>JAPWTK010000093.1:1147500-1367378 GCA_029963805.1 Aromia moschata
AGAGGAGACTATTAGTCTAAGCAGCCTTTCCTTTTATAATTCTTGTACATTTCTGCCACAATCTTTATTGCGGGAAGAGCAGTCTGTATTTACTAAGTCTTAGACTGGACCGACTAGGGTCTCGTTCGCCGGTATACTTCGTATTGTCTCAGGGGCCTTGATGGCTTCAGGCGGCCTTGGGGTAGGTTCGGTCGGCCAAGGCGACTTAGCCTCGTCCTGGATGGCCGCACTCCTAAAAATCGATTGCATTGGACCTCGCCATCGTAGCTGGATGAGCAAAAATTTGTTCTTATACGTTTGTTAGCCAAAACATTGTTTTCAAAAGTTTCTTAGCCAATGTGTTCTCTGTGTTTTGGATTTTTTCGTTGGATTGGGTCTGCCAACACCGATTCAAGTTACCTTTTGTTTTGTACCAGTTTTTTTTCTTTTAATTAATAGGCGTCTTTGAAATTACTACTTGGGATTTTATTTACTTCTTTGAAACAGGTATTTTGAGAATTTATAACAATTTACAATATGTACAAGGTATCGGATTTTGGACCTTAACTCACTTGGAGAGGTATTTTGTATCGTTGTGGCTTTCGAGCTGTTCTAGATCTGGTTTCGATGCCGAGCTCAGTTGGCGGCGCCGAACCCACCTGATTTTGGTCGGACCTTCAACTGAGTGCTGACATAATATGTAGCGGGTAGAAGTTTTGAGGAAAACTTATTTAAAGTCTCCTTAATACGTCACTCCCGGTATATCATGCAAAATAAATCGTGATAATTAACCTTTAGACTACCGGGATTTGGGGTTCGTGATTTCCCTCAGAAAATGCGTAACAAAAGATATCTTATGTCATGGACTGACCACGGACAAAGTGTCAATCATGGGTCGAGCCAGTATATTGGCTTTTCGGTCTGGAACGGTAAGGCAGTATGTTTTCAAATAAGGCGAGTCAATTTAATTCACTTCTAATTGTCACGGACGGCTGAAATTTTGCACAGAGCGTAATGACGTGACAATACAATAATCTATGGTTAATTTTAGACCTTTATCTACGGGTCGCCGATGACGGGTATATTCCTGGGTAGTCTCCGAGGAATTGGGTAGAATTTCTTAGAGATGGCTTTAGCATTCGCTTTTGCGGTTCAGAATAATAATCAGGACCTGGACCTCCAGCTTGCCAATGATGTGTAACCCTGAGCTTATCTCCCAAAAGCTGGATAACCAGACCGCCGATGACGGGTATATCCGGGGTCACTCCGAGAAATTGGACCGAATTTATTTTGTTTTTTGTTTATTTTACCGAAGTTTTTGTTCATTACAATGTCCTAGACTTGGACAAACAGTCGGCTGAATGATTGATATACTTGGTAATCATAGAATTTCACACCGATGACGACGGAGTGAATGATTTGGAATACTTAAATAAAAGAAAAAACAAAAAAAAAACAAAAAAAACAAGAAATAACACAGTCTCTACGACCACGTCGTTAGTTCTGCGTAATGCTAAAGGATATAAATATACATATGTAATAGGGGCTATCATCGCTTTATTGATCAAACAGGCTGCTAATTACACATTTCTAGTTGATTAGCTCAATAATAATAAATAGATCTCTGATAAACCCATTTTTTCAGAAATGATCCTCAGATATTCTAATTCTTAATGATCATCGATGAGCTGGTTGTCCAGGTCAGCAATACTGTTCTAGACGTTGAAAAACCGATGCCAGAACCTCTCAGGTATACCCGTCATCTGCCACTTGGTTGTTTAGGTCAAGGATATCGTCCTAGATCTCAGTTACGAATGCCAAAGGCATCTTCATAAAATTCCGCCCGAGTCTTCGAAGATGATTCTCAGGTATACGCTTGATTGGCGAGCTGCATGTCCAGGTCAAAATCATGGTCCTAGGTCTCGAAAACTAAGGCAAAAGCCATATCTGTAAAATTCTTGGAGATGAGCCCCAGGTATACCCGTATACCCGTCGTCGGTTACCTGGATGTCCTGGATATTGTATTGTCATCGGTTGACAATGACTGACCAAAATTTCAGCCAAATTCATTCTTCTTAATTCATTAAAGACAGGGATTAACTAGAACTTCATTTTGTTTTTAGAAGCGTGTTTATTTTGTGTAAAATTAGTAAGTGAACAACATATTTAAGCACAAATATACAGTGCCATCCACAAAGTTGCACGATATGGGAACATTTTTTGTGTTTGCATTTACGGAATTCTATTGACCGTCAGTTGTTTGGGCATGTCTTTAAATTAAAACTACCCACTACAAAAAATAAACTACCTTTATTTTGAACCGTAGAGAAAAAATATTATTAAGACATGCCCAATCAACTGATGGTCAAAAGAATTCCTTGAAAAGAGTTGTTTGGGCATGTCTTTAAACTAAAATAGTGCCCATACATATTTTTACAAAATGATTCAAGTTATGTCGAACTATAAGGAGTTCTATTTTAAGTTTTGTTTGAGTTGTTTGACAAACTACAGTAAATACTTTATTATTTACTCACAATCATCTGTTTTAGGATTCATGACAGTTCAAATACCATATTCAAATCAAGATAATTTAACTGATAATTTAGTGGTTTTACGTTGGGTTTCCCGCAATAAAGTTTACATCTAGGCAATTAAAATCAAGGATGTTTGGGTAATTGTCTGTGGATCTACTACTATCTACTCCTTCCAAGTTTACAGCGTCAGAAAAAAATATTTAAACGTAACATATGTACATGTACATAGGTAACATACATGTACGTATATACCTTCAGCTGTTACCGAATTCGCCACATTTTTATTTCTTGGAACCACTATTTTTAACTTTTTGGATGTTCGCAATAAAAAAAATAGTTGCTTAGGCCGGAGTCTAGAAGGACACTCTACGACAATTTTTAAGTAGCCTAAAAAGCAGATAATGTTTGTTCATTTGTTCATTATTAATGAAATACACATCATACGATAACCGTTTTTATTATCCATTGTTCGGACAAGAAAACAGGAAAAGTTCTATACTCGTACAGTTTTCAAGTTGGTTTCATCTTGACTTACCTAAGTAATATGGACCAAATGCAAGTTTCAGTAGGTAACACAGTACCTAATAGTACACTGTAGGGTTTTAATAGTTTGCTTGAAAAGGAAGATTTTTATGATACATTGAGTTTCTATATAAATATGTATTATTTTAGAAATGTTTTCGTGTTTAAACAATACATCTAAATTAATTTTAATGAAGAGCATTATTAGTAGTTTATTGAAGTACCTACTTTATGCATATCATTATCAATGCAATATACGCAAGTAACTAGTAGCCTTTCACACATTTGCCTTATTTTATTATGAAATTGTATCACACTATTAAACGTATTGGATACAGCGGAGGTTGTACAACAGCACCATATGACACGGGACTACTGCAATCAAATTAAATTGAGGCGACCCACATCACATGTTACACGATGCATATGTGTAACCTATTGTTGTGCCACCATAAACCAAATTTAGTAATGGGTAAATGAAAGTAGCGGATTTTTGGATGTCCTGTACAATACTGACGTTTTTAAGAAATCAGTTTGTAAGTGTTAAATCTTGTTACTCATATGTAACTTGATACTCATATGTAACTACTATTTTTAATCTCATACAAATATAATGTTTGAAAATATATCATATATGCATATGTAGGTACTTGAAGCGTTTATTTTAAAGCACTTCTGTATTCTTTAATAAATTGTTAATGTTATTAATGCATTGTGTTTTTTTTTCATTTCATATTAACTCGATGATAAATACCTGTGAATTACATATACTTACATTACATATGTATGTATACAGTCTGTGTAAAACCGACATCGGCCAGTTATAAAAAAAGGACAAACAGAAGTGAGACGACAGATATGAAGCAACCGCATATGCATCGACTGTTCTTTGTAGACTGTTCTTTTTCACAACCGGCCGATGTCGGTTTTACACATCCTGTATATTTATACAGGGTGTCCCAGAAAATGTGGGAAATCTCTCGGATTCAGATAGAGCAAATCAGATGACAAGTTCCTATACATTTTTTCCTACAGGCCCTCCCTACGAAGATATTTGTCCCTGAAGGACGCCGCTGGAAATCGGTTTTTCTTGAATAACTTTTAAAGTACGTAATAGAATTTAAAAAAAATTAATATAATAGACACTACTAAGGACTGCTTGAAAGAATGTCCTTAATACATTATTAGCTTGTTTAGTTTGCCAGTGGCGGACTAAGTTTTACAACTTAATGCCTAAATTTTTAACACCCTGTGTGATAAAAACTTAAAACATAAGTTTGATAAATTGCAGAAGGCCTATGTTCGCAATATATATCGGAACAAAAAAAAAACGTATTGTTTTTGCAAACGTTACCATGATACGAAATAAATAAAACATCCTTCATGTCATCTTTCATATCGCTGATTGATCCTTTACTTCGCTATTAATTTACTGATTTTTGGATTTCGTGGTGAATTTAATTGTAACTCGAAATATGGAATACACATTTATCGAGTACGCAGATATGCATCTGATGTATGGACTTTCTTGTAATAGTTTAGAAGCAAGAAGGTTATATCATGAAATATTTCCTAATCGTACTTTGCCAAACCAGAAGATATTTCAACGGGTTGACCAACGTCTAAGGGAGAATGGTGGGCAATTCATCTTAATAGTTAATACACACGTTGACTTTATTCAATTGTAGGAAAGTTTGGGGAAAAAGTACAGACGCTGGTTTGAGAAGAACCGTACATACGCCGCAATTAGTATTTAGTATTACAAATATTTTAAATGCTGTAGATGACACTCTATCAACGAGAACTCGAAGATTATCAACACAGTTGACTGCATCGTAAACAATAGTACATAAAGTTCTTAAAGATATCATTTGCAAAAAGTACATGAACTGATTCCTGAAGATTTTCCTCGTAGAATGCAGTTTGCACACTGGCTATTGGATCAGCATCGAAACAATGTAAACTTCATTAGCAATATTTTTTTCACAAATTATTACACAAATTACAAAGGAATGAACTGTTTGAAGAAGAGGAGGGACTTTCTTATGGAGTAGGGATAGCAGATTGACCAAAAAGTTAAGGTAAATAAACGAAAAAAAAAAAAAAAAAATTGTCGACTATTTTTCGTGTACGATAACTAAACGCGTTTTTCTCGAAACGATGTTTTTCAAATTGGCGTGCACGATTACTCAAAAACGATTGGACGGATGGACTGTTTTTTTAAATTAAAGTTTATTTAATTACCTTCTATTTGAACTAAAAAAAATCACTAAAAATTATTGCCAAAAAAAAAAAGTTATTAACAAAAAAACACGAAAATTTTCCACAAAAAAAAATTTTTAAACAATTTTTTTTATTTATTTTAATAAATGCATGATTTTTTAGTTCAAATAGAAGCTATACTCATAAACTTACAATTTTTTTTTATTTTTATGATTCAGATGATTCTATGGGACGCTATCCTGCACGCCGTGGAGGAGGAATTTTCAAAGGCATCGGCATCGGCAACTTTTATTTAAACATATGAAATTTAATATTTTTTTTGTAAACCTTTTGATATTCACAATAGACAGTAAAAATTTCAAAACAATTCATTGTGTAGTTTCTTTGAAAAAAAATTCACGAAAAAAGTGCTTGATTTTGACTTCCTAATGTAGGCGGTCCCCTTAAGGGAACAAAATAAAGCATAAACATTTCTATGTATTTATAATAGTCCTTTAACAACAACCCACTACATATGCATTTTTTCCAATAATGGGGGTCCAATACTTGTGATGTGTGTACAATACCACATTACAATAATTTAAAGTAAAAATGCAAAATTTTTTTCTTTTTTTTCGACTATTTAACAACTGAATCACGCCTACTACTTTCATTTGTATACATTTTTATTTTTACATAGCCTTTTTATTTTTACAGTTCCCTAATTTGGTAAATAATAACGTGAAACCCCAACTGCGATATCGTTGTACTCGTAATTGATTGTACTGGAGGAATAATATACGGAGGAATAATATCGTAATATACTGGGTGTTCTATTGAAAAATCTCATAATGTTTTCACTTCCGGTGAGACTGGAAGTTGCAGAAAAAAAAACAATTCCTACTATCAGAAATAACGTCATCTATTGCCTCGTCGTACCAATTGTTAGAACGATTATTTAAAAAATAGCGAATATATTACCACTTCAAACTCGTCGTGATCCACGACGAGTTCCATCCATGACATCCATCGTTTTTTAGGATGCTCATTACTATTTTGTTGTAGATGTTGTTATATTTGTGAAGGAGCTACTTAGATCTTTTTATTTATATCTATTTTGTTCTTTTTCTTGTTTTGGTTTTTGTAACTGTTATACCGGGTGGTCCATTTTATCCTTTAATAGGAAATAACTCGGCCGGTAAGCGAAAAATTAAAAAAAGTTGTATACAGAAGTTGTTGGGCAAGGAGGGGGAAGTACGACCGTAACCTTTTTGACCTCGACGTTGACCTTAAGGGTTATTTGAAGGTCAAAACAACTTTTTTCAAACGGAAACAACTATTTTTGACCCCGGATTTGAAAAGAGCGGCAAATTTTACATCCTAAATGGTACTTGTCAACAAGGTCATGGCAATGTCGAATAAAAGTAAAATTTTCGAAAATTGTTAAATAACGAGGGCTAGCTCGGGATAGAGATTGGAAACAGTAAAATTTGTGGGTTTTTAAGGTTATTTCAAGGTCAAAGTGATTTATCAAGCTTGAAACCCTACTTTTGACCTCTGATTTGAAATGATTAACTTTTAATAAATTTACTTTTATTCGACCTTGCCATGACCTTGTTGACAAGTACCATTTTGGACGTAAAATTTGCCGCTCTTTTCAAATACGGGGTCAAAAATAGTTGTTTCCGTTTGAAAAAGTTGTTTTGACCTTAATATAACCCTCAAGGTCAACGTCAAGGTCAAAAAGGTTACGGTCGCACTTCCCCCTCCTTGCCCAACAACTTCTGTATACAACTTTTTTTCGCTTACCGGCCGAGTTATTTCCTATTAAAGGTTAAAATGGTCCACCCGGTATAACAGTTACAAAAACCAAAACAAGAAAAAGAACAAAATATATATAAATAAAAAGATCTAAGTAGCTCCTTCACAAATATAACAACATATACAACAAAATAGTAATGAGCATCCTAAAAAACGTAGGAATATACATTTAATATCAACTTTTTACTTTTTAGTGAAATTTGACAGCTGTCATTAAGTCGAAATTTATTCTTGACTTCAGATTCGTGATCAGCGACCCAAAAAAACAAAATAAAGGCCATAAAAAGTAGTTAAAGACTTTTTTTCTAAAAATTTCCTCTTATAGTTTATGGGGGTTATATGGGGGTGTAGAAAAAAACTCATGCGGTAGAATTTTTTTTTTGCCAAATTTGGTTTCAGTGCATCAAAATACATAGGATATGATGGGTCTGATTGCAAGGACAGAATTTTTTTTTTTTTTTTTGTAGACCTGTGTAATTATTTCACAATTGTTTTTATATTATTCCGTTACATGAGATCTCTATCTTATTGCTTTACTTTACGATGGAGAGACAGAACTACTTGGCGATCTACTCTCGTTATAAGAATCACTGTAATTAATCAACTTGTGACGGTGTTCCTTAACAAATCCTTGTTATTGTAACAAGCACTTTCATATCCGTTTTTATTTAACGCTTGCATTTACAGAACCAAACAAAAGACGGCTTTCTAGACAGGTGTCCTAAAATACATATGTCAATTAATTTAACGAAAGGATCATCTTGCAATAAAAAAATGAGTTTTTCTGATGACAAAAAAAGTGATCCCCCTATCCATCTAATAAAATATAATAACCATTAATAACTGCTCAGTAAAGTGACGGCTAGCAGCTCCGCAGAAACACGACAAAAAATAGATGTACTAAAGGGTATATCTTTTATTGGTAGCGACGCTTCATGGACATAAAAATATTAAAAAACATGACAGGAGTGGTAAAGTGGCAAAAAACGTGTATAAGACAAATCTAATTTAAATTAAAAAAATTATGTGTAAGAACTGGAGCATCGTTTCTCTTTGTTAGGAGACTCATGGGTTGACTTTGCTTGTAATGTAACATTTCAACGAATGGTAAATATATTTAATAGCAAATTCACACGACATCAACGAATATCTTATACACAGTTGTTTTGCATTTCATTGTCTTCCTATCTGCATGCCATGTAGAACGTTTGAGTAAGCGCAAAAAAGCGATCACAAAAGGAGAGCAAGTGGCGAGCAGCCTGAATTACACCGCTCATCGTAACGTCCCATTGCCGTCCCTTAATTTGTCACTTTGTTTTTATGGAGTTTACGCTGTACAATTCGGGTTTCTTTTTGAGGCAGCCCCTTGTGGTGTTTTGTGGATTTTTTTGTGTCTTCTAAAAGTTTGTGGTCGACTATATTTGCGATTAATTTTGTAATGTTTATGCTGTCTCTCAATCGTGCCAATATTCAATGTTCTGTCCGATAAACCTACACAGTGGGATCAAAAAGTTCCCAGACTGACAGTATAAAACAACAGAGAATAATAAAAAAAACTGGACGTTTTCCACGAAACACCGACATACTATACTTTTCTCAACGCGCGTTTCGCCAACTAAACTGGCATCTTCAGGAGAGCATTAAAGAAGTTTTATTGGTCCCTAATTTTTTACATAGTCCCCTTCCCTAGCTACATACAGTTTGGAAAGCTCGTACAACTCTTGGAAGATGTTAGAGAATTCTGCTTCCGAAGTGCCTTGCCACGTTGCTCTGGATGTCCTCTACTAAGTCAAAATGTTGTCCCTTCATGGGAGCTCTGAGTTTAGGAAACCGGAGGAGTCCGTAGTCCACATAGGCTAGATCAGGCGAATAGAGCGGTTGATTCATCACGGTGACAGTTTTTTTAGCTAAAAATTGAGTCACGATAATGGAAGAAGGTGCCGGGACAGACTGTTAATGGGGCATTTTATCGTAATATGATGGACCGATGAAGCCCGACGAAGAGTTCTCTGATAAGTTCCAAGTTGTACGAGCGTTCCAAATTAAGTACAGTGGGGGCGCTATGTAGAAAGTTAGGACCGAATAAACCTTATTGATTTCATCTCTGTTGTTTTATACTATCAGCCTGGGAACTTTTTGATCCCACTGTGTATTCACATTACTATACAAGACTCAATTTCTACTTTATCAACATGAGTGGTATTGGACCAGTGTCTTTTGTAACATTGATGTCGCATTAGTGAAAAATAAAATCGTTCATATTACGTTAGTTTAATGAGCCATTAGTTCTAAGGGCTAAGCTAGTGTTATATTACCTACAAAAAAATCCTCATTATAACTTTGGAGAATGAGCCAAGCCAAGCTATATGACAAATAATTGCAAAATATGATATTTTTAGAAACATCAGAATAATAAAGTCGTTTAAGCGCGTCCAGAAAAACGAGTTTTTGTTATTTCTTTTATATTGCTACTAGTTTTTATTATTTAAATATGTATATATTTGCCATACATGTATATAAGAAAAACCTATGAAACAAGAACTAAATGAAGGAAGCTATAAACAGCTGTATAACTCTTATCACATGATAAATATATGTCCATTTCTCTTTTGTTCTAGGATTACGCTAAGTGTAAACAGCTAGCAGATAAGCACAATTAGCCAACGTTCTGCGGTAAACCAAAACTCGAAAAGAATACACATAGCTCACCATTTACTGGAAGGACTGATGCAGCGGTTTTTTTTGTCAAAACCGCATTACACATCAGGTAATGATTTACTTAATCATACAATTAAGTAGCATAAAAACGTTTAAATGATATATTCTTCAAAAAATCGATAGAAATGATTTTTAATCTACGGTTGCGGTACTGCGAGAATGATCTAACATAATTGAATATGTTCTATTTTTCTTATGCCACAAAAGTGACATTTGATGTGGAAAGTCATAATCCATGCTGTTGTCCAGCAGTTGTGTTATTTGTATACAGTACTTGGTTGTAATAACGAATATTGATTTATTTACTTTTGCGGTAAAAACAGTAGTCATACATTTTGTTTTTTTTTTAGGCGTCCTGTCTTTCGTTTTTTTTTTTTGAAGAATTTGGGGCTTTGCGGTTATTGTCACCTACGATTTGTTTAATTCAAGAGCAACTATTGTTTTTTGAATGGGTTTTTCAAAAAAATATGTTCACTATTATACAGGGTGTCCCATTATTAAGAGGCCACAGCGAAACTACAGACTCTGGGTAAAAATATTACATTTTAACCAAACTTACCTGAGTTCAATAGTTAATGGTAACCAAAATACAGGATGTCAAAGTTATAATTTAATTTCGATTTCCGTAAATAACTTCTTTAAACAACAAAACGAAGTTTGGAAATTGGATTTTTTTTTTAAGGAGAGGAATTTTAAATGTGAGTTGTAGAGGGCGCTCTCTGCGGCATTCTGAATACCTATATAAAAAATGGTGTAAGTTTTTTGCGTCTTAGAATATTTATATTTTTATGAAAAAAAGTGGACGTTTCCATCATTTATTGACAGAAAAGATATACACCTTAAATGTCGCTCAGAATGACCGTTTTAGAGATATTTACGTTTAAAATGTTCAGGGCAACAACAATGTTCTTCTTTGATTCACAAAAAAAAAGTACCAGAAAACCATCATAAATCGAGTTGATTAAATAAAACTAGTTGAAGTTAAAACTAGTATATTAGAAAAATTGTAAAAAAACTCGCAATTTCAAACAATAAAAAAAATTAAATAAAATGTACCAACCTCATGCAAATATCTCGAAATCATTCACTGTATGGGTTTACAACAGTAGTACTTGATCTATGTAAAACACATTAAAAAAATTCAAAATTATAATCAAAATTAATGTTTGGGCAGCGGCATAAAATTTAGGGGGATAAATGTATAAAAACCAATTAATGTATTTTTGACAGTGGCGTAGAATGTAAGTAACAATACTTACATTCTACGTCACTGTCAAAAATACATTAATTGGTTTTTATACAGTTACGTGTTCCTTATGACAATAAATCCTTTTGCAAACTTGAAAAGGTAATAATAAGTAGATAATAATAAAAATATTATCAATAATATTTTATTATTTACTTTAACGCACTGTATTTCGGAAACGAAAAACATTTTACTTAGGCATGTTTATGTCAGTCGTCTTATTTTGAGTGACAGAATCGTCAGGTGCACATGTCCACACTTAATATCTATCATATCGCAAATATCTCTAAAACGCTCATTCTGAGACGTAACAAACTTACATAATTTTTTATGTAATCAAATTGCTGCAGAGAGCACCCTCTACAACTTACACCTGAATGATTGACAAATTAAAATTCCTCTTCTCAAAAAAACCCTCAATCACCAAATTTTATTTTTTAAAGAAGTTAAGAGAAAATAAAATTATAAGAAAATAAAATTATAACAGTAGTTGTCAGTTGCGTCCATAAAATATAAGTTGACAGAGGGATTTTTTTTGAGGATGTTGGACAAATAGTTTAGCCTATTGAAAGTGAGTTGAGCCTAGTCAATTATTTGTCCATTGTGGAGTATTATTATACCACAAAAATATCACAAAATTATTGAGGTATATAAACACATGTACCTGCAGGTAAAGAAAAAGGTCAGTCATTCCACTGATATAGACCGTTATAAAAAATACTAACTGAGCCCTGAAGAAGTCTAAGTAAATTGGACGAAACATCGGCAAAAATTAGTGCTTCTTTATTTGTCCAACATCCCCAAGAACAATACCTTTGTCAATAAAATTATAACTTTTACACCTTGTATCTTGGTTACCAACTTTGGACTAATGGCAAGTTTGGTTAAATCGTAAAATTTTTATCCAAATAATCTATAGTTTCGCCGTGGACCCTTAATAATGGGACACTCTGTATTGTTTATGTTCATTTGTACGTGTTTGAATATATATTATGTGAGTCAATAGAGTTCAGAAAAGCTTTGTATAATCTGGAATCGACTGAACGTTATTATAAAAAAGAGATTCCACCTTTATTTATGACGAATTTTGAAGTTTTATGTATGCACACGGAATTACATGAATTTTTAATCATTTAAACGCAATACTCCGTGTTCAAAGGGAATTAATATTAATACCTCTGTGGTTTTTAAAGCCATCACGTCACAACCCTCGACTGACTGTACCTTTTACCGGTTACACCTTTGTGGACTTCCGCGAATCTTGATCCAAGGAGAACGAGGTACGAGGTAGGTTTCTTCATTACTTTTGCCATTCGAGAAATTGCTCCTGCACCCTGATTTATCTCTTATAAAGCAGCACTATAATGAATTTAGTTTGTTATGCTGCACATTTTGATTTTTGTGGACAGATAATGATTTTAAACGAAATGTAAACACCAGGGCAGGGCAGAAGTAAAGTAGGATGTATTACACATGTCTACGAGTACATTCGCGCAGTACAACTAACTAAGTGTACCAATAATAATAGTACTTAATAGTTAATAGTCACGATGCGAAAGGTACAAAGTTATGTGAGATTAAAGATGCGCGTATATTCATCTACATAATTGTACAAATTCATATTTATCGCCACTTAACACTGAAACAGTTTTCATGTTTCGCCAACCATATTGGCACCATCAGGAGATGATTAAAACTAGAATTTTATGATTTCTCATGAATAAACTAGAGTTTTAATCATATCCTGATGATATCACCATGTTGCTGATAACAATTTTTGGTTTCTTGGATTTTAAGTCCGGGAATAAACAACAACTATTTGATTTTTGCCAAGGTTTCGGAGATTTATTTCTCTTTCTTCAGGGCTTAATCGATGTTTTTATTAGCGTCACACAATGTGATAGTATATATGTGTATAGTGATGAACAAAAACAAAGAACTATCTACAGGACAACACGCTTTAAAAATGACTATACTAATCCCGTACCTAAAATCCAACAAACCAAAAACTAAAGGTCGCCAAATTCCCCACAGAGATGATAAGTTGATAACAATATTCATCTATAACATAATACAAGTACTATTATATTAAGACAACTAAAATATCACCAGGAGATAAGTTTGCGGTTATAAATATCTCCCTTTAACAACTTTAACCCCTCTTTAACTCTTGGGCCGAAAAAATACAGGGTGTTATATTTTATCTAATTAAGTTGAAATTGGCAAAATCTAACACAATAAATTGAACACTGAAATAGCTGCGAAACGGCTGGGTCTATGTGTACACAAATAAGCACATGTTTTCGACTAAAAATTGTGTGCCCTTTCCAAATTTGTAAAAATACGTATAAGTATAAGATGTTTCATTTAAAATATGGAAGTTAGTCGACTCTGAGAAGTATATGAATACCCTGTAGGTTCGGAATTATTTTAAACAAGCGGCAAAAAGGGTAAAAACAACCTCACATACTCTCTAAAAAAAATTAATGTTTCAAAAACGTATTAACATAAAGCTATTAATGTTATGCCTTCAAAATACTTTTAAATTGTAAATAAAAATATAAATAAAAGTAATATGAGAATATATTCGCTGACCGTACATTTAAATTGTATTTATACGTATTTTTAAAATTATGAATTAAAATATATTTTTGCATTGTTTACTGACCACTAACGATAATTTTTCGATTTCACTTCCTAAGAAACTGAATGGTTTGTACGGTTATTAAATAAATATTTTTTTTAAAAAACAAGCTTTTATTTAAATGCTCTAAAAAAGAAGAAAATAAACTTTAAATTGAATCAAACCCATCAATTTATTACATTACACAATTTATATGATATAAAAGCTTGTCACGAGATTTATTTGTGTAGATGTATTTACCTATTTTATAAAATACATACTTTTTTTTCTTAGATTTTCTGTCAAGATCAAGTTACATAATCATTACATTCTTGTTTATCTTCACAAGTAAATCTCGTGACAAGCTTTTATATCATATAAATTGTGTAATGTAATAAATTGATGGGTTTGATTCAATTTAAAGATTATTTTCTTCTTTTTAGAGGATTTAAATAAAAGCTTGTTTTTTTTAAAAAAAAATAATTTATTTTCTATTTTTTAGTTATCGTCGTGTTTTTGTATCTAAATGTTTCTCAACCTGTTCATACTATCCCTAACCTATACCAAGTTATAACTCTTTAAAATTGGTATGGTGGCCATCTTGTTTTTCGCTATTTTGAATTTTTTTCACGGCCACTAGAATTTTCCTAGGGTATAGGTTGATATTAGTTGTCACGACCCCGCTAAGTCTTACTGTTTAGCCGGGCAGTAGTACACCATCTCCTCGAAGGGTTGAACGCAGACGTCAGTTTATTCGTATTCTTCTTAGCAAACCCTTTCATTTGATATCCATATTATGGGAGTACTTAAAAATAACTAGTCCGCCATCTTTGGCGGTCCGCCAAATTGGATTTAGAGTAAATTCATTTTATTTTCTTATTTCTTTTCAGCAAACCCTTTCATTTGATACCCATATAATGGGAGTGCGCAAAAATAACTAGTTCGCCATCTTAGACCGTCCGCCATTTTGAATTTGGAATGACATAACTTAGCTAACCATGCATTTTCATCCAAACTAAACGTGTATGCAAAATTTCATCTCAATCGGTTGATGATAACTACTTTATAATTCAGTTGCAAGATTTGACCCGAACATACATACAGACAAACAAACAAACAAACATTGCAAGTTAAATAAAAGCTTGTAAAAAAAAGATTACTTTGAAGAGCAGCCCCATCGTTAGTTTACAGTTTGTTCGATAGAGACTGTTAGACCACGCGTGATGTTGCAAAATCACTTGTCTTTCCGGTTGTTTTTCGTGACTTGGCAGTGGATACATAGTAGTCAGTGATGGTTACATTTCTTTCGTTTGGTTACATTTACATACAGAGGAAATTCGTAGTAGGGAACGCTTTATAGATTCTACCAGGTCATTAGCCGGATGGACTTCAACTTTTCCGTAATGAATTGCATTTCGATCAGGGCTAGGTCAGATTACATTAAATATTTGGGAGCTGTCCAAATTGTCCTAGAACCACCGCGAACTCCTAGAGGTCTATATCATACCGTATTGTATCACCTTCCATTATTTCATAGGGTCTTATGCATCCATTTCGGTTCTTTTTACCAGATTTTTTGCCTAGATAGGAACTCTTTTGTATAATTAGTAGTATTTACTTTTTGCCTTCCCGAGAATTTGAACCTGTCTCTAACTAGAAACTGATTTTAGTTAAACTTATATATCTGTTAAGTCAGCAATGTCTCGTTAGTAGACCCACATTTATTAGTACAATGGTTTTATTTTGATCTAATGAGATGATTATGAACTTTTGTATATGCCTGTCTTTGTTCTGGAAACATTAACCGGTCTATTCAGAACTAACAATAAGCCTCATCTTTCTCTTCTTAACACTAGACAGTTGTACAATGATGAATCAAACACCCTGTATATAATCACATTAAACCTTATATCGATGAAATATTTCTGAACGGCTAAATGCTAGTAGTAATAAATTGAATTTGTAACTTTTAAAGTTGTTAATGAATCAATTTGTCTACCAATTGAAGTAATATATGCAAAAATACGTCTAATTATATCCTACCAAAATTGAATGTCCGAGCTTGAGTCGTTATTATGTAACACCACTATTTAAATATTTTTAGCAACCCTGTATTTATGCACCTAATATGTATAAGTATTTGTTTATAAAGTATGTAGGTACAGGGTTATTGCTTATAATTTATTATCTCTTTACAAATTTTATTTCTTAAGATACAAACGAATGACAAATACAAATGTTGCAGGATTTTTCCTGAAAAGTTTTAATTTGTAAACCAAAAAACAAAAGAAGATCGCAAAATTAAAAAAAGGGTAACTTATGTAATGTTTTAAATGAAATACCCTATATATTTATGAAATCAACTTAATTTCCACATTCCAAAAATATATACTATATCTATGTTTAGACCAGCGGTTTTTGGGTTATTTTACTTTAAATAATTCTTCTAGTTAGCCTTGCGTGGCGATACAACATTAAAAAGTGACGTTTTATCGCACTGGCCATGCATCACTACGGGAAACAAAACAAATAAATTGTACTATGACGTCTATGACATATACATATTATAAATAGAAAAAAAGTTATAGCAAGTACATATAGGGTTAATAAATTAAATAAAAGCTAAAAATAACTGTTTTCATAATAATCCATAGCCAGTGCGATAAAACGTCACATTTTTATTTCGAATTAGACGGAATTATTTAAAATTAAATAACCTAAAAACCGTTGGTCCAAATATAGACACATATATTTTTGGAATGCGGAAATTAAGTTGATTTCAAAAATGTGACAATATATACGGTGTTTCATTTAAAAATGACATAAATTAATTTTTATTTGTTCTAAACTTTTTTTTAGTTTGTTCTAAACTAAAAAGTTTTTTAATTTTTTCTTCTACTTCTTCTTTTAAAAGTTTCTTTTTGGTTAACATTTACACTAAAAATTTTCAGGAAAAATCCTGCAACTCTTGGCTTTATATTTTTTCGTGTCAAAAAATAAGCTTTTTAAAGGGGTGGTAGATTATAAAAAAAACCCAGTACATACATAAATGTGCATTAGTGAAAAGCATGATATTATACAGGGTGTTCTCAAAGCTGAGGCATTTATTTTAACAGGTTGTACAACTCTCCAACATAAATCACTTTTCCAAAAATCGGCTATATAAAAGTTGGAAAATAACGGAGATACTAACGAATGGATATAAAATTACAATCAGAGCTGAAAAAAAATGGAGATAGACCTCTGCAGTTTTTCGAGTGAGTGGTCTGCACGTTCTCCTGACCAAACCCTTTGGATCCTTTGCGATTTTTTCTTTGGGGTTATCTTATGAATGCCATCACCAACAGTCTTTCTTCGTCATCCAGTCGTGACAGGTTGTGGTGCCTCTTCGTCTGCAAGTGGGGATGTCAAATATATAATTTTCCCAGTACCTAATTGTTTTTTTTTTTTGGTAAACCTATGTACCAACCATTAGAAAATTGTGAAAAGGCCAGCCATAGCTTCATAGTCTTCACTTTTTGTTTGTTAAAGTTCATCTTTCATTTTATGATGAGTTCAATTTTATTGTGAGTTTCTAAACCTCGATAAGTATACCTAAGCTTAGTGTGTTTTTGCGATTTTTCAAAAGTTTTTACTTAAAGACTGAAGGCATTGTAAACGAAAGTCTGATTTATCAATAAAAACATTTAAACTAATGAAAAAAATAATCATTCTGATGCCAAAAAATGAGATTTCTTATATGTGGGTAATTTGTAGCCAGGTCTACATTTTCCTGCGTATTGAAATAGGTCACCTTACTAGGGTTAAACTTATCTTAAGTTTATCGTGAATTTATGGAGAAATTAATAACGTGGTACGAGAGCAAATAGAAAACGCTTATGTTGTTCGTGAACAACGAGAATTCATTTTTGCGACGTCTACATCAAGAAATGATGACAACGTTGACCAATTTTTATAATCTTTTATTTATTTGCTAGTATCTTCGTTATTTTGTAACTTTTGTATAGACGATTTTTGGTAAAATGATTTCTTCTAAAAATTATTTCTTCTACATCCTATTAAATTAAATGCTTCAACTTTGAGATCACATTGTAACTTCACCACTCCTTATTTATGGACATCCAACTCTGAAACTCTAACGTTCTGATATCGATCCCTTGTCCCCAACTAAACAAGATAATATTTTACGCATTGATAAACTTATCTCGACAAATGAAGCATTAACAGACTTTCCAGCGTTTACTTTACAATAAGTAAGCAAATTAAGAGAAATTTCTTGATAGCCGATTTCTAACAGATTTTTTTAAGTGCCTTAGGTATAGGCACGGTAATTTATAGTTTGTATTTTATGCAGAATTATTTCCTGTACTGAAAATAAAAGCAAAATTAATTCAACAACACAAGTAGGAGTCCGTTTTTATGGATTATTATTTAATTGTCGACAACCAGGAAATGTATACATATGAATATGTGTATAATTTTAACTGTTTGTAGTAATTAATATCTACGTAAAGTTTGAATAATAGTTTTGTGTGCATTTCTAGGGTGCCTCGAAATCAAACTGGCGCTTGACTGAAATTTTGGTTCTAATGTAATTTATTATACTACTGAACCGTATTTAATGAAATAACTGGCAATGGTAGAATTAATTGAGCATTAGTTTCGCCATCTCAAATAGAGAAAAATATATTTTAGTATTAAGAACAAAAATTTTACAGAAATCAAATTCGTTTTCATATTACCTAATACATTTTATTAAAAATAAAAATTGTCCCAACTTATTATCTAACAAAAAAAGTTTACTGTTATTTGGATAACGTGTAGCATCATATCTGTTATATGCATGATAAGTTATGGTTGTTAGCAGAGAATTAAAGTTATGAAGAAAAATTCTATTAAAAAAATAAGTAGATACCTGCCATCCTGAATATAAAAATTTTCTGGTACGATGGATCTCTCAATTTGAATCAAATGGCAAACGGGCTACGTAAGTAGAAGTTAAAATAAGTTAAAATCATGATTTTTAAGGCTAACAATGGGCTATCTTGTTTACTAGTGTCACTAACATATATAACTTCTTTTCATCCTGGAGTGGGTACTGGAACCTTCGGCGTAGAAACAAAAAACTGGACATTTTCCACAAAACACCGAACTACTACACTTTTTTCGACGCGCGTTTAGCCAACTTGGTGAAACGCGCGTCGAGAAAAGTGTAGTAGTTCGGTGTTTCGTGGAAAATGTCCAGTTTTTTTTTTAACTTCTTTTCAGTTTGATAAATCAATTTGTATTATATATCAATACTTAACTATTTTCTTTAGTGTAAGAAAATATCCTGTCATACCTTTCATACTTTTCATGCCAAATTGCATTTTTTTAATTCTTCTAATACAAAAATATAATAAGTATAGGTTTATGAAGTAAAAATTGCATCGTTATGAATTTTTGAAATGGATACCACAACAATGCGAAGAGGATGAACTTAAATTGAGAATTTAACAGGATTTAAAATCTGACAAATATATTTTTGATTTTAAAATATAACTTAAAACATATTGTTCGTTCAACAAAATAGTTCAACAAGTCTTATACTCTTATCTTTTTTTATCGCAGCACCTTCTATGATTAGATTATTTATTGTTTATTTATTAAACTAAATTATTTATCGTGTTTTTGCGTATGACCAGACCAATCAAGGGCGTAGCCAGGGGGGGGGGGCGATGGGGAGATCGCCCCCCCCCCAAATGGTCAAGTAAAAACCAAAATAGTCGGGGGATTGCGCTTGCCGTTGCCTCCAATGACCTTTTTCTTTTTGCTTTTTTGTATAATCTGCATTGGACCGCCCCCCCCCCCCCAAAGAAAAATACTGGCTACGCCCTTGAGACCAATTAGTCTAGATTTGTGGAAAACAGTAAGCTGTGATTTTATTAATAAAGGAGCATGTTTAACTCTATTATTTTTCTAAATAAATAAATTAATAATAAGAATAAAAATGCAAGAATTAAACTTGCTTAGGATTTTTAGAATAACCCAAGAGTACCTACTTAGTTGTAAACGTCAACACGCGATAACAGTAGTTATGCAATTTGTTTTTTCATGGCCATCTAGAGCCCGATAGTGCAACATAGTTATTAACAGAGTTCGGAGGTTAATAATAGATCCGTGTTTTACCAGGGGCGGCTCCAGGATACCACTATTAGTGCGTTCAGAAATGTTAAACAGGTCTTACCTTATACATGTTATGGTGATTGTTGTAGCCTAAGTAATCGGCAAAGGAACCATAATTATAAGACACAGAACATGCATACACACAGTAACCGATGATATAACGTGTCCATACTGCAAGTTTCCATAAATTATTTATCAATAACTGTTCCATATGTTTAATCTTAAGCTTAGGAGTTAAGCTCTAGCGTATGTCACTTATAGCTACCTGTACCCATGTACCCCAACGAGTCACAATAGGTTATGCTGGTAGTGATATCCTTGGTAGAACATCCGAAAACGTTTTTCTTCTCAATGTCACAAATACCTGTATCACATTCACTTGTATCACATTCAAGGCGGTCAACACTACAGTAACAGTTTCGGCAATTCGGTGAAGCCCGTGTGCCAAACATGTGACGTGGATTAAATTAGTATATGCCCTTGAAGCTTTCAAATGCACTTTCATGGCTTTTGCCTCATTCAGTCCCTCAACCACTACGCTAGGTATGTTCTGTCCTTTAACATCCGTGTCAGCGCTCAGCTATATAGGTTTATCGTGCAATTCCGAGACGACATTTTTTATGTCCTCACACAGTGGTGCTATGTAAAACAATCTAAGAATTGTTTCTGCAGGTAAATTAACTTCGCCTACTTTCCACTCACAGCGTTCTAGACAACTTGAACTGAACTAGGGATGATCTAATTTGGCGAATGGAATATTACACGCTACCGTCATTTTGACTAAATAGAAGTTAAATTGTCTGTCTCGCGCACTCACACGACCACTTACACGAACTTTATGTTTGTCTGTAGCAACATGCTGAAAAACATCTGTTTTTGCGTGCCACGTCAGTACATTGTCACACACGGTACAACGCAGTTAACTGCCATTAAATGTCAGTTCCGTAAAATTGTTTATCCAACGCTCCACCACAGCATAAGAAGAACCAGCAAAATCTCTCGATTGTCGACGCTTTGAAGTGAGTAAGTCAGATTTCGTGACCTCGGACTACACGTGTTCTAAGGAACGAAGTATATTTGCCATCAGGGTTGTACTAGGAATTTTAAAGAAAATACTTTTGCGTTCGTTTTTACACGATTAATATGTGACAGCAGTATGAAATACGTAAATAAACATTAATTTAACCTTTATTAAAATATTCTTCAGATGAACAGTAATTTATATTCGCATTATTCATTCGCAGTAATCCTATAAAGCAGACAAATGTTTAATATGTCTCTGGATCGTCGATGCTCACTTAAGAACGTTAAATATACGACTAACCCATCTGCCTACTGTGAGCGATGCGCAGTATGCGATGCGTCTACTTATGATTTTGGCTAGAGTGGTTTTGCTGGTTCTTCTTATGGCGGCACTTCACTTGGCGTAGCGTATTCGTATATTTGTTGTATTTGCCCAAAAACGGCGATGTGTAGAGAAGCTATTCGCTATATTTGCTTTATTTGTACAAATAACGCGAATAGCGCTAACAGCAAATACGCGTTTCCGTCCACTTGTCGGTTTTCAATCACACATCAAAGAAGTCAAATAAGGCGGATATTTGCGGTAACCGTCCACACTTGGTTCCACCAGCGCCGTGTTCGTCATGGTCTTTTAGCAACTTTGTACTTATGTAGATTTAACATGTATTGGTAATAAGAAGCATTCAGGTAATAAGCTGCTGTCGCTGTCAACACGTTCGTCACTGTATTCACTGGTTCTAAATGTTCAAACATATTTGGCATATTTGAGTATTTTGATATATGTGTGGATGGCTTGTTTGGAATATTTGCGAATACATAAAATATTTGGACAAATACAGCGATACGCAAACACAAATACGCTACGCCAAGTGAAGTGCCACCATTATGCTGTGGCTACACCGTACCATGTGACGGACGCTGTCCCGACATTTTTACAAACTTATTCGACGTTTCATGCACATGAATGATGGATCGATCAGCGCAGGTTAACTAATACTAACAAAATACGTCATCAAAGTTGGCCGACCAAAAAAAGGATGTATTTCTATTCTTATTCTGAAATATTAAGTAAAATATAATCTCATTTAATTGTCAAGGCTGTTAGATTATGTGACGGCCATTCTTTATTTTACAATTGTGACCGTCATTTGGCAAAAGTTTGACAACAACAATGTTTCGTTTCCAGCTTCAACATAACCGCTATTTGTATTTCTCTCGTACATAGCCAGATTTGATGACTTTTTTTTTTGGATGGCTTGTTATCACATTATTCTAATTGCGTTAAGACCGGTCTTACACAAGGGCGTAGCCAGTATTTATCTTTGGGGGGGGGGCGATCGCTGCAGATAAAACAAAAAAGCCAAAAAAAAGGTCACTAGAGGCAACGGCAACCGCATTCCCCCGAGTATTTTGGTTTCTACTTGAGGGGGGGGGGCGTTCGCCCCCATCGCCCCCCTCCTGACTACGCCCTTGGTCTTAGAATCTATTATTAACCTATGGGCTCTAGTTATTAATCACTGAAAATAAATATTTGCAAACTGTTAATATAAATGTCAATAAACCTTTTTGAAATAAGGAGAAAGAGTTCTCGAACGATAGTAAAAAATATACGTGTTTTCCATTAAAAAAAGGTGTTTGTTTTTTTGTGACTTTTCGTTTTTAATTGTTGGTTTTGATAAGCTCACAAAATAATATTATATGTATAGAGAATTTATCAACATTCTTAATTAAGAAGTTTTTTCTGTCTAGCTAATAAACCCTATAGGTAGATATCAAAATATAAACGAAAATCCTCTACATACATACATATGTATGTTTTGTCCCAGTTTCTCAGTTAACTGCATTTCCTCTTTTATCAGTTGTAATTAAAAGTTACGCTATACATACAGTCAGTGCTGTGTACATTTTTTTGCGTGCCTTACAAAAAATAACGTCGAAAATTAGAGTGCAAATGTTCAATTAATGACCTTGATACAAATTTCTCAATCAATTTTAATAACTTACGGCCATCGTCGCTAAACGTTGTTCAAGTTAAGTTCCTTGATTAGACGGCACCATATTGAAATTGCCCAAATAACAAATTAGGTCTGGGGCGTCATTTAATAAAATCTCTTAACGAGTGTACTACCACTGGGCTAATTTAATTTAATTTGTTCCAATTAGTTCAGCCTATTTTTGTTAACGCGTCCAGTGCGGATAACAAAAAAATGTCCATTCTCTGGTCGCGTGTTAAACTTCTGTGTTTATTAAATGTGCAATTAATATAGCCTCCAGCTTTGTATTTATGGTCAGCGCGTACAGAGTACAGTGGGGTAAACCCTCGCGTTGAGAAAAAGTAGGCACTGCGTAAATTTTCCAACTTTTCCTGCTTAAAGGGTATCCCCCCATAAGTATGGTGAAATGCCCCCAATGAATTTTTTTTATTTTATTTTCTTTGCATGATGAAAGTGTTTCTTAGGGCTAATTATGAAAGGTAGACTGAATTTTAGGTCCAAAAAATATTCCTCTCAGCTAGGTATGGAAAAAACCCTGTTTTTTACGTTTTATTTTTTTCTCGGTTTTTAACTGTCGAAAAAAATATGAAAAAAAATCATGAGTACAGAAAATATGATTAATTTTATGAAAAAATTTTTTAAATTCAAAAACAAATCCCTACGTACTTCTTTAGGCAATTGTATGTAGATTATGAAACGTTTTTACTTTTTTTTCCAGGTCTCATAGCTTCGGAGAAATCCTTTCTTCCACCAAGGCCTTTTAAAAAAACACCATTTCAAAGATTGGTTATGTAGCCGACATTTTGTACCAAAATATTAATACAAAATGTTTTGTCACACCTTAATACATGTCAAATAAACTGTTAAAAAAGAAATTCGATTCCTTTTACCATAATCATACAATAAATGATTAAAAATGGGCTTTTTTTTCAGCCGCTAGAGTGGCGTTACCCCTTAAATCGAAACTAGTAGTTTTTATATTTTTTTAATTGTTTGAAGTCATTTGAGGACTTTTTGTGCAAAAAAAAAAATTAGGACACTATAAAATGATGATTTTAAACCGTTTTAAGTCGTTTCACGGACAAAAAATTGATTTTCCGCACTTTTGGGCATGACCCACCACTCAAAAAAATCTGAAAAAAAATTGAGGTAGTAAAAAACAGTTAAAAATATAACATTTTAAAATTCTGAGCCTGAAGCTTTTTTTGGTTAAAAGATATGGGATTTTTAAAGATTGAATAATTTTTTTAGAGGTCATAATGACCTTGAATGAGCTTGAAAAATATTTTTCATTTAATCATATTTTCTGTACTCATGAATTTTTTCAGATTTTTTCGACAGTTAAAAACCGAGAGAAAAAAATAAAACGTAAAAAACAGGGTTTTTTCCATACCTAGCTGAGAGGAAAATTTTTTGGACCTAAAATTCGGCCTACCTTTCATAATTAGCCCTAACACTTTCATCATGCGAAGAAAATAAAAAAAAAAGGGGGGGCATTTCACCATACTTATGGGGGGATACCCTTTACCAACTTGGGTAAATATTGTATTCACTTTAATAAAAATAAAAGTGTCAATCAGATTATTCTGCCGTCCATAAACAAAGGTCCTATCTGCAAAATTTTACAATATTTTGAGACTATTTATGGAGTTAAGTACAGTTTTAAATGCATTTCTACCAAGTAAAAATACCTAACTTCATTGCAAATAGACTAAAAAACACCAACATAATTAAAGTTGGGTTACGGCGACGCGCCCATGTAGCATATGATGGGGTTGCCTCAATCTAATTAAATTGCAGTAGTCCCGTGTCAGTTGGTGCTGTTGTACAACCTCCGCTATGTGCAATACGTTGAATAGTGTGATATAATTTCATAACAGAATATGGCAAACGTGTGAAACACTACTAGTCACTTTCGCTTATTGCATTTGTGAAGCTTGAAATTAATGTTTATAACACTACCCTGCAAGATTTTGCCCCTGACAACTAAGAAAAAAAATTCGCGGTGCTGCATAACCTCAAATATGTCAAAAAACAGTATTTTTTGCACTTTTAGGTTAGAATATGTCAAAAACCTGACTTGATAGAGCAATTCTGAGCCCAGATTTGTTTTCAGCGGGAAAAATTACTTCGGAAAAAACTATTCATTGTCCAGGGGCACAAAGAGTTCAAAATTTTGCAGGGTAGTGCAATTAATAGATATATTGTTTTTTCTCATATCGTGTTATAAAAATGTGTGCAAAACTCTATCTTTTGTCTGAAGAACTATTTTCTAATTTCAATAATAAACTCGCAATAACTTAGTCAAATTATAAAAACTAACTCTGTACGTAATTAGGAGTGTACGAATTGGGTTATATTCAAGCTAGAAGACAGATGGCGTAGGAAAATAAATACATATGTGTAAAATTTGTAAAAACAGTATTTCAGTAATTATGTCTGTTAATAAACAATGTATGCTTATGAAACAATATTGTCGTTTATGGTTATTTGATGCAAAAGTAGTAATTCCTTCTTAGTAACAAAAGGTAAACAGTGTACATAATTTCTTAATGGATATTATACAGTTACATACCAAATTGTGCTTTAAAATTGGAAATGGGAAATTTTAATTACGGTTTTAACGAGTTCTTTTTATTTTTTAAAAGAAAATTACTATGACTTACTTAAGTTTTTTTCTATATGGGCATAAACATACATGTCAAAACGAAGATATACATAATTTGTATACCTATGTAGGTGTACAGTGTGTATGGCGTGAAGACATTTAGATAATCGTATATGGAAAATGCCAAATACCCGAATTTCGAACATTTTTGTCGGGGGTTTATCGGTGTGCTCTCTTTGATGAAAATATTAACATTGACTTGCTGTTTTTTTATTTTATTTTCGAATTCTACGTGAAATTTTAGGTTGAAAACCATCAACACACCGTGAAATGAAATCATCAATATGTCGAGAAAACTGTGGTCTAATTATTTCGATTTTATTTTTTTTATTAGAAATCATAGTCATGCAATATTCACCCAATATCTCAGACAATACTTGGTCTAGAAGGCTAAAATTTTACAGGGGAAATACCAAGGTTTTATAGAATATCTGACATAGGCGTTAATTTCTGTACATTATACAGAGCGTACAATTCTAAGGCACCAATTGTGACAACTCAATAACTCGCTTAGTGTAAATGGACCACCCCGTATTGGCCACTTGATGCAGCGTTGTATTCTCTTTCGATCTGGATTAGCATTACCTATACCTAAATCTAACCTAACTTTTTTTGCCCCATAGACCACCTGCCGATTTTTCGTTTGCTGGCCGTGCTTCTCCATTTTCCTAAACGTATTAACTACAAACAAATGTGTTTTTGACAGCTGACATAGTGCTGCTCAATTTGATAGTTTTTTTTTTGTATTTGTTTATTTTTGTGTAATTGTAGCGAACAATTGTAAAAAAAAGAAAACACGTACAATTATCACTTATAACATAACTTTATTGACAAGACAATGCAAAGACAAAATACAAATAAATATTGTGAGTAAAAATTGCGTATTAAAATTAAAAATAAATGTTGATGATGAGTGATGACTAGAGACAGGATCAGTTTTGTGCAGAACTAACAGTACAGGGTGGGCTTAGGGAACCAATCAGTGTTGTGCAGAGGAGGTAAATACCTACTTAGGCTCCGAGTACATGCCCGGTACTTTTAGTCCAACAAATACCTTTTCAAAGTCTTATCGCCTAGTTAATTAATTGGTCTGAACCAGGAGTAAAAGTACCGGCTCTACGACTTTAACTAATTGTAAGAAGTGGTTAACGTTACTTGCACCGTGTATACTCATTACTGTACTGGCAGTAGACTCATCCGAATTTATCAAACGTTTTGTGTTAGATAGAAATATAAAATGACTTGAAATTTGTGGCAGCGTAATAAAAAGACAAAACTGTCACCAGAAGTTCACGTCATCTCAGTTTTGAAATGATTTAGACAAATCACATTCAACAGGCAAAAGATGCAATAAATGCAATTGGCCGTTATGAGGACTAAGATTTCGAGGTTCTATGAAATGATATGTATTTCGGAAACGATTCCGAGCTGGACCTGCCTCTAAAAACGGCAGGTGTTCCGACTCCTATAGTGGGCCAAACATATTGTCGGTATTATTCACGTTAGCGCGAAGCCATGTACTGGAATCGTCTGGCTGAAAGGAACTCGAAAGCAAGATATCCGCCAACTTTACACCTGTTTTTATGCGCAAAAAAAAAATGTTTTGAAATTCCTATGCATAAAAATGATAGTGATAACTCTACCTCTGAGTATCTAGTCATGACTTACCTAAATGAGTTCTGCTCACATGGACTTCCATTTCCGAGCCCAGTCACATATGAATTGGACCAAGGAAATTAATAACACAACTTTACATTCCTGAGTTATTGTTAATTAATGCAATAAATACCTAAAGTTATTGAATAATTACATTAAATAAATTTAGTTGGTTTTGTTAAAGTTACAATAGCATTTTAAATACCAATTCGGAAATATAACACATGCAGGGTTGGAAAGTCCAAGATTTCAAAGCCGAGCATTAAAAGATAGAAAAGAATAATCTCTTCGAGTAAAGGGAACTGACAGAGAAATATTATATCCATAGTTGCCAGACTGATATGTCATTTTAAAACTTTTATGATCGTTATTATCTATGTTTCGTGATAGGGTAGCAATTAAATATGTAGGCGGGACGCCCCGCCCATAAATTATAATGCGCACGTGTGAATTGAATTAGTGTCTAGACTCTAGAGAACAATAACCAATTCGGCGATAGGCGGTCGGTGATGGGCCGTGTCAACTACCCCTCTCTTCACATTCTATCACGCGCAGGTCTCATACGTTTCGTATACGTGTACGAGCGTGAAACACTGTGGCATCTAACTGTCTTTGTCTGTCCTTACTGGTGTCTTTTAACTTATTCTCTTCTACACATGTATCGCCAATATGTAAAGGTGCAGTTTCCTAATCTGTATATAGGTCACACATACAGGGCGTTTCTAAATGAAGTAAAATAAATGACACCAGTGAACTGGAGGTCAACTGAACCGAATATACAAAGCCAAAAATACCGTCCTTTTTTTTAAATTTAAAAAGAAAAATTTTAAAGTCCTAAAGAGTTCTAAAGATTTATAACTCAACATACATTTTTTTTTAATAAATCAAAATGCAAAGTCATATTAAAACCCTAGAACAATAGACAACGCAAAAATAACGTGTGGTGTCCATGTTTTGTGGTGCTCCTCTCACCCATTCTACTGTGCCGAGCCCATAATGATCACGCCTTTTTTTACGTATTCTAACAAACAAGTAGTAGATGGGAGGAGTCTACTATCATCTAGGAGTAATCAATAATTTCGAAAATGTCATATTTTATCGTTAATTGTAATTCCACAATATCCTGTGATATTTAAAACAAATCAAGCTTATTGCCTCAAACAAGGGAAATGATAGTGGTTTAATACTTATGCATTTATTTCGAAAAACGTAGTTCGAAGCAAAAAAAATGAAACAGGTGTATCCAAATTTATCAAAATAGGATCCGTGAACTGCACGATCAAAAAGTTTCAGGGAAATGACCATGCTCATTGTCACCCGATTCGCCTCCTATGAACCAAATGTATTTGCTTATACATTACTCACTGCTGCTACGAAAGTAAACATATAAACTTAATACGATTTTGAGTTATTGATTTATTAATAAAAATGTATGTTGGCTTGGAAACCTTTAGAGCTCTGTGTCTCAACAGAGGTAAAACATCAATTATTATTACTATGAATATTTTATATATATATATGTACATACATATGTATGTATGTTAAGTGAAGAATATATTTTTTTAATTTGTAATATGTAATGATTTATTCAGTGTAACTGTATTGTCCGTGTTTGTTCTTTTTTTAAATTTTTTTTGACATTGGTCGACGCGTTATAAGCCTTTCTCTGAACAAATAATTGGAAACTAACTAACTAACTAATATGGAACTAGAGTATGTTAAATTCAATTGACTCATTTTGACTTCCAGATTCACTGCTGATATCATTTACGCTACCTCGTTTAGAAACACCCTGTATATTTCCGTGATTAAATACATATGCGATGGGACTTCCACATCTTGTTTTTTTCTAATTTTTCACATTTTTCTTTTCTCGCTGACATGGACCCTCTACAAGTTGAAATCAACCCCTGGGGTCCATAAACACCACTTTGAGAATCCATGTCTTATTAGATAGTGGCTTCCGTGACGTAATGTTAGGCCATGCCACTTTTCAGAAGACCACAATAATTTGTTCACTCACTTTTTGCATTTGCTAAGATGAAATGAAGCTATCGGTATGTACTAGGTAACGTTTAAGTACACAAATATTTTTTACTGCCCTTGTAATATTCCTTAATTGACAAAGCATAATTTGTAGGGCGGATCAAATTATCTAAATACTATATGCCAAACCAATTATCTTCTAATTATTCTAATAAAAAATCAGAAAATACGTGACTCCTCTTACATTTTGCGTACTTAAAATAATTCACTTGAATATGTTAATAGTGTCTCAAAACCTTGGAAATATTCGTTTTTTTTTTTGAGATAAATATAGCTCGAAGAGCTTCGAAGCAAACCACTTCTGTACGCATTATTAATAATTAAGTTGTTTCACGTCTTTTTTATTTATTGCAAAATTTTCAATGCCAACTGTGTACCTACCTAACTAATAATAAAAGTGGTATTAATGCATATCCTTTATAAGTACATA
Source organism: Aromia moschata (assembly GCA_029963805.1). Lineage (NCBI taxonomy): Eukaryota > Metazoa > Arthropoda > Insecta > Coleoptera > Cerambycidae > Aromia > Aromia moschata. Next base: position 1,177,128 of record JAPWTK010000093.1, read on the forward strand.
TGTTATTGTTAAATCATAACATAGTATAAAACAAAGTCGCTTCCCGCTGTCTGTCCCTATCTATCTACTACCTACAGTGTTGGGCAAAATGTAGCTTCCACTACAGCTACAAAACTACAGCTACTGTAGTTGGGATGTAGTTACAACTACAGCTACACTAAGTAGCTTGAAGTTGTTCGCCGCAGCTACTTCTGTGGAAGCTACAGTAGCTGTAGCTTGTAATAACAGCTACAGCTAGTAGTTGTGAAAAATGTAGTTGCGGCGAACAGCTACAGCTAGTAGCTGTAGCTGTAGCTATAAGCAGAGAACTACAGCTACTTTTCGTTCGTACTGGAAAAATGTCAAATAAGAGACAAAAGTAGCTGTAGTTGTCGGTTGATCGGTAGTTACAGCACCAATTTCACAAAGCAATTTCAGTGTGAATATACTCCGGGAGAATTAGCTTAAAAGCATGCCCGTTTCCAGAATCGGGCCTGTGTCGAATATTATTGGCTTAAAATTAAGTAAAAAATACATAGAACAAAACCCTAAATTTGTGTATTCGCAAAGGTCCAGCGTGTTTTGTTATTAACAATTTAAGAAGAAAAAACGCACTTTTTTTCGTTTTTTGCTTGTATCTCCGAAAAATGCGTCTAATCGACTTGAGGTATACTTGTCGATTTTGTTCCTGAGGAAATTTGCCATCGGGATAGGCTTTTCCGCTGGTACGTAATTTTTGTTATTGCAAAATTAATGTTAAAAAAAAGTGCAAAATCTTCAATATTAAATAAAACAAACAGATTTCACTTCAAACGGATGAGACTACAGGAAAAGATAGCTGTTGGGGTGCTCAACAAACGCTCTCAATCCGGACGCCCAATTTCAAAATGGCGGCCTATTGCAAAATTATAAAGTTGAAAACGCGAGCGCGTATAACTTCCGCAAAACGTAATATATCGAGATATCTGCGCGAACAAATTTTTGAAGGCTCAAAATTATATTTTCAAATGTTGTAAAACATTTGAAACTACATAAGTAATTCACTAATAATCACTAATTCGATAACTCTCCAAACACTCATAACTAGTTCGATAACTCTCTTAACAGAACTATGTATATGGTTTGTTTGTTAATACATATGGTTTCCCCATTTTTCGGTGATTCGAGTAAGTAAATCATGAGTAGCTGTAGCTGTTTGCTTATAGCTACAACTACAGCTACTAGCTGTAGCTGTTCGCCGCAACTACATTTTCAACAACTACTAGCTGTAGCTGTTATTTCAAACTACAGCTACTGTAGCTTCCATTAAAGTAGTTGCAGCAAGCAGCTACAGCTAGTAGTTGTAGTTGTTGTTTGCAACTACTCAAGATGTAGTTGTCATTGAGTAGCTGTCATTGTAGTTAGCTACTCATGTAGTTAGCTACTGCCCAACCCTGACTACCTACATATGTATGCTTAGATCTTTAAAACTACGCAACGGATTTTGATGCGGTTTTTTTATAGATAGAGTGATTCAAGAGGAAGGTTTACATGTATAATATAGTAGAGAAACACTGATAATTTTAGAGGTTTCTAATGTGATGTCATAAATAAACACATTTTTTTGCGCTTACATTGCAAACGCTGGCTGAACCCTACGAGATAGATCAAAATAATGTACTACAGTATTGTACACCTTAAAAAGGTCTACAAAAAAGTACGCGATGGTATATGTCTATCTCTTAGGGATAACCCACAATAACCATTTCCGTGCGAAGCCGGGGCGGGTCGCTAGTTATTACTAAATGGTCAATATTTACCAGGTATACTGCTTATACAATTTCTATATATATGTAAAATACCTACATTTACTTTTTGATATTGTGCTATACAAACATAGTGTTCATAATGATGCGGAAGACACATTTGTATCTTATAAAATGACTCTATATAAAATTGTATATTGTCACAATAATATTATTTAGAAAGAATTTTTGTACAGTTTGTTTTGAATGTTTGAATACTGATATTTTACTGGTGTTACGAATCCTGTTTACATTAGGCAAAAACACAAAAGTCAGTTGATTTTAAAATTTGTTGAATAATGAAAATCGTTTTAACGACTCATTGTTAAGACTGTAGTAAGTTGTAAAAACTGTTCCCTTGTGTCATTTTCGGACACAGCGCATCAATATTTGTGTTAAAATGTATTCTAAAGTAACTAATGACAATCTTTATTGTTAACATATTACTTTTCTTACATTGAAACCATTACAAACGCAAAATTTACTTTTTATAGGAGCACTATGAAGGAAAATTCATAGTGCATTCAAAATTCTTGCTTAAAATGTGACACACGCACTTAAAATCAAATTCCAAGCACATTTTTTTTCATGCACATGGCGTGTATAAAGTAAGGAAGAAACGCATTGTCTCGCAATAAAAAGGCTTTAAAAAATCCTGTCTTGTCAAATTTTATTTTTAAAAAGGCAATTTTTTATAAAGTTGTTTTTATAAATATGGGTCAAATGGGATAAGAGTAACATATCAAAAAAGCTTGGATAAAAATGAAACAGGGTCAACGATGTACTTATGCAGAATATTGGAAAATACCAGTGTGTAGTTTTATGCTTCATCATAACATAGTATAAAACAAAGTCGCTTCCCGCTGTCTGTCTGTCCCTATGTATGCTTAGATCTTTAAAACTACGCAACGGATTTTGATGCGGTTTTTTAATAGATAGAGTGATTCAAGAGAAAGGTTTATATGTATAATACATGCATAATATACTAAAGAAACACTGATAATTTTAGAGGTTTCTAATGTGATGTCGTAAACCGTGCGAGGCCGGGGCGGGTCGCTAGTAACATAGTATAAAACAAAGTCGCTTCCCGCTCTCTGTCTGTCCCTATGTATGCTTAGATCTTTAAAACTACGCAACGGATTTTGATGCGGTTTTTTTTTAATAGATAGAGTGATTCAAGAGGAAGGTTTATATGTAAAATACATGTATAATATAGTAGAGAAACACTGATAATTTTAGAGGTTTCTAATGTGATGTCGTAAACCGTGCGTAGCCGGGGCGGGTCGCTAGTCTACAATATAACTACAAATTTATAAGTTCTGTACTATGAATAAAATAAGTCAAGTTCTTTTTGGTTACGTACTTAATAGGATACGTGTCCTCCACGCAAGGGCGTAGCCAGGGGGGCGATGGGGGTGATCGCCCCCCCCCCCCCCTCAAATGGTCAAATAGAAACCAAAATAGTCGGAGGATTGCGCTAGCCGTTGCCTTCAATGATTTTTTTTTTTAATCTGCATTGGTCGCCCCCTCCCCCTCGAAAGATCGCAAAATTTTACGTCCAGATATGCCCTCAGGTCATAGGTTGACCTGAACTTGAAGGTCTTTGAAGTTCAACAAGATTTTTGAAAAACAATATTTTTTAAATGTTATTTTCTTATTGCTATAGTGATCATTAACGTCACACCTGACTTATTATCTAAATACCGTTGCTTTAAACTGTGAATGAAAAAGCGCGGGTTACCGGTAAAAGAAAAGTGACCTTCAAACAACCTTGAAGGGCATTGGCAAGTTCGAACCTAAGGTCACTACTTAAGGCACGTGAAGTCAAATAGGATAGTATCGGTGATTTCCGGATGCAGCTCTTTGTAAAAGATAGACAAATCTTGTTGAACTTCAAAGACCTTCAAGTGGCCCTTAAGGTCGCCCTTAACGTATGACCTGGGGGCATATCTGGACGTAAAATTTTCCGCTCTTTCGAATGCCGAGGTCAAAAAAGGGGATTTCCGTTTAAAAAAACAAAGATGACCTTCAAAAAAATCCAGGTCATTGCCAAGGTCATCATATGATTCCTCGTTGAAAGTTACTACTGAAATGACCTTCACAATTCCAAAAATAATAATATCCTGGAAATTATTCGGGTGTTTCCAGACTTTTTGGACACCCTATATATGTTAAACAACTGTTCTCCGATAATGTTATGCTCATTAAAATATTTGGACATTTGATACATGAATAATAAAGATAGAGTACTTAGGAGCCATATTCAAGTTTCCCGCCAGCTAATTGGCGCATGCGCTTGGCAATAAAAATTCTTCGAGCTCCAGGTGGCGCTTTTAAGGTTTTAAAGGGTTATATTATAGATGGGCTTCTATGGGTAGCATAGGTTTTCTATGGCGGGTATCTCTTATATATCTCGGATATGGTCGTACTACCTCGTATAGTCCTTCTAATTTTAATTGAAAATGATAAATACGCCTGGGGAACAAAAAAAGCGGTGCAACTTTATGATTCCATGGGCGTGCATATATCTTTTATAAATTCAAAAATTGTGAAATAATTTTTTTCATTCAAATCAATATAGGAGATTAAAATTAGCCTGCATACAAAACTCTTAATATATGTAATATAATTTGCTGTAAATAATGCTCATTTAGCCAGACAATCTCAAAAAATTGTCTGTGTTAATAAACCTAGCTGAAATACACGTCACTGGCGCCTTAAACACGTGGAATTTCTAGTCGTAAATCATTTTAACGACGTCGTAAAAATGTTATGGCACAGTTGACCGAATGTGTATTTGGATGTATTACATATAAAGCAATCCTATAGTACATATGATCGGCATTTGCTGGTGCATTCGCGGCTGCCGGCAGCTCAGGCGTTGCCAGCTCTTCAAAATTTTCTTAAGTATAGTAATATACATAAAGTGTTTTAATTTATAATTATTTTTTCCAGCAATTTTAAACGCTTTATTTTAATGCTAAGTAATAAATTTATATGTATGTATTTTTTTTAAATATTTCCAAACTAGCTTTCTAAGAACGTCACGCACTAACAGTTTACTGAAGTATGAAGTATACTTGTATAGTGGGCTTAGCAATTTTAGAAAATATATCTGACAACCTTGCTTTTTTTCTACCTATTTTCAATTTAAAATGGAAATAGAGTACTACGTTCGTTGTGAGCAATTCGCGTATAAGCTATAATGGGTTTGTGTATGTATGTACGTACATATGTACATCTTCCTATTGCGTCTATAATCATATGTGTCACTTCGTTAATTTATACTTACTAAACTAATATTGATATCCTTACTAACTCATCTCATAATTTTTTTATCTTCATCGGCGTTAGATTTCAGCATCAGGTGCTTTTTAACCCAATTTAATCTTACTTCTAAATCTAATTGCTTTGTAATTTTAAGGAAGTCTCCTCTTATCCGGCATAAACGATACGGACGTTAACCAAACGTCACTTTTAAATGAAAATCCAGACTGGAAATTCGATACGGTAACCTCGCCCCATGCTAAGAAGGGTGTACGCTCTTAAGTCAGGCCATTCTGTCATCAATTACGCTTGCTAATGGCATTTTAACATATACGCAACAGATACCATTAGGCGTCATTCAGAGGGGGATGTCACGTGTGGCTATTTGGTATTATTATTACTTATTACTTACAGACTATACTATATAACATACATATGTATATAGATGTAGAAATGAATACAGTTTCACCTTTTGTGATTTTATTTTTTGCATGCTTTCTAGCACAGTCAGGTGTACTCTGTAACTTGTTTTTACTACTTTAACATTATATATGAGGTTATAAAGTTTGGAATAATTTCTTACAAGGGAACACAGGAAAATGGAAAACTCGGATTTAAATAAATCTCGGTGGCTCTATAGACTAATCCAGTGTACGAATGAATACTAGTAATTTTTAGTGGTCCACTAGCCCGTTTTCGGGGTGTAGAGGGCCCTGAATGCAACTTTATCGAAACTGTCATCTCAAGGGGATGTCAAGAAAATGTGACCAAAGATTTACCGTTTTCTGCACTCTAAATCATAACGTAATTTGTTTAGCAGCAACGATTTTTTTTCTGCATCCGGATGAAGTAGATTTTAACCATTTACATTAACTATGAATTTAATCGATTATACAGGGTGAGTCATTTTAATCGATGGATGCGATTCTCTCCGAAAATGAAAAAATATTTCGAAAAACATTTTTTCTGGACAGAGGGGGTCACCTTCCTGTACTACTGACCTTGACCTCAAGGTCGACCTTCAAGGACATTTGAAGATCATGATGATTTTTTAATAGAAAACCCCTAGTTTTGAATCCAGATTTTGAAAGAGCGGAAAATTTTACGCCCAGATGGGTCATCACACCCTAGGTCAACATAACTTTTACTACAGATCATTTGAAGATCAAATCAAATTTTAGTGCTGAAAAAGCAATAAATCGCCGTCTTGATGAGCAATGACATCCACAAAAGTTATTGAATTTCAAAAGACGAATCTAATGATGACCTTGACCTTCACTAACTATTGTCAGTGGCGGTTGGTGATATTTCAATTAGCCATATCTTGAAAACGACGTATGGCACCCACTTCACTTTTTAGGTGATGACTATACACCTCTTACAGAAAGGATTTATAGTGACAAAACCGTCAGCAAAGTTTGCGAAAAAAATTTCAAAAAAAACTGCAGAACACCCTGGGATCTAGTAACGCTCTGTGGAATATTTGCAGTATATATTTTTTCATAATCTAGAAGCAAATATAAGGAAAGGTTTTTCGATTTGTTCCAATATTTTTTTTTCAAAAGTTATGGCCATTTTAATTTTGGGAAACAAAATGTTCCTATAAAATTATAGGAATTTAGGTGTATAGTCATCACCTAAAAAGTGAAGTGGGTCCCATGCGTCGTTTTCAAGAGATGGCTAACTGAAATATCACCAACCGCCACTGACTATTGTAACTATATTACTGTTTTATTTATAGTAGATTACTAATACACTTTTTTAAAAATCAAAGTCTGTCCTCAAACAGCGGAAAATAATTAATTCTTGGATAACCTGTATATATTGTATGCTTGTCGCCCTAAAAGGTGTCAGAGTACAGCTCCAATCTGGAGTCCAAAAATCGATCAAAAGTTATTTTCAAATTGTGTTTTGGGCGACACAATTCGTTTTTGAATTGAAGATTATTGTCCTTAATAAAATTCAAAAACATTTTATAACTAACCTTTTTTTATTATCTTACTTAGGTTACTCTGAGTTTCCCCTGCAAAAAAGTATGAAATAGGTAAGTGTTAATACGAGGTGTGGCTATTAAATAACCGAACTGTTGTCATAACACTTTTTATTCACTTTTTAGTCGTTTATACCAATTACAGCAACAATTTTTCCGCCTTCGATGTACTCCCCTTGGCGATCTCTACACCGCTCCATACGACTTTTCCATTGTTGAAAGCAGTGCTGGAAGTCCGCTTCTGTCAGTTGGTTCAGAACCTCCGTCGCTTTTGCTTTTACCGCTTCCACACTCTCGAATCTTCTCCCTTTCAGTGTCACCGTGTCTAACAAGCCTGGATCAGTGTCAATGTTGTTTAGAATGTCAGCGCAAATGTTCATTCTTGATTCCTTTTGCTCGTGTCGTCTTGATTCCTTTGATTCGTGTTACTTCAGCAAGCCCTCGAATGCTTAGACGACGAACTTCGCGTATTAGTTTACCAATTTTTTCAATTATTTCGTCCGTTTTTGACGTTGAGGGCCGTCCGAGGCGCGGATCGTCTTCCGTCGTTTCACGCACCTCTTTAAAGCGTTTAAACCATTCAAAAACTTGTGTGTGGGGTAAACATTAATTCCTGTACTCTTCCTTTAACATTGCATAAGCTTCTGTAAAAGTTTTCCCCAGTATAACAAGAAACTTGAGATTAACCCGTTGCTTCATCTGAACACTTAACATTTTTTCGGCACGTCACTGGTCCGTAAACTAATTCAAACGACTGTTGCAGTGAAACTGAACGACTCACTGGCTTGTCCAGCGAGCTCAGGGTGGGGAAAGTATCAACAGACACAGTTCTGTGGTCGCGTCACGCTCGCAACACTACTTTATAAGTTCTAACGAATGTAAAGTTTAAATAACTTTTCAAGTAAGTCAAGGTTTCAAAATGCCTTCAAAATGATCGTTTTTTATAGGTTATTAAAATATGGATAATACCTAATGTGCAATTGTTCAGCTAAATGGAAAACTGTACATGAATATGCAAGAGTATATATATTTCACACATTTTACCAAACAGAAATATACGGTATATACATATTATGAGTATACGGTATATACATATTATACACATTTTTGGAAATACAGGTGTATTTACAGAAATAGGGTAAACCAATATTCATACATACATACCTATACATACGTATAGGTATGTATGTATATGGACATGCCTATTCATAGGAAATATCGACCCTGTCAAATATATTATGATAATTTATGGCAAATTAAAAAATATATATATCTGTGGAATATACTACTTTATGTCTTATTATTTGCGTCACTTTGTACATACGTAATTAGGAATTATCAATCCAACATACAACTTAAAACATTCACAGATAAAAAAAAAGAATCTCCACCGTAGAGTTCTTTGAAGTAATGTTATTCGAAAACTATTATTTTGGATGATCTCATTCACTTTTAATCTACAATTTTAATAATTGCATAAAAGTTATTAGCCCTATCGAAAAATATCGATATCTTTTCTACATTATTAACGCAATTATACTGCTTATTTATTTTATTATTTTGATTAAATCCTTATAACGAAACTGACGTCAATAATGAATTGCTTAGTCGATAACTTTTTGATCTATACAAGTGAGTATCTTTATTTTTATCTATTCAGCTCGTATTATTCTCATCCCGTTATCTATATGTATTTATTTAGATGTATTACTACAAATGATTTGGAATAGTTAGATCGGAAATTAAAAACAATTATTACTTTAACTATAATATACATAGTGTCCCAGAAATAAATGAAATATTAAATACATGAGTATTAATCTACATACTACTAATACATACATATGTTCATAAGCACCTAAATAATCGAATGCAGATAGAACTTGGTCACACAAGTTTAGTTACTAGTAAGTAATACCATTAAAAGGAAAACAAGAAAATATTATAATTTTGTTTGTATGTAGGTATCTATATTTTTAAATGTAGGTATCTATATATCTGTACTCTAAAACAAATTTTAGTGTACCTACATATCAATGGAAAAGTTTCATGACAACTACTGACACAAAGCGATTGAAATTTACTGAATTATTCTCAAAATAAAACTTAAATCTTAACATAAATTTAACCATTTGAACTTAAAAAAAATTAATCTGGATTGGAAAATTGGTTTGGAAATATCGATAATTGGAAAAATGGATGGAGAATGGTTTAAGAAAATGGTGTAAGAGCGGGTCCCTGTAAAACGAAAGCGTACTTGGTGTACCGTAATTTGATTAGCAAATTTGAAATAACAGGGCCTGTCCTCAACCTTCATACATCGGACCAAAGTTTAGTAATGTCCAAATTGCAAAAGTTCTTCAAGAAAAACAAAATATAGTCAATACTAATCTATTATAAATCATTCATGTTAATGCGATGTTTGTCAAAACGTATCCTTTAAAACTGTAACGGCTGTTTAATATAAATGAGGCAGATTTGACCGTAAGAACGATTTTTCTTTGTGAATACTGGCTCAGATTGAAGTTGAACCCGAATGATTATCCCGTATTTTATAGACAGACGAGGCCCATTTCTCTCTCAAATATGTTGACTTTAGCTAACAAAAATCCACATGCAATCGTTCAGAAAGGTTTTTATGACAAGAAATCACTGTTTGATGCAATTTCATAGCTAATATCATCATAGGTCTATTATTTTCGAAGAAATACAGGATGACGATGTCGTAACTGTAACTGTGAACGATACCTGCAAATGTTAAGAGATTATGAAATTCCACAGTTATAAAGCAAGGACGTAATTGAAAAAAATGTGCAGAAATGCCCAGCGAGCTTTTGGCTTTAGGGTTATTTAGATAGTATTAGGCAGCAAGTTGATGCAATTCAATATGAAATGTTGTATAATGCTGTGTATAATTTAGAAGAAACGATGGTGCTTTTGCGCTATCAAAATGAAGTCATATTGAACAGTTGTGGTAACCCGTGTTGGACATAAGAAATACATATGTACATACTACTTACTATTCAAGGAATTGAGTTTCTATTAAATTTTGTTGTTGACTTAATTTGCTGAAGTTGTCTAATAAGTTAAAATATATACATATGGGGCATTTCACGCCAACTAAGTGAGGTCAAAAAAAATTCTGTTTGAAACATATCACAATCGATAGTACTTGCTAAAAAACTAACTTCCCTAATATTTTAGATTTTTTGAGCCACAAGGAGAGGGATGGTGAGGGTGAGAAAATACAAATAATCGTTTCGACTCTAAAATTTCAATCTTTCTCGGTAAGAAAATGAAAAAAATTAAAAGAAGGTTACAATGGTTTTCGATGTGTTTTTTTGTGTAGAATACGATAAAATTTTAATTTAAATTTATCAATAATTTCACAATTATTGAGGGTAGTTTTCACCCTTATTTTGAGGATTGAAAGTTTAAAATCGAAATTTAGAAAAAGTATGACACGATTTTTTTTTCAATTTTTTTTTAAATTTCTTTCTTTTTTTGTGCTTTCGATTAAATTTTAATTCATAAAGGTGTCGACCAGGAACTGGCTCAAACGTGAAAAAACGTGGTTTTAGCGTATTTTCTCATCCTGTGAGATAGTAAATGGCAAGTAAATAATATTTTCCAAGGTTTTTGGGGTCGCTGATTACGAATCTGACGTCATATTTTCAATAACAAAATGGCGGATCCAGTATGGTAGTAAACTTTAAAAAAATGGCTTTTTTGAAATTTAAAAAATACCATTGTATTCTATGGGAAATTTTCTACGTTAGAATCGTAATCAGCGACCCCAAAAATCTTGGAATATGTTATTCACTTGCCATTTACTATCTCACAGGATGAGAAAAGACGATAAAACCACATTTTTTCACCTTTCGGTCGTTTTTTGGGCAAGTTCCTGGTCGACGCCCATTATGAATTAAAAATTAATCGAAAGTACAAAAAAAAAAAAAAACTGAAAAAGAAATCGTGTCATACTTTTCGAAATTTCGATTTTAAACTTTCAATCCTCAAAATAAGGGTGAAAACTACCCCCAATATTTTTGAAAATATTTTTATCGTATTCTACGCAAAAAAAAAAACGAAAATCATTGCAACCTTCTTTTTTAATTTTTTTCATTTTTTTGTTGAGAAAGATTGAAATTTTAGAGTCGAAACGAAATTTTGTATTTTCTCACCATCCCTCTCCTTGTTGCTCAAAAAATCTAAAATTTTAGGGAAGTTAGTTTTTTAGCAAGTACTATCGATTGTGATATGTTTCAAACAGAATTTTTTTTTGACCTCGCTTAGTTGGCGTGAAATGCCCCATATACTTATACATAGTATATCAGTTACATGCTTACCCTTATGATAATCTTATATCAATACATATTCTTTTATATATTTTATTATAATAGTAAGTTTATGTACCTATTCTTCATTTAAATTTTTGTTAGGACTAAAAGACGATTGTTCGCTTTAGAATGTGTAATATGTATAGAATAATTTCAGCCACGCAGATTTATGAAACTGAATACATAATATTTAATATTAATGACGTATCAAGTTATTATCACCAGACAAGGGGGGCGTAATGAGTTTGATTGATTTGTTTACAACGCGGCTGTCAGATAACTTTGAATCCGAATGTGGTTACTTTATATAAATTACATAAACTCTATTCTAATAATGTAAATATAAACAGTGATACTTATAAATAATTCTCAACTTGATTATTCTCATAAAATCAATTTTAAAACCGGCTCCGCACATACGCTATTCATCTAGAATAATCCATGTGACTCGATAAAGCTACATAAACATTTTGTTTTGTAATATCCAGCCTGATCCAAGTTACATACATACATAATACATATGTATGTAAGTGCGTACCATTGGTATAACTCCGTTATTGTTAAAAATCGGTTAATTTGACAAACCAGTAGATTTTGGTATCAATTAAGATGAGATAATTGAAAAAACGATTTAACGTTGCGTTTTTTGAATTTTTCAACGAAATATTATTTTTTTTAATGTAAAACACCGTTTACTAAGTAAATGTTTTTATGAAATATATTTGAATTTATGTGGAATAAAAACAGTTATGACAAGTTTTTCGCTAGGATGAAAAATAACGGTGCTATAAGGATCTAAACATCCAAGGATATAACAAAAACTCGAATACTAATCTGGAATTAGTTTAGTACACGATGAAGACAAATATCAATAATTTGCGTTAATCAATTAGTCCATAATCGGTTGGCAATGCAGTTCAAGTTTTACGAATTTTATGTGTTCAGAATACTATGTGTTTTGTAATAGAAAAGTTCCAAAATGCCAAAAATTCTATAGTTGAATTATTGACATTTGTTTCCATATAATACTAAACTAATTTTGCCTTAGTCTTCGAGTTCTTGTTTAGATCCTTACTTATAGCATCGGCATTTATTATCCTATCGAAAACATTGTCATAAACATTTTTAATCCAAATTTCAGTATATTTCATAAAAACATAATACGCAGGATGTTCTAAAAAAAATGATATTTTGTCGAAAAACTCAAAAACGTGTTCAACTGTTTTTTCAATTACCCTATGATGAATCTAGTGCAAAACCTGTCAAACGATGTTCTTTTTTTGTTTTCCCAAAATGAGAAAGTTTCAAGTTTCTGAAACAATTTGTTTAATTGTTGTGAAGTAATTACAAAATAATGTAGGTTAGTATCCTCTTGTCGCACAAAACCTGGTCGCTATATCTATGATCTGTTTTGAAGGTTGTAAGTTTCACAAAAAAAAAAATTAGCTATAAACTGCTGTGTGAGATTTGTGATATCTCTTAAACTTTCCGAGATACCCTTTAAGAACATTTAAAATGATCTACCCGATACATATTATTATGTACATATGTATGTATTTGTAACTAAAGACATCTTTATTCCGATAAGTATATGTACATATGTATGTAAGTATGTACATAATATGTACATATGTTTGTATGTATGTATGTATGTATTTACAAAAACTTAAAACATGCAACTTAATGATTTTTGTTACAAGATTTATTTCTTAACAATAAATCTGTAGGTACTAGGCATTTTTTTGTACGATTAGGTCTAATACTTTGTACATTGTATGTTAGTACACACGTACACAGTGGTATCAGCTTACTTAGTAGGTATTATGAAAAAAATAGATTTTACTTAAAGCGGCGAATAAAATGCTTACTCAGTGTTTTTTTACCTGTTAGCCTCCAACAAATTTTTATTTTAAAACTCTAATAACATTTTCGTGTATATAAAAAAGATTATCCTAAAAAATATGTTGATGAGAAAAAGGCCAAAAGGCCATTCTAATTCTCCCCCAAGGGCTAGAAGGTTCGACCCACCCTCATAAAAAAGATTTCTGAAAGATAAATTCGCCTCTTGTCAGGCCCAAACATTGCTATACAGCCACAAGTGTGCCGAAAGAAGGTTTGAGGCATCCCATAAAAACGTGCTTTATCGTATGGTCGTTGGTTGATAGCTGCTCCGAGACTGTATCAAAACTGCCTTCTACTTAAACTTGGAGCATCTACAAGTGTTTGCAGTGGACCAGGCCGTTAGTGGTGTGCGGTGTATTCATTTGAGAGTACGTATTGTCTGGACCGACCAAAACATAAATTGTGGGGAGAAACTGAACAGAAAGGCTGTTTTACACTAGGCTAATTTAAGCTTGTGATGTTTATTTTAACAGACTTTGCGGAATGATCCAAGAAAAAATATGGAATATGTTTACCTTTACAATTGTGTGAGAAAATCTAAAAAATTAGTTATTTTTGAATATCTGAATGTTATTGAAGATAAATGTTTAAACACTAAATTTACATAACAGGTATGTATTGTACCTATATACATACATACTTGTATGTAGATTATATACATATTATGTACATATGCACATATTATGTACATATGTATGCACATGTGTTGTACTTCCGATTATGAACATAATGGGGTTAGTTTTATACGTGATTAGTAAGACAATGATCGTGTCTCGATTGTTCGTAAAAGAACATCTAGCAGCTGTTTAATTAACTTTTTTTTTTAATGGAAGACCCCTGTATTTTTTCATGTATTAAAATCCTCTTATTCATCTGATTACAACGATATAACATGCCACATTTTCTTCCACAGGTTTTTTAAGTATTCAAAAAATGAAAAAAATACAGGGGGTTCCATTTAAAAGAAAGTTATGTAAATTAAACAGCTGCTGAATTTTTGTATCATATTCTGAAATTTCAGAAAAAAATAAGTTACCCCTGAAAAAAAATATTTTAATAATTGATAAAATAACGGAGAATGGGGGAGGTTGTAATTATTACGAACTCACCGTGTATGTTTGTATCTATGGCCTCCCTTGATCTTAACAAATTGTAGAAGTGAGTAACCTATGGAAATTTTCAAGAGTGGATATGGCCCAACCTACGTTACATGGTACGTCACAGAAACCACTATCCAATAAGATTATCGTTATTATCTGTTAAAATCACGGGACGCAGTTTGTAAATGATATACATTTATACATACATACACGCATATGTACATATGTACATATGTACCTGCAGAAGGTCTTAGAAATAGCGTAGAAAATATTTACGTAGATTGTTTATATACATATGTACGTATTACTTTTATAACAGATTTTATTTCCATAGTTTGGTAGTGACACTGATTGATTTGATATCTATGGTAGAAGCTGTTTCTAATGTTATGAAGGGAAATTAAAAAATGTCATTTTATATTTTAAAGGTATTTTATGTAGGTATAATATCCTATACCAGTGGTCGGCAAACTCATTAGGCAAACAAAGCCACATATCAAAAGTACAACGATTTAGATATCTATCGAGAGCCTAATTTAAGCTTAAATTACATATACATATATAGGTAGGTACTTTTGTAATGAATGTTACTAAACTATTAATAACTGTTATAAATTTTTTAAACTTTAGTTTTACGTCTGAAGACTTTTGTCTTAAGTCTTAAGCCTTTACTCTTTGAGTCTTAATTAAACTATAACTACACTGAATAAAACTTGATATCATAATAATGCTTAATAATGATCTTGTACATATATTGATATAAATTAAGTTGTAAATAAAGTATATCTATAAAATTTAGTAATGGCAATGACTGGCAGACACTCAATGTGAACAATGGCCTTGCATCTCCTTCGAAAATTTAGATAAGTTGGGTTTATATGTTGTTTTTAATTTTAGGCACTATTCCAGGTTCTCGTCAGTAAGACGACTTCTTAGTTTACTCTTGATGAGGTTCATGGTCGAAAAAGATTGTTCGCATGAATTTGTAGAACCGAAAAGGGAAAAACACAAAACCCATAGGAAAGCCAACATAGCGTACGCTCTACGTTAAATAAAGTTCATGCGCTATTTTATTATGTTATACACGATATTAACCACCTTAGCGCCCACACGTGGTTTTTTGCGGCAGAGCCACACTCAAGAGGCCAAAGTGCCACATGTGGCTCGCAAGCCACGTTTTGCCGACCACTGTCCTATACCTACATATATTCAAATTTTTGAAATATCCATAGTTTTCGATCTCAGATGACAGTTGGGAATCTTAAGAAATTGCGGATATTTCATATATGGTCCATTCATTTTGCAATGTATTTTGGTAAATTTGTAGAATATACACATTTTAATATAGTAAAATTTTAATTTCAAAAATGTACAAAAATAAATTTATTTAATATACATACATAAATGAGAACTTCCTATTTTCCTAACGGATTTGTATTCAGTTCTCATAAGGGTAACTTTCTGTTAGACTGTCTAAATTTAATAGTATTTTATGTTTAAATTAAGTTTTTCCATTGTTTTCAATACGGTTCTATTAATTTTAAATCACTAAATTGGCTATTGCCGCCAGAAAACAATCAAATGTTTTAAAAATGTCACATTGTAGTGTTTTCTTGATTGTTGTCTGGATGTTCAGATATTTCAGATTAAATTAGTAAAATGTAACAGAAGTTAAGGAAAAAATTAATTTGAAATTCTTCCTTCTTATTATTGATAATTACTTTCCTCATGGTCACGTGTCGTTTCTGTAATCGTAAAATCTGAATGAAATAACAATGGCCAGCGAAACCGGTAAAAATAAAATTTTTATGTTGTTTGAATTTAAAAGAGGTGATTTCCGAACGAAACAATAATATTTATGCGCTCGGTCGTGAGCGAAATATAGAAATGTAAACAACGCCTGTGTGAGTCTGTCTTCGGGCGTACACATGGCATCACAGCGCCTCGCCGATTATGGAATAAAGTAGAAGCAACAGGTGGCAACGCGGCAATACGAACCACGCATCTTGACGCGTACAAGAAGGCTGCGACGAAACGAAACGGCGCTAGGAAATCGACGGGTATGACAAGGACGGACTGCTTATAATCTCGTACATATACGTATTACGTATATCGTGTATCCAGAGGTGTCGCCATGATTTTCTTTTTGGAAGGGAAGTACGTTTACATATATTTGGAGGGCTCAGAAGCCAATCAGTGTAATTCCGTAAACGACAGAAACGAGATAAATTGATAAATTAAGCCTTTTCAAAGTGTAATTTAGAAAAATATCGTTCTTATAAGAATTATGAAGATTATTTTTATCAAAAGGTAATACAAAAATAAACTTATTACATAAAAAACAGTTACTAGAACAGTTACAACATAAGAAATCGTTGTCATAAAAGCTATGACACACTGATTGGATTCTGAGCCCTCCATTTATTAATATAACCACAGTTTAAAAGCAATCTTTCTTTGAAGTTTTGTCTCACAGTTTTATTTTTTATACAGAGGGTAGGGGAAACTGCGCAGTAGCAACTTTTACTGTGTTTGTTAAGTTAGTACCTTAATTACACTGTGTACTCCAAACGTGCACTGAACTTGAATCTGGAATTTAAGAGAATGTTACTCTCTTCCGAGTGACCTTTGTACAAAATATTGTTTGGTAGCAAAATAATACTAGCATAATAATACTGCATGTTTTAGTTAATTCTCAACCCCTTCAAACTTACCTTCTTTTTTGCGTTGAAAATAATTATAATAATTCTAATTATTCGGTTGAGTCAAAAGTATTGATCCTTGCTGATATTTTCAAATATGATATTTACATATTTTATAAACAGGATAAATTTAATTTGGAATGTAAGCGCCACCCAACTCTATAAATTGTCGCCAACGAGTAGGCAGACTGCGGATACCACGTTATTTATTACATGTTTGTTGAGGGCTCAGAACAACTGACAATCAGTGGGGGAGAGATCTGGTGAATACGGTAGAACATAGATGGGGTAGAACATCAAAATATAACTGCAAGAGTTCAAGGCGCATCTCATTTGCTTCATGGTTACGCGCATTATCACGTGCAGTAGTACAAATATGTCCAGCCGCGGCCACAGAAGATCGAGTTGGGCGGCCAAATTTGGGGAGCTGAGCACCATAGACACCGACGGTGACGGCGGTATTGTTCTCCAAGAGCTCCCAGTGACACATGCCCCGAAGGCCCCACCAAGCTGACAACATCAACTGAAACAAGGTAAAGCACCCACTTTTCATCCCTGGTAACAAGATTGTTCAACCAATCAAAACGACGACTGAGGGAGAGAAGCCGTGTGCAGCCAAGCTCTCATGCCATTTCTCGTGTGGTTATTGCTCAACTAGGGGCGTTGTCGCCATACGCGGCCATTAGATTTCGGTATACTTTAGTTGTATTGTGGCCTAAACGAAATTCATATAGGTAATAAAGCATATCAATCTCACTTGAAATTTCGCTCATTTTCACGTTACAAATTACAGTTCCACTCTGAATTTTAGTACATACATATGTACATATGTAAGTGCACGCTTTATATAACCTGTACCACACCACTCTCCAGACTTGCCTACAAAATTTCAGGCACTTCCAGAGGATTGATTCAAAACTTGATTATTGAATCAACCGGATATACAAATAAAATATATTTTTTAATGAATGTGTTAATAACACAAAATAACAACACTGCTGATGAATGAATATTGGCGACAAAAGTGTTGATGAACTAAAATTATTGCAATGCAAACGGCCTTTCAAGAAATGCAATGAGAAAAGATTTGACAAGATATTGTTAAACATTTTTCATTTTCACTACATCCTGTTTGTAGGAAGTAAGCATTTTTACGTACATATGTACATATTATGTGACAATTACTCTGAGACGACATTAATACAACAAATGTTATGATACGAATAATTTAGGATGGAAAGAAAATTTAAATATGTATGTATATGTATGTGTATCTATACGGGTTCCTTCTCCGTTCTTTTATGTAATCAAGTAACGAAATATCCTAGTTTCGGCCCCTCCTATTCAAATATCCTTAAACGATCGGAATCACCACTAAAAAAAATGTTAAAAAATGTTAACCAAAGCCCCAAACATGAGAATTGTTTCACACTTGTAGTTTTGCGATTTAGAACCCAGTTCGTATTTTGCAGGCGGAAGCGACTTCATGACTTTTTTGGTAGTCTATTGAAACGTCGCGTCGTAAGGTACGATAATAATCATCGATCATATCGAGTCGCCCTCCATCCCCCCCCATAGCGACACCTCTGCGTTTCTCATTCCTCTTCATCTTCATTATTTTATTATTAATTTATTCCTATGGATATATGTATGTATGTCTAACCGAAATTAAATATACAGAAAAGGCGGCTGGTAGCGTAGCCCAGTCAGCGTCTCATCCGCTAAAAATAAAAGGCGCCAAATCCGACATGAGGAAAACAAGGCGCTCATTGAAGAGAGAAAGTGACGTGTTTTTGTAAACCGTATGGGACGCCGTGTTGCCACGTCTTCGCGAGAGGTGATAGCGGAGCATAGCAGTGGCGGCAACTTCGCCGTATGCAAGCTGATATTTCGTTGCCGCGAACTGCGATATCACGTAGCGTAGGAAGATCAGTCGACGTTATATTTTGTACAGGTTTGTGTTCAACAGTTTTATTTGTATGTATAATACATACATCATATCTTTTATGTCGAGTGTAGTAAAACCTTTTACGCAGACAAGTTTGTTAATCATTTATGTATGTACATATGTACATATTCACATACTATCGAGGTTTTCGATGCGCTGTAAGCCCCAGCGTTTTTCACATTTTGCAGTGACTCCCATCAGTCCCATCTCCAATGCCCACAAATATTCTAAGGTTGTTTCTAGCTCCACAAATTGTGACATTTAGTGCACAGTAAATCATTATTTTACGATTTTTACGCAATGGTGCCCAAAAAATCAAAACGCCACAATTATTTGGTTCATTTACTTTAGAATATCTAAATCAAAACAAATCCGACAGTTCAGAATCAATCACCGCTATCAAATCTTAATCCTTTAGTGTAATTTCTTATGACATGAGATGAGTTGCACTATTACATACATATCTGTACCTCAGAGCTAAACTATGTTAAGTCACATAATTCTTATTTAGAGCAAAACGTGTTTAAAGTTTTTTTTTAAGCATTTTTTTATATTGCAGGAATAATGTTTGTTGTACACTCATAGTATTTGAAATTGAAGTTTTTCATTAAAGTTATTACGCAAAATAAATATAGAGTTTTTTGTAAAGCGACTTAACATAGTTTACCTTGCTCAAAAAAACTGAAAATTTGGACGTGATATATATTAAGTCCAGTTATGAAGTGCTGTCAAAAAAAGGTAAATAAAACTAGATCACATTATGTTTATGGATATTTATTATTTATAACAATAATAAACAAAATAAACAAAAATATTCTGGTTAAAAATCATTTTAGGTTTCTTCATCACCGTGGGGGAGATTATTATCGAAGTTATGAAATACTGAGGGAATATAAGGCAACAGTTTTTGAAGATGCCCATACTATTTTGTTGAAATTCTTTTTAAACCTCTAATTTTAGACAATTCTTCAGGCAGACAAATACTGTGTTTTCTTGAATTTCTCGCTACAGCAACAGTCTGTAGTCATCGTTGAAATTTGTTTTGAAAAACAGAATTCCAGGATTATCACTTCTTACTTGGAAATAAACGCATTGAGAAATTAGCAAGTGATTTGATTTTTAGCAATTAGATTTTTTTTCGCATAACAAAAGGTGCGTGAATCTCTCAAAAAGACTTTTGAAATCAAAAAAGTCGTATGTCTCCATCCCCGTAACACTAAAGGGTTTTTTGACAGAATATAATCTCACAACTTGTTGCCAGTCCGATGGCGTTACTATTCTAAGTTGTGAGACTTTTTTCCTTTTCCCGCTCAATAACTGAGCGCCATCCGCTTCCAAGTGAGTATGCCCTTTGGTCAAAAATTTGTTACTTATGGACCTCAGATTTGGTTTCTTTTCCAACATAATAGAGTTGGATCCAACATAAAAGAGCTCTTGTGCTCATTTTTATAGTTTTTGTTCAAGAACGTGATTATTTAACGTTTTTATCGAACCCACAACACAAACTTAAACTATAACTTGCAAACAACCTATACAAAACATTGAAACAGCGGATTGCCCTGGAAGAAAACGCAGTTTAATAGGACTCCATTGAGGAAAGTTAGGTTATTCGGACTTAACATATTAATGTGGCGCAATCTCCTGGAGGCAAACAATATTAAAGTCACTTGACTTACATTGGCTCTAAGGAGCTAGTGGACTTAACATTATTTAAAAAGGTCTAACTTTTTCATTTATTATCATAGAGTTTTGATTTTTTTTAATTTTTTTTTATATAGATGAAGATGTTTTTGTTATAGACTTAACATAATTAACTGACATATTGCATATTTGGACTTAACATAGTTTGGCTCTGAGGTACAGATATGTACATACATATGTATGTATGTGTGTAGGTAGGATCACATCAGGATGACATCAATGAAATTATGGTCAACATTATTTACACATACAGTGAGGTCCATAAGTAACGGATATATTCATTATCTACGTAATTTACAATTTATGAGTAAAATCCTGAAACACGTCAATATTTAATTCTAGAATGACATTTTTAAAGAGCAATGAAACGCACCCTCGTTCCATTAAAACATTTTAAAGGGGTGGCTGTCACTCCAAGGGGGTTGGAGGGGGAGGTATAAAATTATGCTCAAAAAATGTCATTCTAGAATTAAAAATTGACGTGTTTCAGGATTTTACTCATAAATTGTAAATTATGTAGATAATGAATTTATCCGTTACTTATGGACCTCACTGTATATACATATACCTACCTGATTCCTATTGGCCCTTTTTGGAACATACTGTTTAAATAGTTTTCGATGTACTTACTGTGAAAGTTTGGGCCTTAGATATATTTATCTATTAAGGCTGAACCACTTTTGTCTTTCCATTTTACCACGTTATGGCAACGATTGCTAACGCCAAGTGTTCTTATTATTAAGCCGACTACTCACTACGCGCCGGTATCCAAGTGACTTGACTTGAAATAAACTTGGTTAGTACTTGTCTGAGTTCAATAAAGTGTATACATTACGCGCCTACTTTAAAAGTTGCATTTTTTTTGGGAAGTGCAAGTCGGAAGACGAGTAGCTGTGACGAGTAGTTTTTAAAAATGGACGAAAGTATGACAGCTTTAGCTGCTTTTATAATAATAAGTTGTGGTTATCTTTTACTCAAATATACAGTAAGCGGCACCCTAATGCGTACATAGCCAAATGAAGGGCAATTGATAATTTTACTTCTTTATTGAGCAGATGTAAACATGAGGTGAGAACCAATCGCGATCTAGTCGCTAGCGCAGGCGTATGAAAGGCATCCGGTCTGTTAGTAGGGCTGTTCGAGTTAGAATTTGAAATATCATTTTATTTTTATTCTGGTCTAGTGCCTGATTAGAAAAGTGCGTTATTACGAGCGTATTGTAGAAGCACTACATATGTACATTCATAAAAATAAAAATGGATATTTATCACATTGACGAAAAAGTTCAAATAATTAAATGATATTTTGGTGGTCGGTCTGTAAGGGATATTAAAGCCATTTTTAACGAAAAATTTTACAATAGGCGAGTTCCCGAGCGCTGTCGCAGTTTGAATTTGACATGTGCAGATGCTACTAACATGAACATGGTGATTACGTCAGATTTCGGCGAATCTCAACAGAGGCGGACTCGGGTCATTATTATTACAAAACGATAGTTCACAGAAAATTAAAACGTACTAAGGGGCTAACTATTACAAAATGGAGCCGTATTTAGGTTATAATATCAATTAAATATAACAATCAGTAATGCACACTTACAGGCGCGCGACCTTCAAAGGACTAAATAAATACGGAACCTGTTTCGTGTCGCAGTCGTCCCGGCCCCTCCCCGCTGGCCGAGCCACGGCCACCTGGAATACGGGATACCGATACGCGGCCGCCTGGAAGACGGTCGGTATCCGAGACTTTTGTTCTAGCCCTAGTATGTATATACAAGTATCTTAAAAAATCGACTCGCCGCCTTTGACGGGACCATTTTCCGACACAGGACGGGAAGTCCAAGTAATTCGCCGAGTCAATGCGAGTCTTCATACACACAACTTGCTAATTGCCAAGTACTTCAGAAGTACTTGATGGATATTCGAAGGATATTTTTTTGATGGATATTCGAATATAAATGTCTTTTACACTCTCGGCGATTACAAAATAAATACTGACGATTGCAAGGTGTACATAAAATATGTGATCCGTCTATTTTAAAATCGTCCTAATTTTTAATAATTAGTTTTAGTTTATTCACAAATGGTAACGACTGTGCTATTATTGTAAAAATTCACATACAATTAGGTGATATGTAAATACAGTACACGAACGCGAGTTAGTCACTCGCGACAAAAACTGTTTTACACCGTCGACAGGTAGAAAACTAAATGAACACCTGTCAACATCGGAATATTACGCCGTCGTAGGGAGAATTTGTATTAAGGCGTCCTGTGTTCCTGCATGGGAATTGGTGGACAGGAGTCCAGTGCGCATTATAGGCACGGTCAGTGGCGTAGGTGTGCAGGGGAAATAAATATGCGCTTAAAAAATACGATTTATACTTTAATTATCATACATGTAGTTGTATAGTGACAGCTCTGCCAGTGGCGGAGCTATGGCATAGCACAGTTGTGCGGTGCACAAGGGCCCAAGCCTTAGGGGGCCCCGCGACCGGTCAAAAATGAAATGTTAAAATGTAAATATAAAGCATTGACTGAACTTATGTTAACAAATGCCAAAAAAAGATGAGAGAGATGAGGCTAACCAATTGAAAAACAACATGGAAACGTTTGAATTTGTGATATTGTATGTGCTACTTCATAAAATATTGGCAGCAATAAATTACGCATCGAAACTACTATAAAAAAAAATTGACTTAAATGAGGCAGCAAATGCTCTTTCTCAAACAAGACATAAATTAAGGCAACTTCGATCAACATATATATGATTCTGTGAAAGAATAAGCCGTAGCCCTTGCGAATAAATGAGGAGTGACAACAGATTTTCAGATCAAACGTCAACAAGTCAAAAAGCACTTTGATGAGTTAGCGGTAGATCATCGTTTTCAAACTCGTGAGGACTTATTCAAAATTAATGTATTTTATTACACAGTAGACGTAGTTTATGAGATGTCAGCTAGATTTGCCAACTTCAACTCACTTACTGATATGTTTGGCTTCTTAGTTCCTAAAATGCTTATGAATATGTCTTATGAATGATTTTGCCGAGGCGAAGGCACGAAAGAAACCCTTCTTTTTTTATTTTCATATTTCAGAATGTTTACTTTTGTTGTTTGTGTTTTTGAACTTGACCTTGGTCTGACCAATCATGCCGAAGTTGGTCATGATAGTTTATTTACATTTAATTTATTATAAAATGATTTCGCAGATATATATATATATGCGAAATGTTTAAGCTTGTTAAGAAATGGTACTAATTCCTGTTATTTTTTTTATATATTTTAGAATGTCTATTGTTTTTTTCTTATAATGTTATTATTTTATGTGAAATATAAAATAAACCATAAACCTCATATTTTGTTTGTTTTCGTATAATTTCGTATAAGTATTTTTAATGTGACTTGGGGGGCCCAAATAATTTTTCTGCACAAGGGCCCTAGGCATCCTTGCTCCGCCATTGGGCTCTGCGTTAGATCTCACTTTTCCGGACCCTACACAATAGAAAAAAAATGAGATACACCTAGAATATTTAGCTTTATAGTAAACATAACAATGAACGAGATTTAAAATTCAGTGGGGGATCCATCAATTTCGCCAAGAAGTATTTCTCTTTTCGTACATTGTTAAAGGAATAAAGCATATTTTGATGAAAGTCTACAACTTAATTTTATGTTGACACAATTAATTGCCACAAAATCCATGAGCACTATTAAAAACAAACATCGGAACAACACAATATCACAAGCAACATGTGTAATGATGATTGTATGTACGTAAATCTTGTAATGTACTAGAAATTTCAAAGTGTAGTATTCAAACTGTTTATTCAATTACACACATACACATATAAAATACTGCAGAACATGAATCGCATACATGTATATGTGAATATGTATGTGTAGGTATTGCTATTGCCATCTGTAGATGATGTACATACTTTAGTGAAATAATGAGAGACTGATGTTATTATTTTCCCAAATGTCACTCAATTCTTATAAGGATCTTGCTAATTATTTCTTTCCATCTCTACCCACAAATGTTCTACTGAATTGAAATTGAAACTTTGGCATTTTAGAACAACATAGAGTTACATACAAATTAGTGAAACTCATAATGTTCTTAGATATGGTGTCTTGTAGAAAGATGCATTCAGTGGCGGTGCGTGATATTTCAGTTAGCCATATCTTGAAAACGACGCATGGGACCCACTTCACTTTTTAGGTGATGACTATACACCTCTTACAGAAAGGATTTATAGTGAAAAAAACCGTCAGCAAAGTTTGCGAAAAAATTTTCAAAAACACTGGAGCACTCCCTGGGTTCTCAGTAACGCTCTGTGGAATATTTGCAGTATATTTTTTTTCATAATCTAGAAACAAATATAAGGAGACGTTTTTCGATTTGTTACAAAATATTTTTGTTTCAAAAAGTTATGGCCATTTTAATTTTGGGAAACAAAATGTTCCTATAAAATTAAAATTAAAATGACCATAACTTTTTGAAAAAAAAATATTTTGCAACAAATCGAAAAACGTCTCCTTATATTTGTTTCTAGATTATGAAAAAAAATATACTGCAAATATCCCACAGAGCGTTACTGAGAACCCAGGGAGAGCTCCAGTGTTTTTGAAATTTTTTTCGCAAACTTTGCTGACGATTTTTTCACTATAAATCCTTTCTGTAAGAGGTGTATAGTCATCACCTAAAAAGTGAAGTGGGTCCCATGCGTCGTTTTCAAGATATGTTCCAAGGATCTCTAATATTAATATTAATGTTAAATTAATATCAAAATGTATCTTAAGTAATAAGTAATATTTTTTCTGTGATTTATCAAAATGTATCTTAAGTACTAAGTAATATTTTTTCTGTGATTTATCGAATGACTACAATTAAAATGGTATGATAATTTTTATATGTACAAATGTACCAGGTCACCCTCACCCTATGTCCGTTGATATTTGCGCAAAAAAAGGATTGGGTTTGATATATAGTTTGTGTAAAGCCGACATCGGCCAGCTGTGAAAAAAGGACAAATGCTACACTTCTCGTTCTAACAACAAGCACAGGTGGTGAGAGGGCCGATCTTATTCCCTCACTACCTTCGATGCGTGTGCGGTTGCTGCTTATCTGTCGTCTCACTTCTGTTTGTCCTTTTTCATAACTGGCCGATGTCGGTTTTACACACACGGTATATGTGACCGGCTTAGAAGGAAAGGGAGGAAGCCTAATGCTTAAAGGAAACCTAATGTCTGAAAAATCAATTTTGGAATTTTTGAAGGTTCATATTGTCGACTCATAGGAGAAAAAAATTCCGTTTGTCCGAACTCAAAATGCCCTTTTTTTACTACAACCCTTGCTGTTGTAGAAAAACTGTAAGCAGAAACGACATGGATAATAAACTACTACACGAAAAATAAACAACTATAGGAATCGCTTTTTTTTTTGGCTTTTCCAGGCCATCACTTCACTAGCACATAAGCGACGAGGATTACTTTATAGGCATTAAATATGTCATCTCTGTTGCGCGATTTGACTATTTCCAAATGATCCACCGCATGTATCCTTGATACCAAAATTTGTAAACGAAACTATTCCTACAACGCAATCTACCTACCCATACATGCTTTCTTCTTGACATTTGATTAATATAAATAAATATCAATAGCGTCCGATGACCTTTTCAAATATTAGCTTAGATTTGACTGCTTTCTAGACCAAGAAGACGTTTTCAAGGCCCTGTCTGATTAAACATTGCTTAAACTCCATAGCAGCCCATACTTTATATTCTAAATATTTGAGACCTTGGTATTATCCCATCTCATTGTCAACTGGATGCGGTTTATCTGGTGTTTATTTTATCTTTACTTTTAGAGCGACAAATTCTTAACAGGATTATATATATGTGACAACTTCCTCAAAATTGTTACGGCGTTTTTTTTTGGCAAGGGGGCAGAGGAGGGAAAAAAGTAGAAAACATTTCATCAAAAATTAGGTATTAATTTTTGAAGAAATGTTTTTTATTCATTTGTTTTCGACGAATGTCGCAATATTATCCGTCAAGTTTTATACTATGTGCTAGGAAAATTATTTACAATTTTAATTGTTTTTGTGCTTTTTTCTGTTGGCATATGTATTTATTTAGATATTAAGATACCGATTTTGAAAACATTTTGCATACTAAAACCGTTCGATTATTTTTTAGTTTGCTTTTAATATCAGAAATCCCATAATATATTCTTAACAAACGAATAACGAAATAAACCGTCACAATAACGCGTTACAAATTAACAAATTGTATCTTTTTTTTTTGTTAAGCTTGGCTGTCAGCTGATTATTACATATCTACTATTGCAACTTCCGCTATTGATGCTGTTGCCCTTTTTTTACCTTCGACCACGCGGATGAACAATTTTATTATTTGTGTGTTCTACAATAGGTATAATGTATGTACTTTTCTTTTAACTTTTTTACTTTGACTTCTTTGCATAATTGTAAATAATGAATACTTTTGTGGCCAAAACGTCAATTTTGTGACAATATCACTCCAAAAGGTAGAAATAGGCAATACATATTCAAATTATTCAAATTACAATATTAAAATATTGGATTTCTCTAAAAAACTCGTCTATTAAAATGGCTGTGTGACAAGGCGCATTGTCGTGATGCAACATCCAGTTGTTCTTTATGTTTGGTCTCACACGCTTGACCCTATTTCGAAGTTTTCAAGAACCTCTTTGTAAAAGTGTGGATTTACTGTTTGGCCTGGAGGCACAAACTCTTTGTGGACAATGCCCTGGCTATCAAAAAAGCAAATCAGCATGCATTTGATCTTCGACTTGCTCATTCTTGCTTTTTTGGGTCTTAGAGAGCTTGAAGTGTGCCATTCCATGCTTTGGCACTTGGTTCCCGGGTCGTATCGTAAGTTTCATCACCAGTAGTGACACGTTCCATAAAATGGGGATCGTTTTCAATCGATGCCAAAAAGTCAGGACACCTTCCTCTCCTGATTTTCTTTTGTTCCTGGGAAAGGTTTTTTGGAACCATTTTTGCGCAGATTTTTCTCATCCCCAATTCGTAAGTCAAAATCTGATGAACAGTGGTGTGATTCAAATTTAACTCTTCTGCGATCATTCTTGTCGTAAACTGACGATCTGAACACACAATATCCCGTATTCTATCGACATTTTCATCGGTCATCAAGTCTGAAGCAAAACCTGACACCGCACCGTTGTCATTTTTAAAACGCAGTAGAAAAAAAAAACGGTTTACGAAAACAGTCACAAAACACAAACACATGACTCTAACAACGTCAAAAGTCCCGTCTCCGCAGTGTTGCTACATCGGGCGCTACGTTACCCGCTACGTTGCTACGGCTGCCAGTCTCATTACTTAATTTACACACATCGTATTTTAGTCTTCATTGAATATAATTGTTTTAAATTCTTGACACCTTGTATATTAAATCAAACAAATAATTAAATATTTTCTAGGGAGGGTTTCAAGGCAGGCAAAATGTTTTATGAATAATGTTTCTTTTTTTTCGAATTTCGAGAATATTTTGTTTATTTGTGGTAGATACCTGTAGGCAATCCGACACCATGTATATTATGTAATTAACATAAATATATAATACAAGAAAAAACTCTGTCACACATCGTGTGACAAAAAAGAAAAAAACAAAGAATGTCGTTTTATTAGCGGATAAATCACCTTGTATATTCCTAATTAATGATCGTAAAACAAATTTTTAGGGCGGAAATGGTCCGGTCTTGGCAAACTTATTGCGCAATGTGCCAAACACAAGGTTTTCCAGTACCTACTTAGTCACTCCTTTCACAACAACGATAAATAACTTCCCAGCACTTTAATTAAATTTTTGCATATGTTAAAGAAATACATATGGGGCATTTCACGGCAACTGAGGTCAAAAACAATTTCACATATCACAATCGATAGTACTTGCTAAAAAATTAACTTCCTTAAAATTTTAGATTTTTTGAGCCACAAGAAGAGGGATGGTGAGGGTGAGAAAATACAAATTTTCGTTTCGACTCTAAAATTTCAATCTTTCTGGGTAAGAAAATGGAAAAAAAATAAAAAGAAGGTTGCAATGGTTTGTCAGGGAAATATCCTACAACTCTTATGTAGGTCATATTTCTCTAGGAGGCGTATTTCTCGAGTCATCCAGCTGTCCCCGAACTTTTTGACACGCACTGTAAAATAAATTTTTAATCTTCTGATTATGCTAACATGATTGGCGACACGCACGTTAAGTACAAAAAAATGTTTCGGTGTTAAGTGATGAAAAGTGTTAATTAGTGTGAATTACTACAATATTTACTTAACTTTAAGAAAAATGTACCTATCAGTTACAAGATATGGCGAAGGTGTATTTACAGAAGTTGGTAATTATCTACCAACGTAATATTATGTAATAATAGTCGTATTGAAAAAATGCTCATATAATAGTTGTTTCGTATAGTTATAATAGATAAATTGGATTTGTAAAAACAAAGTCGAAAAGATCATAAAATACTCCAAAATATTCATCATTTAACCGTCTTTCTATCACCAACAATAATTAAAACACCAAGCATAACCAGTTTGGGACAAACTGTATATGTATCATATAAAAAAGCGGACATTTTCAATATGATAAAAAAAGTCCTCAAAGTATGCCGTGGAATCGATCCCTCAGTCTTGAATGATTACTTGTAGAACTGTCAAGTTGTGAAGTTTTTGTTATACAAAAATTAAATTACTGCCATTGTCATTAAATAAGATGTAATTAAGAAAAATATACAACAAAGAACTTAAAAATTATAAATTTAAACGAAATGAATGACATGTCTACTTCCAGACATGTTCCCATTCTTGTTTTTTTCACAGAATTGAAAACGTTGGTGAGCACTTGAGGGAGTTGTTTCTCTTCTGAAATTTATTTGTAGCTTTAGCCCGTAGGTCTTCTAAATGTGGGCAAAGGGTTTTGAAAGCCGAATTTTTAATGTGTGGCCATAAAAATAAGTAGCCTTGTCGTGAATGAAAATTTCATTATGATCATAAACCATAATGATATTTTCTAAAATTTCAATACGGTATCGCGCCTAATTGAGAGTCCCTTCAAAAAAATCGGCCCAATTAACCTTCTTTTCGATATGGCTGGCCACACGCCAACTTTCTGAGAATGCAGAGGCTTCTCTGCAAAGAAATGTGGATTTTCAGAGCTCCGCCTTCTTATTTGTTGAGAGTTAACATAACCAGAGCTAGAGATGGGACAGAGCATCTAAGAAGCCACAGATCTAGTAAAAATTTGTCGAATCTGGTCGAAATATTTTACTATGTGTGGAAATTCTGTGTGAAAAGGTCTCTCGTATTGAATAAATCCAATGGTCAGCAACCTTTCTACCATTTCTAAAGTAACTTTTGGCCATAAAAGAATTCTTGTGATATGATGTACGTTATTTCCATTAATATGTAGGGGAGGGTGGGGTATAATGATTCCTGCAGGTAAAACGATCCCTTGAGATATCGGGGAAATCTATGGTGCCATCTAGACGACGGTAGCAAAATGTTATAATTGAAGTGTTCTACAGACATGGGCAGTACATAAGGTTTATTTATAAATGCTCGTAGAACGTTGGTTTTCGTTTTGTTTTTCTTCGACTACGTGAAGTAAGGTAAGTGTTGTTTAAAATCAGTATTAAATGGTTGTGTTGTTTCCTATGGATTGCGTTATGTGCACAACTTGTACCGGTATAGTTGAACATTGAAATCTTTAGAGAGTTAGAAGCATATTTACTCCATGAAAATGTTTAGGGTATGTGAAAGCCACACAGTGCATTTGGGGTAAAACGATCCTCTATGTGTGCGCCAAAATGATCCCGGGATCATTTTACCCCACCTTTAAAGAATCGTTGTACCCATTTGTTGAAAGCATTTAATCAATTAAATGAAGTATCCTTTTTCAGAATGCCGCATAAAAATATACGCAAAACGCAAAGACAAAGCTGGGCTTCTCAAGAGACCCTGTGTTGTTAATTTTGGATGGGCACTTATCCCATACCAAAAACTTAGATGTCATACTAAAAGCAAGGGAAAATTTTGTTACTTTGTTATGTCTACCACCTCACACCACTCAGAAGCTCCAGCCGCTGGACGTTGGAGTTATGTTCCTCTTCAATGCATACATGGACCAGGCGCTGGAAACATGGATGAATAATCATCCTGGAAGAACTGTCACAGCAAGGAAGAAAGCTAAAGCAGAAGCTAGACTTATAGAGAACAAGACAGTCAAAGCTTTAAAAATAAAAAATAATATTCGTAAGAAAGAAAAGCATTGTAAGAGTAGCAGTGAAGATTCGGAAGATACTGAACGTGTACTGTGTTGGGAAAATGTTAAATCTTTCTTTTCTTCTTATTCTTCTTTTCTTTTTGTTTCTTATTTCAGTTTTGTAGTTTTGAAAAAATATTTTGTTATTAAAAATATATTATTTTTGTATTTGGGTTGGACACTATTTTATTTATCCATTTTATTTTCATGCTTACCAATCGAAAATACCAACATTTAGTGAGGGATCGTTTTTACCCGCTTATAGGGATCATTTTACCCTCACCTTCAAGGTAAAATGATCCTTTTGTAGGGTTTACATTTTATCTCTTTCCACCAAAGATCTTCATTCGTTTAACCTTGGTAACCGTATTAAAATCATAGGTAATCTATACTCTTGCTTGTACAATGTAATATGAATTTTTTACTCTCATCATAGTTTCACTAAGAGGTGTTTTGTGTTAGGGGGATCATTATACCCCACCTTCCCCTACAAAATTATATGTAAATCCGTTTTTAGCTCGTTTTCAGTTATTTTTGTATAGAGAGACATAACTGCTCTCAGTCGTGATTATGATAAGTTCACAGCAAAACATGGCACTGTCAGTTTCATTCAGCATCGGGCGTATTTAAACGCGTTTTTTTTTTTAGAATACGCTTCGTGTATTTGAGTGTAAATCGGCCGTAACTCTGACGCAATTAAATAGAATATTGATGACGTATTGATATTCCGTTTTTTAAGTACAAGGTAGGAATTACAAAAACGATTGCCGCAAATAGAATTTCACAATTAATTTGAATACTGATGTTTATCTGAACGCGCCACTCAAAATAATAATACGAGTGATTAACAATTATATAGTTTTAATGGCTGGCTCAGCGGTAGGTTTAACATGTGACATTATTTTACTTTTTTTTAGACTATATCGACAGTTGCTACAAATTTTTCTATCGAAATATAAAAAAAAATCTTCAGAAAAGAAGAATTGACTGAAGAATTTTTCCTAATGAGCTGTACTTTATGTGTGATATATCAGCACTTCAGCACTTTGCTGAAGACTGAAGATAGATGGTGCAATTCTGATACCGGATCCGTGTTCAGTGGACAAAAATACTTCGGAAACTCATATATAACACATAAATAAGGTACAGCTCATTAGGGAATATTCTTAATTTTTCTGAAGATATTTCAGCATTTTGCTGAAGATTGAAGGGTAATGGAGCAATTCTAACACCGGTTTCGTGTTCAGCGGGAAAAATACTTCGGACACCATATATCGCATGCACATTTCAGACAAACACAAAACTTTTTGGCGGTGTTCTTCAGCGCTTTGCTGAAAACTGAAGATAGATGGTGCAATTCTGATATCAGATCCGTGTTGAACCAGCGGAAAAAAATACTTCTGAAACCATATATCACACGTAAACCACGGCTCGTAAGCACAAAGTCTTCATTTTTCTGAAGATTCTTCAGCATTTTGCTGAGTGATGGAGCAATTCTGACACCGGACTCATGTTCAGCAGGAAAAAATACTTCGGAGACCATATATCGCATGTAAATTTCAGCCTTTTTTCAACTTTTTTTGTAAAGCCTTTTGTTTTGCGGTGTAATTCTGGTTCTGTCCCATCTTTTTGCCATTGAACCTAAAAAATATGGTTATATTAAAACAAAGTTATATTACGCGCGACGTTTTTGCCACTCTGGACTAAAGTAAGTTGAGCTAAATCACATTATTTTTGGCGGCGAAATCTGCTTTTGGACTAAATAGCACTTATAATCCACCCTGTATAGCGACTTTTCAAATATGCACTTTTTTATTCATTTTTCATCAGATAACCTTGCATTAACTATTAAAGGATTGTTGTCCCATCCTTGGCAAAATTGTGAATTCGTAGAACGTCAGCCTAGAAGGAATTTTAATTTCATATGATGTGTACATACGTATGTGTGGGATGAACTACTATTAGCGTTAATCCGATGAAACTTTGAAATAAAATCGCTAACTACACTGCTTACTTAATGTTTACTTAACAAGAATTTCTAGTAATTCCATTTTGGTAATGTTTATTGTATACATTTGTTTTCTTACGATATTTCTTTAGCAAAAGAGCGCTAATGGAATAAACTACCCATTCGGGAATGTTTAGATTTAGTCGGTGTATTTTTTTGCAACGCACATGTGAAATAACCATTACACTGGTAAAAAAATTGCAAACACACATTGGCAAAACATTATTATCTAACGAATATAATAGCTGAGTGTTAATTACATGAAACTTGAACTCATGAACGTAGTCATAGGGGTCAAGGTTAGACGCCTTTTCATTGGAAATATTAAAACTAAGTCATTTCTAAATAAAACACGGCGCCACGACTATTAACATTGCGGTTAATAAAAATTACAAACAGACGTCGTTATGTCACCAATCCAAAATGAATAAACAGAAAAAATAAAAGTCAAGTATCCTGTTGTTTGTGCATAATAATCATTCTGGTTAGTACTGTTATCTAAATTATGAAGTTCTATTATCATGTTTGAACAAACTTCCATAAGAGTACGTGACATTTCCATACATTTCTGTACTAACTTTTTAGTACAGAACTAAGAAGTTTGAATAACTGAAAGTTTTCCACGATTTTCGTGGATAATCTAAGTGTTTTATTAAGTTTTATTTACCAATGTCTACATATTTCGAAAGTAATATGATTATCATGAAATGTTTTAAAATATGTAACTATATTTAGGCTGTACCTATTAATTATTTATTTTCTTTCTAATCTTACTGATTTCCCTAAAAAGCATGCAACAACAGTTAACAATTAGAAATTAACCCGTTATTATTATTTTTAATGGTAAATATTATTTACACTAGTGATTTAGACTAGATCAACTGATAAACATATTCATTAACAGTAGTGACACAGAGGGACTGTCCTCTAGTGTACATAAATTATTATACATTATTATTATACATTATTATTATACAGGGTGTCCTAGTTTTGTTGATAAGGACTCTGTAGAAAAGTTGATTTTAAATAAAGATAATTTACATGAACATACATCTGTAGGTTCTGAAACAAGTTTATTTTCTTTTATTGATTTTTTTTCTGTTTACTCAATAAGCTACAAGGTTCTACAATTAAGTAGTCTACTGAAAGCACAATTATCGATAATTTTTTTAATTACAAAATCAGAGGCGTGCATAAGTTTTTATATCAAAATTTCTATGCTAATGAATTTTTCAGGTTTGACTGGTTCCACTTCCAATTCTTTAGAAAACTGCAATGAAATAAGGTGACGATAGTTATCTTCCAAAAGCACTTCGTTTTTAATAAATAAATATTTTATACTCCGACAAGTATTTAAAATTTTTAACAAATCAAGCTATTAAATATCTTTCTCAAGAAAAATTAAGTGCTTTTGGAAGAAAACTACCCTAAAAAGAAAACCTAAAGAAAGCCATTGGCGTAGATATTCTAATATAAAGGGGGACCGAGCATCAATTGGATACGAGGTATTTTATTAGATACAAGGTTCCAGTTTTACAAGTGAGGCAATCTAATGAAAACTCAATCATCGATGAAGAATCTTTTTAATTGTAGAATTAGTGGCGTGTATACAGAGGTTCGGTACCCCCTTTTTAAAACAGAATTCCTACTCCAATGGATTTTATTTAGGTTTATTTATTCCACTTAATCTTTGGAAAAATGTAATGAAAAAAATTACCATTGTCTTCTTGCAAAAGCGCTTCGGTTTTCATTAAAAAAAATTTAATAGCACAAAATAATCCATATGCGATATTTGAACAAAATATATACACGGTATTTATTTCCATACGATCTTAAAACTTCCATAAAACAATATTTTTCTACTACAGTTTTTTTTTATTGTAGGTACATATTATTATTTAATAAACACCTACACATAGTAGACCAAAAAATATTTTTTGTCTACGGCAGTTAGGTCAAAATTAAGTTTGTTTAAATAAGTAACATTCAACTGTCTTGACATAATTTCATGGCATACTTGACTCGTTTAGCGGCTCTCAAACTCGATATTTGGCTCAACTTTGACATCGTATAGAAAGAAACACATAGTATGTTTTTTGTTCAAATTTCGAATATGGGGGTTTTGAGGAGTCCAGATTAACGCTATAGATTCAGATTTCAAATAAAAAGTCGCTAAATGGTTATATTGAATTTCGGTGGTATAAAAAATCGTAGCAGGCCACGGGGAAGAATCTTAAATGCGACGGTAGAGTCAAAAGAAGCAGTTTTCGACATCCCGTATAAGTATCTTAATTTTAAGAAACAAATCATCGCTACAATCACGAAGTGACGTAACTCAAACAAACACGTTCTGAGATAATACTTTCATTGTGTACCTACATATTTAATGTTGTTGCTTTTCCAACGCACAAAAGCTCGTACGGAAATGTATGTACCGGGTGGGCAAATTTCGATGTTTTTATAGGGTATCTCGGTAACTGTAAGGGCTATGGAAAAATGAACCCACCTTTCCCGACCTCTTTTTTTCGAGATAAATTCATTGGTGAAAACCAGAATTTGCTATATCTTTTCGTTTTCGAGTTGTAAATGAAAATTGATTTTTTTTGAGTTTTCGATTGGTGTCGATAACTCGGTTGTTTGTAAAATTAGAAGAAATCTGTTTGCACGTTCTACAGGCACTTTTTTTAAGTAAAATAGGATTTCCTTAACAGATTTTTTATATCTTGTGTAGTTTTCGAGTTATGGCATAAACTTCTATTTTTTTAAATGGAAACTATAGTTGGCTATGATTTAGCTAAAAAAGAGGATTTTTTTCTCTTTACAACGATATATAGTTTGTGGGGTCTATGATGAGTGTTTATGCGGAAACAGTTAAAAATTTTAATTTTTTGTATAGGTATACTTACTTTGTTTTTTCTTTTGCAGGAAGAGTAAGTTTCTATAGTAACACATTGTTACAACAATGTTTTAATAATAATAACTGTTGCTATGGAAATTTACTCCTGCAAAAAGTAACATAAATACATAGTAACAGTCGTATATAATGAATGGTATATTAAACTTAAATAACTAATTATGACATATTAGTGACTAATTAATAATTAATTATAACATATTCATAACAAGAAAGTTTAACACACTTAACAATCAAATTTGTAACAAATAATGTATGTAAAAAATACGATACAATATATTTTACAAAAACAAAACTAGACAGATTAAAAAAAAATACGAGCATGATTATTTACCTAAAGTTTTCAAATTGTCGTCCGTTGTTTGCGATGCACAGTTCACATCGCTTTGAAACACTTTTTGTTGCATTATAGATGTGAATATTTGAAACGGAATTCAGACAGTCTATAAGATTTGTTGTTTCCTTATTGTATAAGGTCTAAATTTGTGTTTTTTTAAAACTGAAAGTGCTCTTCGTCGCGATATACCAGACTCTGCTTCAATTTGTCTACTTGAAATTGAAGGATTTACGACTACCATACCAACAACATTTATGGCAACATCCTCAGCATTTTGAATACGATAATTTTTTGGTCTTGGTTTATTAAATCCTCCGTATTCAACGAGGTTTTCTTTTAGTCTACCAAAGATGGACATATTAGGTTGTCTCCTTTCAGGGTAGCGATTAAAATATGCTTCAGATGCAGCTTCAGAATTATATCCATTTTGAATAAAACACTCTAGCATATTAAACTTTTCGTAATTTTGATACGCCATCGCGCCTTGTCAATTTCTTTAATCGAAACTTTAAAACTATAATGCAAGCAAAAACCAAACATAAACAATTAATCAAACAGTAATGTGTAACTGTGTATTTACATCCCAATATCCAACTGTTCTGTTTTCAAAATGACAGGCGCCTACTGTGCAAAATCATTGAAATTACTATACTGTCCTTTATTAGAAAACATATGTTTTTAACTGTTTCCGCATAAACACTCATCATAGACCCCACAAACTATATATCGTTGTAAAGAGAAAAAAATCCTCTTTTTTAGCTAAATCATAGCCAACTATGGTTTCCATTTAAAAAAATAGAAGTTTATGCCATAACTCGAAAACTACACAAGATATAAAAAATCTGTTAAGGAAATCCTATTCTACTTAAAAAAGTGCCTGTAGAACGTGCAAACAGATTTCTTCTAATTTTACAAACAACCGAGTTATCGACACCAATCGAAAACTCAAAAAAATCAATTTTCGTTTACAACTCGAAAACGAAAAGATATAGCAAATTCTGGTTTTCACCAATGAATTTATCTCGAAAAAAGAGGTCGGGAAAGGTGGGTTCATTTTTTCCATAGCCCTTACAGTTACCGAGATACCCTATAAAAACATCGAAATTTGCCCACCCGGTACATACTAGGGCTAGAACAAAATTCTCGGATACCAACCGTCTTCCAGGCGGCCGCGTATCAGTATCCCGTATTCCAGGTGGCCTTGGCTCGGCCAGCGGGGCGGGGGCCAGGACGACTGGGACGCGAAAGAGGTTCCGTATTTATTTATTTAGTCCTTTGCTTGTTATACTTAATTGATATTATAACGATGGTTAAAACGCCAGCCCCATTTGCTTATCAATTAAAAAAATTGTGCAGGGTTTTCCAGATTTGAAGTGTTAAAGCTACCACTGTGTACTGTGAAATATGCAAGTGTTACTTACATGTTTACAGAAAAGGACAATGTGAAAAGCACGTAAAGTCGCTAAAACACGGAGAAAATAAAAGAAATGGAATCCCAAGAAGTGAATTCCTATATGAGGACGACGAGGTGTAAGAGTGTGACAACAGATGCGGGAAAGTAAGAGAAAACAATATTACTTAGTAATTCACTATTTATTCACTGCAGCATGCATGCTCAAGTTCGACCCTGGCATGTACCATTTGGTTCTAGCCCTAGTAAATACGGAGTTTGATTAAATAATAGTGGTGTCTTGTTTTACTGCTACGACTGCCATGTAACATAAACTTAAATCTGATATTCTGCGAAGCGAAATATGAGATATATGTATATGTACATACCTGTATGTGTGTGCGTCGTTTCGATCGCAGGGACGAAATGTCTGCATAACTGCAAACAGTGCAAACTCATATCATTATGTAGTTGAATAGTAAGTACATTTCCACTCGACTACGTGAATGTGGAAGTAAAATTAACTATGTTTGCTGTGCTAAATTTCAGTTAGTAATTTATTACCATATGATCACAAATGGTGGAGCTTACTTTCAAGTACACTACGCCAAAATGTACAGAGAGTTCAAAATTGAGGGACAAACCTGAACAACTTTATTAACTCGCTTATTTGAAATATTGTATGTTATGATTGTACGCGCTCTTTTACATATGTATATGTAGGTAATCTTTAATTATATGAACCGTACAGGGGAAAAGCGAGCTAAGTCAGTTTTACTACTTTTACGCTACAGCGTGTTTTGTATTTGGAACACCCAGCAAAACTAGACAATCGAATATTTGACTGAAATATTATTTTTTAGATGGAAATTAGACATTTATCTAACAGTATTCTAGAGAAAAATACCGCACCATTAATATGTACTCCACAGTTCATAATAAAACGGTAACTTGCCCAAGACTTAGCTTGTTTTTTCCTGTAAAATAATGAAATACATGTATTCCATATTATCTATTTTTATTTCGTTATCTATATGACATTTATCGTTTTACTAGTTCTTATTTATGTACTATTGGTCCTATTATTGTAATCAAAATAAAAAAAAAAAGACAGACAAAATAAATATTACCGGAATGATCCAAACACAGGTTCCCAAGTGTTTTACGTATTATGTAAAAACGTAAATAAGAAAATATAGCAGTGTATTGCAGAATGCACATCAGTAGAGGGCTACGAGTGCTCAAGCTGGGAAAAATAATTTTGGGCTCTCGACTACATTTTTTTCAGGCTTTGAAGATTAAGAAATTTCTCGAGGTATAGGAATGATGCCATCAGATAAAAAGGATAACTGTAAATATGCATATTAAATGATTGTCATCCGTATAAAATGGAGATAACATCTAACGCACAAGTATCGTGGACGTTGGAGTTGGCCTGTTTTTCCCCTGACCGCGTTGACTTAGCTGATGGTTCTTCTGTATTCATTTATAGGTGCAGATGGCTGACCTATCCTATTAATGTATCAGCTCACGTGGAGATTATAAACGTTCGCAATTGTGCTACCAGATGGTATCAATATCTCAATTTCGGTAAAAAAAATGACTTAGCCCGTTCTTCTTCTGCACCCCATTTTCTCCGTTATTTTTAGAGCTACGGAAAAATATTAACACGCATAACTATTTTCTTTAAATTCCAGAAAAATCTATCAAAAAAACAATTGAATCAAAAATGGAACAGCTTAAGCATGCATGTTGTACTTTTCTTCCATAAGTTTTTGAAATATTATGTATTCGAACATCCAAAAAAAAAAAACGCCAACAACTCTGGCTATGAACGGGAAAGATAGAAATAGCGGTGTCGAAACTCGAAACTAAACTTTGTTGTTGTCAAACCTTTGACAGTGGCTGTCAGAATTGCAAAATAAATAATGGAATGCATATTTAATGAAGAACAGAGGCGTGCTTCGCATGAAATTTATTTTAGAATTGGTAGTAGAATCAATGAAAACTGGATTGATGAGAGTTGCATATGAGGACTTCAGCGAAGTTTTTCCAGACGCAGTTATTCATTTCGGCCATTTTAGACGGTCAGTAAAACGTTTTCTACATTTGTACCGGCAAACAGGAAGCGTCAATCGCAAACAAGGGAGTGGCAGATCCAAAGTAAGGAAAGAAGAAAACATTGAAATGGTTAGGCAAGTGATAACGGACAATCCAAGAACATCAATTACCCATCTGAGCCAACAAGTGGATTTGCCAATACGTGTCAACGAATTTTGAAAGATGATTTGGAGCTTCATCCATATCTTCTTCAACCAATGTAGGACATGTTTCTAAATTGTGATTGGTTATTTTTAAAAATTTTCAATGATGTTAATGAAACAGTACAGGAATTTTACAATGTTATTGACAATATTTTCCTGGAGTGTGTTCCACGGACGTTGCCTAAAATTTCTAAGTTTCCTGTATGGTTTAATAGAGACATAATAACTAAAATTAGAGAGAAACAGCGTTTATGGAAGGAGTATAGAGATAACAACAATATGACTGTTCTTGAAAGGTTTAGAGAGCTCAGAGCATCGTCTAAACGTCTGATAAATGTTGCCTACAAACAATATGTCACTAAAGCAGATAACAATTCAAAATCCAACTCAAAGCATTTTTGGTCGTTTGTTAATAACAAGAAGGGTGTTTCTTCCAGAGAATATGACATATAACAGTGTACAAGTTAATGATCACCAAAAAATTGTTAATACATTTGCATCCTTTTTTAAATCAGCTTTTATTAATTCAACCACTTCTAATCATACCATACAACATTTAGAATCTAATGATGAATCATCTGTGTTGACACTCAATAGAGAAAATGTGCACAATGCATTAAAGAAATTAAAAAATAAATTCACCGCAGGTCCTGATGGTATACTCAACTTATCACTCCGTACCAAGGTTTTTCCGGACATATGGAAGTTATCAAAAATTTGTCCAATTTATAAAAAAGATGCGCGTACAGATATCCAAAATTACCGTCCTATAACAATCATTAATAACTTTAGTAAAACTTTTGAATTGCCTTTGGCTCTGTATAGTGAATTAACTAGCAATGTAAGCACACAGATCTCAGTCAGCCAGCACGGTTTTGTAAGTGGCCGTTCTACGGTAACAAATCTGGTATGTTTCACCTAACATATATCAGAAGAATTAGACAATAGTCGTCAAGTCGACGTTATTTATACGGACTTTTCGAAGGCCTTCGATAGACTTGACCATGGGATATTGTTAGGCAAGTTGTCCAACTTTGGATTTGATAACAAGCTGGTTGAGTTTTGTGCATCTTACCTGACAACAGGACGATATTGAACATATTGAATGTTCAATATCGTGGTTACAAGTCTGTCGAGTTCACCGTAACGTCGGGAGTCCCACAAGGGTCTGTTTTGGGTCCTTTATTTTTTATTTTATTTATAAACGATATCGTGTCTGATTTAGAGTGTCACTGCCTGCTATATGCTGACGATCTAAAGATCTACAACTCAATTAACAGTGACATAGACTGTATGCTCCTGCAAACAGATCTACACAAGATAAGTACATGGTGTACTCTTAATCGGTTACCTCTTAATGTTTCCAAATGTAATATTATGACATATACAAGGAGGTACAGGTTGCTCCAATTTGTTTATAAGCTAGGTAGTTCGTCACTTAACAGGGCTGAGACATTTAAGGACCTTGGAATAACATTCGACACAAAATTGCAATTTAATCTCCACATTGATAAAATAGTGGTATCGGCATATAAAATTCTAGGTTTCATTATTAGGAACGCTAGAGATTTTCAAAACACACAAACTTTGTTGCTTTTGTTTAACGCTTTTATACGTCCTAAACTAGAATATGGGTCTGTAGTGTGGAATCCTCATTATACCTTACATGCTGATTCTATTGAAAAAGTCCAAAGGAAGTTTTTAAAGTTTGTAGCTTTTAAGGAAGACGGAACATATCCGCCAACAGGTTTCCCAAATAATGTTTTATTGAATCGGTTTGGAATGTATGATCTTGCCAAAAGGCGTTTTATAAGTTCTCTGGTGTTCCTGTATAAATTATTGCGGAAAGAAATTTCTTGTTCCGAGTTACTACAAAAAGTGCAAACATACATAAATGAACCTGTTGTGCAGTCACGTTCCACTAATCTGTTTTATTTACCCACGCCAAGAACTAACTTGTTAAAATTTTCTCCTCTGTATGTTATGTGTCAAAGTTATCATGTAATCCAAAACGAAATTGATATTTTTGATTGTGATCTAAAATGTTTAAAGAATGTTTGTAATAATGTGTAGGTAAATATGTTGTTAATGGATGTCTCTTTAGTCTATGTACTCTATTATTTAATGTAATATTGTTCTATTTGTACTGTTGTTCCTGTCACGTAATTGGAATCTAGGGTTCTGTGTGACATGTGTAAAATAAAATAAAATAAAATAAACCCAGACAGGAAATTCTCAGAGCGGACAAACCTCTAAGGCTACAGTTCTGCCAGTGTATTCGAAATGATTTCACAATGAAACAGTGATTTCATGCTGTATTCGAAAAAGTTTTTTTTACTGATGAAGCTTGGATCCATTTTTCGGGCTACGTTGACTCTCCGAATAATAATATGAGACTTTGGAGTGCAGACAACCCTCACTTGTATATTGAAACTCCACTATACCCACAAAAAATGGAGTGTGGGCAACTGTGAGCAAAATGAGGATTGCTGGACCTATTGTTTTTAACGGAATACTGAATACGTACAGGTACCATCTAGAAATCTTAACACCTTTTGTACAAATGTTGCATGACGATGAACATGAACTGCAAGATGGTTATATTCAACAAGATCGTCCGCATACTACACAATAGGGAAACAATTAATTATATAGGCAAATTTTTCGAAGATCATATAATTAGTTTGAACCCTCAAACAACATTCCCTCCTAGATCTTGCGATTTGATCCCCTGTGATTTTATTCTCTGTCTGTATCTAAAAAATTCATTTTTTGAAACCCCTTGGGGATATGGAAGACCTTCAGCAACGCATTGTCAAATGAAATAAATTGAAGAAATTAATGGAACACCGTGGATACTGCAGCACGTATAAATAGTGTCTTATTTTTTCGAAAATATAGTTTCTTTGTGAGAGGAAGTCTTTTATTTCTATTTTTATATACCCGATAAAAGTACCCATCACAAAATGTGACAGCCTTAGTAATTCAATGAGGTTATAAACCATATAGGTACGTTTTTTTTTCTCTGCCAATTTTGATGACGTTTTTTTTGGATGGCTCGTTATAAAGTAATATACTCGACAATATGATATAATTTATAGTAAGCTGTGGATTGCTGTTTTTTTGTTGTCAAAAATAAACACAAAAATTTCTATCTTGGTTCCTTTGTTGTGTATATCAGTGAAACAAGCGTTTTAAGTGCTACTAATGTGTATAGTATATTTTTGTAAATAAATACTGTTTGAGGTAATATACCTCAACTAATGCAGCTATGCAAGAAAATATTTAAATAAATTGTCACCTTTAGGTGCATCTTTTACCCTGGCATGTTACTTTATTATCTATTATAATAAAATTAATATTTCGGAAAATTGCCATGCATTATTAATTACGTACTAATAATCACCATTTACCAAAATATATTAAACAAATAATTGTCACGAGAAGATTTTAAAATATGTAACTATGTAAACAGCTACCACATTTTTAAATTTTATCAATTATTTAGTTTAAAAATATACCTTATAAAGGGGTATTTCAATGCCTGACTGTACAAATTACATACTAACATTCCATATACCAAAAAATGTGCGGTTTTTGAGTTATATCACGTCATTTATCAAAATGGTTAAACAAGGGTTGGAGTAATATTACATATGATATATGTACAGGGTTAGTTTTTATAATTTGACAAGAGATTACGAGTTTATTATTGAAATTAGAAAATAGGTCTTCAGACAAAAGTTACAGAGTTTTGCATACACTTTTATAACATGATATGAGAAAAAACAATTAAACCATCAGAAATCATAAAACTGAATAAAGGTTTTTTACTTTTCAAAAATATATAACATGTTTATGTTATTGCTATGACAACAGCAGGTCGAGACATACTGAAGTATTTCTTTTAAAAATAAGTGAATAAATTCAAACTTTTCCTATTTGCTAAACTTATTCTTGTTTTACACAATTAGTAATAAATATGAATTAATTATATCTAGCTCAAAACTTTTTAAATGACAGTTCTTCTTTTTTTCTTCTTCGTTCTTCTTTTTGTTTTCTAGTCCATACGTCAATGGTAACTGCGAACCGTTGTCGCAATTACATTTTAAATAAAACATGGCTCGACCTTCTGAAGCAAGCACTAAACATCGGTCAAGGAATCAGAATATGCAATAATATATAGGGCGTTCCACAAAAAAAAAAACAACCTGGCTTCAGTTTTATGGTTTCCTATGTTAAATTGTTTTTTTTTCTCTTAGCCTATTATAAAAACTTATGCAAAAATCTGTCTGTCTAATATTTGTCTGAGCAACTTTTTTTCTAATTTCTATAATAAACTCGTAATAACTTGCCAAATTGTGG
The DNA here is from genome assembly GCA_029963805.1 of Aromia moschata. NCBI lineage: Eukaryota > Metazoa > Arthropoda > Insecta > Coleoptera > Cerambycidae > Aromia > Aromia moschata. The sequence goes on from JAPWTK010000093.1 coordinate 1,221,451, forward strand.
AAAGTTTGAGGGCTTTTATTGATTTTTAAATTATAATAAATATGTAGCGACCTACCAAAGCAAACATATGTAAGTACGCATATTATATATTTCGTAAAATGGAAAAATTGGAGGAATGATAATTTCTAATAATATATAGGGTGTGCCATTTAAAAAATAAACTTTGGTTCAGTTTTATGGTTTCTGATGTATGTTCAATTGTTGTTCTCATTTCGTGTTTTAAAAAATTATGCAAAACTATAACCTTTGTCTGAAGAATTATTTCCTAATTTCAATAATAAACTCGTTATAACATTTATGTGTCGGATTAATGGAACCATTGTCCGTTCATTGTCGTAACATCAAAAGCTTTTTTTAATTATTTTAAATAATGATGTTACTTATTCTAATGCAGATTTACTTTATTTTAAATAATGATGTCGCTTATTCTAATAGATTACTAATATTTTATATTCATGGAGAATGCCACACAATTGTAAGTTGCATTTGTGGATGGGATATTTTATTATTATTTTTTTATTTTCTAAAAGGTTCAGGTAGAAATGAATTATTTTCAGTCATTTATAAACGTGCTTGCTCAACACTTTCTTTGATAGGCATGACCTTTGCGATTCTCGAACCAACCAAGCGTTATCCTGAAAATTGAAACCTTCGTTTGCCGTTTTGGTATAATAACCTACCCACACGTTTGCGCAATTCGAGACGTAATTTCTGTAGATATCTAAAGTCTAAAGTGGTTAGTTTGTAGTTTGAACGAGAGAATGGTGCTTGCCTACTGTCAATGTGAGGTCATGCGAAGTAAAAATTTTAATGTTTGTATTTTTTTAACCTTTGTGTATAATAAAGTTATTAAAAGGTATTAGCATATTTAATTGTTGAGCAACGTAATATCCATGAACTTCAGATGAATGAGCATTGAAAACACAAAAATGTGGTTTTACGTTGATTACGCCATAAAACTTTACCACTGTTAAAAAAAATGTAAAATTGTCATTGAGCTACATGGTTTATAGAAAGTCTTAAGACAATCTCAACACGATGTACCTAACTGTTTTCAAAATCAGCGCGATCTTCAGAGGAAAAGGGTGTTATAAAAGTAAAAATGAATATAATTTGATTGTTGTCCGAATTTTCAAAGGACTGGTAATTAAATAACTGCCAACAACATTTTCTTACATTTAAATATAAAATTTTAGAGTAGCGTTTAATTTAATTTGATTTATTTTGAATGCTTGTGACGTCACCAATTTTTGACTTATGATGTCATACGCATTTTTTAATGGAATGGTATATTTTTGAATATAATGGTAAATAAGTTTTGGGTAATATAAGTCCTTTTCGGTAAATCATGCCATTTTTTAGGTCGAATACTTTTAAAGTCCTAATCTTCAAAAATACACCCCTCATTTAATATTTTTATCTTTAACAGTTCCAGAATCTGGTGACCTAGCTGTCCATCTGTTTGGAAAAACTGCGATCTGGACTAGCATAATGAGCTGATGCTCCATCCTGTTGGAACCATAAATGGTGTTAACAAGCCCATCTCTGAGAAGTTCAAAGTATATTTGCTCAGTAAGATTATTTACAAAGATAAGTCCCCTTCCCGATCATTAATTATTACGCCTGTCGAAATGTTGGCTTGTGGATGTTGGGTATGATTGTTGCGTATACGATTAGGGTTTGTGGTAGCCCAGTATCTACAACTTTAACTGTTGATATTTCCGTTTAAAGGACCTAAATGAAGACTCGTCAGAAAAAAGGATGTTCTCTAATGATACCACGTATGTATCATATAACTTTATAATTTGCGTACAAAATTTATTTCAACGGTAAAATATGTAAATACATATGTATAATTCTGAAAATCTCAAACTGTTAAAGGTTAAAGGTAACATGATATTGAGGTTTCTTGAAACGGCCTTTGTAAAGGTGGTATCAAAAAGTGACTTGTAACATTCCGTGAAAGAACTGATATGACTTCAAATTAAAAAAAAGCTTAGGTACTATTAACAACATAAATAATTTGGTAACTGAAACTAAAAAATAATATTGTTTTATCAAAAGAAATATGTAAAATCTGAAAATACTGTGTTCATACATTAACTGTTACAATTAAATTACTTTTTTTTACTTTATATAAAAATAAATATACCGTCTGTGTAAAGCCAATATCGGCCAGTTAAGAAAAAGGACAAATAGAAGTGAGACAACAGATAAGAAGCAACCGCACACGCATCGAAGGTAGTGAGGGAATAAGACCGGCCCTCTCACCACCTGTGCTTGTTGTTAGACCGAGAAGTGTAGCATTTGTCCTTTTTCACAACCGGCCGATGTCGGCTTTACACAAACTGTATATAAAACCTCTTTAATAAAATACCGCACAACTGCTAAACACCGAAACCTGTTAAATCATAATTTTAAACAGAAATATCGTCGGGTTAAAGGCAAAATTTATTAGCTAGCATCAAGCCATTACTTAAAAGAAACAAAAAAGTTATTTCGAGTTCCAAAGATGTAAAACTACTTTTTAATTAGCCTATGCCCACATTATTGCAACCTATTTTCGTCTCTTGTTAGACGATTGCAGGTTTCTTACAACTGGTTTGGTGTTACTTAACGAGTTTTACCTTTAAACCGACAATATATTTTTGAAAAAAAAATCACAGTTTTCTGATTTCTACAAAACTTTGGGAATAGAGGTTTTGGTTCATTTCTGAACAATTCGCATTATTCGCGTTAATAAAATTTTTCTATAAAAAATTTCATGATTTCTGCGGTTATTTTATCATCATAGTTGGCCTTGGAGACAAGCTAGTAGTTTCTTGTGCATAAATAAACCGTAAAGCCGTCCTACTTCCATAAAAATTGCATACAACTTGGACCACACTGTATGTACATACTTGTATGTATTAGAGACAGAACCAAAAGTTAATTTGTGCAACTGTTCATATTTTGCCAGATAAGCTCAGTAAATACTCGTACCTTACTGTTGAAAAGTCAACTAAGTTGCGTACAGTATTTGCATTCGTACCATATGTTACAAGTCTGTGTTTACGTCACGGGAAGAACGCGACATCCTCCCTATCCAAGGAGAATATTCTATGGGAATTATCTGGTGATATGTTGCACAAAGCAACATTTGGTTCTGTATCTAATATGCAAAGAGGGTTGGACATTCCAAACATTTAAACGACAAAGTGCTTCTGCTATATGTACCTCCCCTAAAAGCTTTTGTTTATCTGCACCCGTCACAAGTAGTTCAGGGCGTGGCCTATTCTTTTCCACAGCGAATCTTTCAGCTGTTATACAGTATACAGTAAAATGGTGCTACCGGTGAATAGCATAGCCTGTTATATAAATCATGTACACTCGACATCCGCATATCCGAACTCCACATATCCGACCTCACCATATTTCCGAACTTTTTCTCACCACATTTCCGAACTTGTACTTCCACACAACCGAACTTGTCGCTGTCAAATGTCAAATGTCGCTGTCGAATGACGAATGAGCCAGAAAAACCCTTTGCGCATGCGCCAGCAGTTCGGTTATCCCGAGGTGACGAGAGTTCGGAAATGTGGAATTTTGCGGAACGGAAAAGTTAGGATATGTGGATGTCGAGTGTAGTTACATTTTCCCAGAACAGTTTAGAATTTAATTTAAATTAGAGAATACACGTATCTCTTTTGTATCAGCATTTGGTTATGTATCTAATATGCAAAGAGGGTTGGACATTCCAAACATTTAAACGACAAAGTGCTTCTGCGTATATGTACCTCCCCTGAATGCTTTTGTTTAGCTGCACCCGTCACAAGTAGCTCAGGGCGTAGCCTATTCTTTTCCACAGCGAATCTTTCAGCTGTTAATCTATTGAATCTAGCAGCTATCTCAAAGTGAACGTTTTCCATACATCTACTTACAGTAAAATGGTGCTACCGGTGAATAGCATGGCCTGTTATATAAATCATGCAGTTACATTTTCACAGAACAGTTTAGAATTTAATTTAAATTAGAGAATAAACGTATCTCCTTTGTATCAACATTTGGTTATGTATCTAATATGCAAAGAGGGTTGGACATTCCAAACATTTAAACGGCAAAGTGCTTCTGCGCATATGTACCTCCCCTGAATGCTTTTGTTTAGCTGCACCCGTCACAAGTAGCTCAGGGCGTGGCCTATTCTTTTCAACAGCGAATCTTTCACCTGTTAATCTATTGAATCTAGCAGTCTCAAAGCATCTCAAAGTGAAAGTTTTCCATACCTGTATACAGTAAAATGGTGCTACCGGTGAATAGCATGGCCTGTTATATAAATCATGTAGTTACATTTTCACAGAACAGTTTAGAATTTAATTTAAATTAGAGAATAAACGTATCTCCTTTGTATCTTCGGCCGCCCAAACATCTGAAACGGATACCACAGGGTTATTAAATGACCACTAACGCCTCCCCCTTCCCTCCAGGTTCCAGAAAACCCGACGTATTAACTTTAATTAGGCATGCTCGCCCATACGGGTATCCATTGATCTTGATTAGCATAATTAATATTTAATGAGGGGTGAAAAAACCTGAAATCCAAAGTTATCCATATTTGTATTATACTTTGTCAATTACGCGGTTATTTTGTTTTTTCAGACACATGGACATTAACGAATTTCATTAATATGAAAATAAATTTAATAAAATTAATATTTTATTAAAAGTGTATCGCTGTTATGGATGGTTCTTTGACAAGGTTATTAAATTGGAAGAAGCACAATCATGAAATACCGAACTTTGGAAATCAGTTAATATTATAGTTCGATAGCGATCATGACAAATAAACAGATTTTTTACTTTTTGTATAATAAAGATTGTATTGGTTGTATACGATTTTCTCGTAAGAATTGAACGTCTGGTACATTAATACCTTAGTACTAATATACTATTTTTTTCTAAATTTGATATCGTCCAAGTTGGTAAATTATGAAAATTATTAATGTACAACAATATTCAGAGCACCTCAATTAATAACTAGAGACTCTAAGTCGCGGAACGTAACAGAATCGCGTTAAGAGGAACACGGCATTGTATGTGAAATAGTCTATACAAACCATGTAACTAATAATTTAAAATAAGCAATTTCAATAACGACTCGCACAACACAGTGATTTATAGACTGTCCGCGTCTGACATACGACAGGCCGGAAATGGGTAGTGGTGTGCGCTTGCAAAACTATATCATTCATAATATCATATCGCAATAAAACCAGTTTAGAATCACGATCCGTCGAGAATACCCGCACTGTGGCATTTTGCCTACTGTGGGTATATACATAGTGTTTCGTTACAGCTTAGTTTCGTTAGGGCCAGTCATTTATTGGCCTCAAAAATACTGTGTTAGATAAAACCAATCATGAAACAATTATACAGTTTGTCAATGAGTGTTTTAGTTACGTATGGCCAAATCAAGATAAAGTGTTAGTAATGTTGATTGATGCAGCATCATGTATGATAAAAGCAAGAAAGACTATCATGGTGCACTTTACCAGTGGCGGCTCGTGGGTGTGTTACATGGGTGGGCACAGGGTGTGTCAGTAGGATTACTTATTAGCTACCAATGGCGCCGCATTTGAAAGTTTTTGGCAAAATTTTCAAGTCACGCGTTTTACTGACACTTTCCAAGAAATTTCACTATCACTTTAAATAATTATTAGGCACAAATATTGAGGACTTAAATATATTAAAATAATAGGTGGCAACACGTGAAAAAAATTTGATATAGGTATCTTACCGTTATTTGTAGAGGAAATCAGCTCGCCTGTCCTTATTGTTCACAAAAATGTTATTCGCCTTTTAAAGTCCCGGATTTGTTTCACAAAATTTAATGCAATTAATTATTTCATTTAAAATATGCCTGTTTTTATCCACATTTTCATTGGACGTCTTATATTTTCACGATAAGCACTATCAAGCTGTTGCCTTATGTCTACCTTTCCCAACACACTAAAATCTAAGATGTTATGTAAATGTTTTTCATTGTAGCTAGCATGTTTCTTAGCTCCTTCATTTAAATGTTTTAAATCACTCACCCCTTCTTGAGTCCATGCACTTCGGTTGCCACACATCACTAAACAAATAAAACAAAACAGTTTGTTTGTTTTAGGACACATAACCACTTAAATCTGTCGTAGACACTACTATTAAAATTTCGTGAATGATTTCGCGATTTTCCTACGTCTGTTTTGGAAATAATCAAATCGGGTATCGGCCTTCCTAACCGTTTAATTTCCGTTCGGATCTCGTATGTAATATCTTTATTAGTCAATAAAAAGTCCACCGAATACATTTTGAAACGTTTCAGAATCAAAACCAGTAAAAAACACACTTCTCAGCGAAGAAAATAAACAATCGCTAAAAAGGTCACTCAACAAGTGTGACCTGTTCAGCTGATTTTCGAACGATTTAACGACATCTATCTGCTGCCAATTGTCTCCAAACATACCAGTCACCGAAAAAGCCCGATTAAAGAACGAGGGCTGGGATACTGTGTGCCCTCGGCCACGCGCGCGCAATGCGACTACGGTGGCTCGATGCGAATTCAGACTACGGTGGCTCGGTGCTCGATCAATAGTCTGTCATATACATATATGTGATAAAAATCATTATTTGTGGTATAAAAGGAATTATAATTAGAATATGAATAGTTTGTCGTATACAATTAATTGATATTATTGTAACAGTAATTTATAGTAAATTAACACAAAAGAAATATTTTCAATTGAAATTTGGGCTGGGCACGTGCCCCTGTGCCCTTTATCATCAGCCGCCACTGTACTTTACATGTGCGGTTCACGCACTCCATAGGGTAGCTGAATCGATAAGATAATCTTTTCCATTGGTCAACAAGTTGTTGACCACTGTTGTTGACCACCAACTGTTCATCTCCGCGACTTTATTAATAACCAAAAGACCAGGCCAAATTAACCAGGCGACTCCAATTACCCTGCACGCTTAACCGAAATGAAATCATTTTTTACAACAATGTCATAGCTTCTGTGTGAAACTGGTTAGAATATAAGAAGGAAGATACTTCTAATTATTAAGCGGAATAAAACCAAGAACTTTGGAAACAAATGATAACATTAATAAAAAACCATTTCCTTATATCCGTAGCGCACCATGTTTCACTATGCAGAAATTATTAATTGAATTATGGTATTTGCGATGAAAGAAGCCATGTTTTGGTTATCCTTATTTTTTACAAATTATCTAATAGGTGGATGAATGTAAATCGATCTTAAGGTTCCGAGAGAGGTTCTGGTGTACTTTTCGAAACTGAAATTATAGCAAAAATTAGTTTCTATTGAAGCAGGGTTGAACCCCAAAAAGTTCAACTCGGAATTTTTTATATACAATTTTTTTTTCGCCTATTGGCGCTGCAACCTCATTTGGTCAAAATAATTTACTTAAGATCTGCATAGTTACCTAATATATCCGATCAGATCAGATATTATCAAAATATGTAATGATAACCATTTTTCTTTTGTGGACACACTGTATTACACTGTGCTTTTTCTACGCTGGTTGTTTTCGAATTTTAATACCAATTTTATTGTTAGGGTGATTAAAATAAATAATTGCTAGTTATTTGTTAAATGTAACTCTATAAACTGAGTAAGTAGGTAAATAATAAATAATCATTGCATAAAGGAGACAAGGTACTAACTAGTTTTACACACTCTATTGATGCGCCTTTTTGTCAATAGAATACGTAAAAAAATCTCCCAATATTCTGTGAAGTTACGCTGAAAAAAATAAAAAAAATCAAATTGACAGACAGTTGTCAATTTCTGTTGATACCTACAATCGTCATTTTTCGTATAGGATAGTTGACTTTGTTTGGTTATCTGTGAATTTGTGCTTTCTGTTCTATTTTAATAATTAGATACTGTTCCAAATACATCAGCTTGAAATTAAAACTTCGTTGTTTACGTCGTTTGAATTAAATTTGAGAATCAGTTGTGAATAATAATAAAAACATTATTCATTATCATTATTCTCATTAAAATTTTAGACAGAAGTTCATCGGTGTTATTATGTATTTCGAAAGTAGGGCAAACGTATTTTACTTCCTTCCCAGTAAACAACTGCAGTGCGTGAGTTATCGTTATCATAAGTTTTAACACTAAAAATAACACTGCTCTGCTCCAACATACTGAAATGTTTTCCTCTGATATTATTTGTTTTTCGTTCGATTTTAGGTCTGCTAAGACGATATATGTTTTTGATCACGTTGGTTTTCTTTATCAACAACGTTTGACATAAACACTGTATAGAGTGGCTCACAAAACTATTCGTACGATGAATAAGAAAGAAAAAAATTCACAGATCTTGCATCTTATGCAAGTATCGTAGGCGTATTGAAAATACCAGACACAGCTGGTAGAAATTTCTAAAGTAAATTATAATAAAAATAAAACACAGTTTTGTTGTTACAATTTTTGGCGGTTTGACCCTGAAGGTCTTGTCGTTTTAAACGGGTTATTTTGCATGTGATATTCAGTCAGGTTTGCGATTTCTTTGCCGTGCATATTCTAACAAAAATGTTTTCGATTAGTAAGTTGATCGTCATCATGTGCCTTTACAATGGCCTTGCTGCCGTGGACTACCTGCAGTGTACCGAGAATGTACGTAGATGCAGTTGCGATGAATTTGGCCCGTCGTATTCTTGAAAACCATTTGGGGCAGGGATATGCTCTAAGAGACTATTACTTACATACATACATATATATGTATGTAGTTACGCAAACAGGCAGAAATCTACACCGATGGATAGCAGAATACCGGCGTGTGGATAACATATACCGAGAAGATTATGAATATCTTGTAGATGTGAGATCGGCGTTTAAGCAACATTGCCCACCAGAATGTGAGATTTCACAAGTGTCGGTGTCTGATAGTCCTAATCGGCAGTTTATACAAATACAAATTTTGGTGAACTGTAGATGCCAGAAAGTCCCTAGGCAAAGAAGAGGACTATTCGCAATAGACTCCTCACAGCATTGTCAATCCTCAACTTCGTTCAATGGGGCATTCGTAAGAGAAGCCGCCTCTACCGGCCAGTCTAGTTCTTAAGAAATCAGATATTCAATGCCTTGTTGAGCTGATACAATTTCGTGTCAATTGTTTAATATAGTGCTTACAAAACGTAGGGTAAACGTGGGATAGATGCCGTAGGGGGATAGATGCCCAAGTGTTCACGTAATGATCTGTATGGACAACACACCCACCCTGTTTTGTTTAAATGTAAGCTGACCCCCTCCCGACTCTTAGTCAAAAACGTGCACTTTGCTCGAACAGATGAGTCGTGGGCTGTGTAACGAAAACCATTTTACGCGTCGACAGATTTGTGAATTTAGGTTATTACGTATAATCTTTACTCGCCCGGAACTTTTAATGTTATAAAGTAAGTGTTTATATTTTTGTATCTATAATCAATAATATGTATTAATTAGAAATATTCAAATGTTATTTTAGCACTCTTTAAAGCAATTTATTTGTTAAATTGGAGGGCGTCTATCCCACGCAAAAAAGGATAGATGCCCCAGTTTTTGTGAGTATAGATGCCCTTAGAAGCCTAATTTTAATACATATTATTGATTATAGATACAAAAATATAAACACTTACTTTATATTCCACATTGTATGTTTTTTATTTGATTTATTTTCGCTTTTACCTATTATTAATTCCTGCATTAAACGCCCGGTTTTAGACGTCAATAATGAAAAACGGCTTGTCGCACACGTTCAAAAATTAGAGGCAGTAGGATTTCACGAGATATGATACGAAGATCAGCGTTTGAATTCACTGAAAAACTTGGTATTGAACATAACTTTGACAAAGAAACTCGCAAAGCAGGACGTCATTGGAAGTCTTTTATGGAACGTCATCCAGAACTTAGCGTTCGTCAAGCTGAAACTAACGTTGATTTAAGTTTAAAAGATTAAGAAAATCAAAGTATTTTTTTCATTAATTCCTCAGGGCAACTATCCCACAGGTCAAAATATCACTGAGGCATCTAACCCACACATTAGGCATCTATCCTCATTTATAAGGTGTTTTTATTTCGTTTATAAATAAATAAATAAGACAAAAAATATTAAATTATATTAATTATTGTCTTCATTGATAATTACACTAATCTTCACAAAAGTTTCAGATTATTAAATGCTCATCTTCCGTATGTAAATCGCTCATTTGAAAAAGTGGGGCAACTATCCCACGTTTACCCTAACGCATAAATTAATTTTCAGCCATGTTTTCATGCAAAATCCGAAAACAAGTCAATGTTTAATTTAAATTGTTAGGAACTGCAGAATTGTGTATCTACCATATTGTGTATCTGCCAATAAGTGTAATTATGTATCTACCAATAATCCAACTACTTTAAGAAAACTAATGGACTTTGTCAAAATTCGACAAAGTATTATTAATAATAATAATTAGGTTGGATTCTAAGAATCCATCTACTCAGCAACCTTGAATTCGAATGTGAGCCAGATGCTTTAACGTTAATTGTTTACAATGTAAACAATTAACGTAAGATGAATAGCCTCCTTTTCATTTTCTAAAACATTTCATTTTCGTTTCTTTAATGGCAACATTATTTCCTCCATAATTTCTCAAATGCAGGTTGCGTCAGCCTATTTTTGTTACGCGCTTTATACATTTCATAGTCAATTATATTTATACAGGGTGTGATACCAAAACCTTTCGTTTGATGTACATACATATCTAGAAAACTAAATATTACAGTTTAGAGATTACTTATTCTTAATTAATCACCCTATATATATGTTAGTGTAAATTAATAAAATAACAGATCTGCCCCCCCTATTACAACGATCATTAAATATCAAATGTTTATTTTACATTCAATATCAGTTCATAAAATACGCAGGCAAATTTTCACTAAACGGTGTACTGGTGGGAAGTTTTTTATTCAACGTGCTCATAAGCGCCATGCATCTCGGATGTCGTTTTGCCATTTCAGCAAATCAGCAAATCTCGGGCATCCGACGGTGGCCTTTGGACCCCTTGAACAGGTCATCAACTCTCAAAATTGTGGATGACTACACACACATTTAACCCAAACATAAACATATACACACGGCAAGGTCGTCACGTGACCATGTCGAGGTCGCATGTCGAGATCGCATGTCGCTGGCGTTAATATTTCGCGAGACAGCTCTCATTAACACGCGCCCAGAAGTATTTTCAATACTAATATACGCAAAATTGACGCCACAAGACTACTCGTACGAAGTAGCAGTACGTTCTTACCAATAGCAAAAATCCGATATGCATATGGTGCCAGCTGCAAATGAACAAAGACGATGCCGATGGGGAGAAAATCTAAAACATCGCGAAATTGGAACTGTTTTTTAAATTCCCCCCATTTTTCTTGACCAAATTAATGGCTAGAAGCAAGTCAACAGTACAATCGACAATATATTGTCGAAAAATTGGAACTTGATGGAGCCATAATTAGTCACAACAATAATATGGGACACAAACGAATTTTAACACAACGAGGTTGGTGGGCGAAATGAAAAAACAGTCTTACACTAGTGGTCTAAAATAGACACAGTTTGCACAGAAACAGTGTAAACAGTCAGTTAGTGTTGAAACAAGTCGGCGCATGCATAGAAATGACTTGCATGACCGAACTGTCCAAAAGGAGCCATTTATAACACAGGACCACAAAAGTTTTTCAAATGCGCGGAAGGACAGACCTGGTCTACCCCATGTTTTTGGGGTCACTGAACACGAATTAGACCTCAATTTTCCTCGTTTACCGCGAGTTTTTTTTCTAACCTTAAAAAAACACATTTTAAACCGTAGCTTGTTTACACAAGTAGTAAACATCATTCCTCTTCTACGTTTCCAACGTATTGTATCGAAATCTGGGGTCAGGATGCATTTACGACTATCACTTTTTCCCCTAGGAGTAAAAATCACTATGAGAAATACTAAATCAGACGCCATGTCACATACTCGACGAGCTGGTGACCAGTGGCGGATTTACATCTTGACTGAATCTTATTTATGCTTCTTCAACATTTATTGCGCCTTAGTAGTTGGAGAACACAGATATAGGGTTTTCTGAGGTTATGGGGTTTACAGTATGTGTCGTAGGATGAAGCTTTCTGAGGCTTGAGGTTGTTGTAGATCATCCCCGTCGCATTATAGTTCTCAAGCTCGCCAAGTACATATATGACATGGTTTCTGATTTAGTGTTTTTCAAAGGGATTTTTGTTCGTAGGGAAAGAATACAGTCCAGTAGGCAGATATTTTTATGTATTCTTGAAACATATAGGGTTAGTTTTGACGGTTTCCTATGTATTTTTTTTGCATAGAACACAATGTGCGGGGTACGTAGAACTGAAACCGTCCGCTTATTTTTTTTAAATTAACAATTTGTGAAAAAAAAACGTCACGTCTTTTTCACATTTTCTATTATATCCTCGTTCCTTGGCATATTTTATATAGCATATGCATGCAGTTGTATCCTATTGAATTTCCAAAATTTTAAGCCCAACCCGAAGTCTCCAAGTGCTATTGTTAACTTGCAAATGAAGTTGTAAAAGTTACAAAAAAAATGTCAGCTCGATCCGTTAATAACTTTTCGAGTAATTAACGATCGCATTTTTTTGCAAGCCTTTAATTAACAATGACGCCATTTCTTTGTTTATTGTACGATATTGACCGGGTTGGGCTAGAAAAATCATAAATCTCCTCAAGTTTGTGAGACTTTGTCAGCTTTTGAAAAATATTAATTTGTGCCAGTTTTATAACGTTTTCTACGCGACTACCTTTTTTGACGCTTTTTTATAATACCTTAAAAGTACGCTTCAAGACGCTTATTTTAAACAAAAAATGGGCGTCAAAACCCTCAAAACTAGCCCTATATGTTTCAAGAACAGTTTTTGATGATTTCAGCTCCCTGTCGGACCAATAGTCTTCTCTGGGTTTGCGCGCTTGTGTAATAAAGCTAACCGTGTATAATGTGTTTTTTGAGGTTAATAAAAATGGCGGTAAACGAGGAAAAACTAAGGTCTGATTCGTGTTCAGCGATCCCAAAAACATAAAGAACATAAACTAGAAAGGGTCTGTACTTCTGCGCACTGGAAAAACTTTTGTGGTCCTGTATAGTTAAATGGAATCGCCGCAAATCCCTAGAATTTGCAGAAAAGATATGTAACTGAGGGCAAAACTTTCTGAAAAAAACATTTCACTTCCAAAAAACCATAGTTTACCTAAAACATGTCGTCCTTGGTTACATTTTTTTTGTAAATTCTAGGGATTTGCGGCGGATTGTTTATAAATGCAAACTGAGTCGATTTTGGATCACTAGTGAACGATTGCTTTTTTATTTCACTCACTAACCTCGTAATGGTAAAATTCGTTTGTGTCTCGTATTATTATTGTTACTAATTATAGTTCCATTAAGTTTTCGATAATACATATATTGTCGACTGTACTGTTGACTTGCTTCTAGCAATTAATTGCACCAAGAAAAATTGGGAAAATTTAAATAACAGTTCCTATTTGCCAGTCCCGGATTCAGATTTTTCTCCCCATCGTGTTTGTGCATTTTTGACTGCAATATTATAATTATAGATGGCGACGTATGCATATCGGATTAACGCTATTGGTACGAACGTACTGCTGTTAAATTTTTTCTCATCAGTCAAAAAAACGATATTTATTATTTATACGTAATGCTGTTTACACATCATGATACATCGGTGATGCTATGTATAGCATATGTACTGATATTTGTAATATAATTCACAGGATATTATTTTTAATTTTTCTATGCGAGCTTTGCCGTACGAATAGTTTTGTGAGATACTGTATGTATTGTATATACTCAGCGTTCGCAGTCATTTTCCATTACTTAGAATTAGTGTCCTATAATTGAATAATAAAATACTGTTAGAAACTAGTTTTAAAAAATTGCTCTTTGGATTTCGTATAAACAAAAAGGTTTTTATCTCAGTTCTGGCGGATTTCTATATGTCAGTTTCTATTTAAAATATGCAATTCACTTTAATAATATATCGAAAAAAGTGACTTCGTTAAAATGTACGTCATTAATGATTTTGTGATTGGTGTTTGCAACCTGTTTTACCGGACTTTAAATGGAAAAGGGATTTTATATAAAAAGGTAACAGTAATTTGTTTCCTATTAAATGATAAAGATATCTATTTATGATGAAATAACAGTAATATGTTGATAGACTTTCAGTTTAATTATTTTCGCTATTAAGAAGTTTTTTGTCACTAAATTAACGAAAAGTTGTACTCGACATATATGTATGTATATATGGGTTATTCTCTGTCAACCGGACCTCCCCACCTGTCCATTTCAGGTTTTGAGTGAAAATGTTCTGTAGGGGCTTAAAATTTTCGTTGAAGTGTCTACTTTTGGATGCCATGTGTCCCCGTTTTAAATTCAAGATGGCTGTCGGCAATATGGCGGCTTAAACGAGAACACTACCTAAAAAAATTAATACATTCAGAAATTAACGGTTTGTAAAATGATCGTCAAAAATGATCTGTAGGGGCTTAAAATTTTCTTTAAAGTGTCTACTTTAAAATGATATTAGTTTTATTTAAAAATCCAAGATGGTGGTTCCAATATGGCGGCATAAATAGGAAAATTTCCCAAAAAAACGATCAAATTCAGAGATGAATCCTTAAAAAAAATTACTATTTAGGACGTACAAATGTTCTGTAGAGATCCAAGATTTTCCTTGAAGTGTCTACTTTATAACGACATTAGTCCTATTTCAAAACTCAAGATGGCGATTCCAATATGGCGGCTTAAATGAGCCAATACTCCAAAAAATTACACAGAGATAAATGACTTTAAAATTGAGTTATCAGGTCGTAAATTTATTCTCTAGGTCCTTAGGTAAGTAGGTCTTCTGTAGTAGCTTACGTAAACGAGTAGGTGCAAAAAAATTGTTGAAACATACTTTCGGAAATTTCAGGATAGTAGCTGCAATATACCCTTTAAATTTCTATGCTATCTCTTAATCCCTAACGAAATGAACAGTTTCAGTTTACAAAATTAATTAATAAATAAAACATCATTTTCTATAACGTAAAAATTTGCCTTTCTGTTGTGTTAAATTTGATTCGTTTAGTCATTTGGTCAAGATTGTTGTGTTTTTCCTTCTGTTGTGTCAATTAAAGAAAAAAAAAGGACTAATCCCTTATGTCTAGGTTAGGATATTTTTTTAATAAAAAAAAGCAGTGGTACTAAAAACTACTATTCGTAACGAATATTTCCCACTAAGAAACTTTGATTTTCATTAAGATTTGAACTGTCGGTAGACAGTAGTAGAATTTCGCGCTCCGTAAGAATTTGGGGTCAAAAATATGGGGTTCTATTTGACTTTTTCAAGTTGACATTGAAAAAAACCATCAAGGTCACGGCCAAGGTCAAGGTCAAGGTGACCATTAAACTCGTTTTTTCAAACAACTTTTGTTGGGTTTTTTTTGGTTTTCTCGCATTGGTTTTGAGATAATGTAAAGAGAATGTTCCTCATTGCCAAGATGCCCTGTATACCTTGGAGGGTCAGACAGCAACCTTAGCCATGCTTGATCTCAAAAATAAAGAACTTTAGAGCTTTGTGCCCATTGACACTTTTGATCAGTATAATAAGGACTATCAAAATACAAAGTTTCATAAAAATCGACCGGTGTTCAAATCCCATATGTTTGGTGCATGGTTCTTTACGACCTGACAACTCAATTTTAAATTTAATTATCTGTGTCATTTTTTGGGGAATTCGCTCATTTAAGCCGCCATATTGGAATCTCCATCTTGAGTTTTTAAATAGGCCTCATGTCATTATAAAGTAGACACTTCAAGGAAAATCTGGGATCCCTACAGAACATTTGTACGTCCTAAATAGTAATTTTTTTTAAGTATTTATCTCTTAATTTGGTCGTTTTTTTGGGAAATCTGCCTGTTTAAGCCGCCATAGTGGAACCACCATCTCGAATTTTTAAATAAAACTAATGTAATTTTAAAGTAGACACTTTTAAGCCCCTACAGGTCATTTTTTACTCACGAATAACTCATTTTACAAACCATTAATCTCTGAATTTATTAATTTTTTTAGGTAGTGTTCTCGTTTAAGCCACCATATTGCGACAGCCATCTTGAATGTATAAAGGGGACACATGACATTCAAAAGTAGACACTTCAACGAAAATTTTAAGCCCCTACAGAACACTGTTACTCAAAACCTGAGTCCGGTTGACAGAGAGACCCATATATATGTATATATAAATATATTTCGGATTATGCTGGCTGTTTTCGGAAGTGGTACCTACTTTCTTTGTAGCAAATGATACCTAAAATAAATACTAAAAGTAACCAGTTGGAAAATGTTACGAGAATAATTTTTGATTACTGAAGTGTACATAAATATATCTACATATGAGGGGATACAGATGCAAAACTCACATTATCCATCATTTTTCGAAATAGAGTTAGTGGCGCTATCTTGTTCATCGTGTTAAAGTACACCATTTTAAATCTTAAAAGTGGTATAAAACTCACATTTTCGTATTTATTTTAAACTAGCGACCCGCCCCGGCTTCGCACGGGTGCACGCGGACTTTTTTGTAGACCTTTTTAAGGTGTACAATACTGTAGTGCATTATTTTGATCTCTCTCGTAGGGTTCAGCCAGCGTTTGCAATGTAAGCGCAAAAAAATGTGTTTATTTACATCACATTAGAAACCTCTAAAAGTATCAGTGTTTCTCTACTATATTAAGCATGTATTATAAACCTTCCTCTTGAATCACTCTATCTATTAAAAATAACCGCATCAAAATCCGTTGCGTAGTTTTAAAGATCTAAGCATATGTACATAGGGACAGACAGACAGCGGGAAGCGACTTTGTTTTATACTATGTTATGATTATGATTATGATGATTGTGGAATCTGTGAATTTTTTCAAAACTCACATTCTCCTAAACATAGTGTGAGAATGTTAGAACTTTTACTGTCAACATTTTTTGTACTTTGCAATTTTAGGTTCATTATAAAAATATTTCATTACATCAGTCAATGATGATAATAAAACCATATTCTAAGTCCTACTTGTTTTGTGTAGCTTTTTTTGATTATGAACTACCATATTACATAAAATGTTTATTGATATATCAGTTTTTTGTTTTCTCCAGCATAGCCTACTACATTTATACTCCTCTGAGACTTATTTGATATTTGTAGCTTTGTAAATATGCCACGGAATATTAAAAAAATATAACATTATATAATTGTCACCAGAAAAAATACAAATTCAGAATTGACACAGTATAATATACAAGGCGTTTCATAAAACCAGATAAAGCAGGTAAAGCCATTAGGTACCCTCACTATTAAAGTTTTTTGAAATCGGATTTTCGAGAAGAACCCAAAAAATGTAATAATATAAAGGGTGTTCCATTTAAAAAATATATAGGAACCTATATATTCTATTGAACGCACCGTGTATACACACTTGTAATATTTTTACAACAATTTAAAAAAATTCAACCTTGCATCTTTTTATTTAAAACATTTTTTCATATTTGCCATAAAAAAAAGAGATAAACATCAGTCAAAATATAACGAAAAAATCCTGTATGTATATAATGTACCTACTATAAAGCTGAGACTTGCTCTAAGATCATAACTGGTTTTTATTGTAATCAATCATTATTTAATGAATGGTTTGCAATTTTGTATCTTTTAATATATCTATATATTCGCTTTACTATGACGATACTACATGAATTCCTGGGCGTTTTCCTATAAAACTACAATGTCGTGTTTGTAAGATAAAAAGGTCTACAATTAAAATAATCAGACCAATTAAAACGGAAATGTTTACATATACATATGTAAGTATAATAATCAAAACAACTTCATGTTTAATAACAATAATCGACAATGCTCTCTCTACGAGAATGTGTCTTCTGTGACGTTTGTAATTTTTTCCATTACACTGTTATCGCGGCCTTTCATTGTATAATCAATCATTCCTGGAAATTATGGTTATCAGTTCGGATGTGCAAACATCAATGCTATTTTGGATTGGTGTGTCCTTAGTGATGGACATGGATACAATAAATAATATAGTCATCGTAAAATGCAAAAAATCAGTGGCGGCTCGTGGGTGTGTTACATGGGTGGGCACAGGGTGTGTCAGTAGGATTACTTATTAGCTACCAATGGCGCCGCAGGCGAAAATTTTTCAAATTTTCAAGGGCGTTTTACTGACACTTCAGAATTTCACTAAAAAATTCTTTTATACAAAAATATAGACTTTCACAAGAATAATTTTTGGGATTTGGTAGCTTTTTTAAATAATTATTAGGCACGAATATTGAGGGCTTAAATATATTAAAATAATGGCTGGCAACATGTGAAAAAAATTTGATATAGGTATCTTACCGTTATTTGTAGAGGAAATCAGCTCGCCTGTCCTTATTGTTCACAAAATGTTAATCGCCTTTTCATTAAAGTCCCGGATTTGTTTCATCAAATTTAATACAATTAATTATCTGGTTTAAAATATGTCTGTTTTTATCCACATTTTCATTGTGACGTCTTATATTTTCACGATAAGCACTATCAAGCTGTTGCCTTATGTCTACCTTACCCAACACACTAAAATCTAAGATGTGTAAATGTTTTTCATTGTAGGTAGCATGTTTCTTAGCTCGTTCATTTAAATGTTTTAAATCACTCACCCCTTCTTGAGTCCATGCACTTCGGTTGCCACCCATCACTAAACAAATAAAACAAAACAGTTTGTTTGTTTTAGGACACATAACCACTTAAATCTGTCGTAGACACTACTATTAAAATTTCGTGAATAATTTCGCGATTTTCCTACGTCTATTTTGGAAATAATCAAATCGGGTATCGGCCTTCCTAACCGTTTAATTTCCGTTCGGATCTCGTATGTAATATCTTTATTAGTCAATAAAAAGTCCACCGAATATGTTTCACAATCAAAAACAGTAAAAACACACTTCTCAGCGAAGAAAATAAACAATAAAACTAAAAATGGTCACTTAACAAGTGTGACCCGTTCAGCTGATTTTCGAACGATTTCTCGACGTCTGTCTGCAATCGTCGCCACCTGCAACTTTACCAGTCACCGAAAAAGCCCGATTAAAAACGAGGGCTGGGAAACTGTGTGCCCACGCCTACGCGCGAAATGCGAGGATTTCAGAGTACGGTGGCTCGGTGCTCGATCGATAGTCTGTCATATATATGTGATAAAAATCATTATTTGTGATATATAAGGAATAATAATTAGAATATGAATAGTTTGTCGTATACAATTAATTGATATTATTGTAACAGTAATTTATAGTAAATTAACACAAAATAAATATTTTCTATTGAAATTTGGGCTGGGCACGTGCCCCTGTGCCCTTTATCACCAGCCGCCACTGGCAAAAATGCAAATATCCACATAAACCTGTTACAAAACTGACCCTTGAAAGAAGGCGAAGAATGTAAACAGAAATAAAGACGACAGAATAAACAAATATTTCCAGGGGTTTATTTTGTATTTTAAAAATATATAATAAATTTTTCATTTATATTTACAATTGGTGAAAAAGATTTGTTTAGGCGTTAACTTTGGATGATTATTTTTTTTAAAACATTTTTTGCTAATTATAGTTGGCAAATATCGATTGTTTTGCTCTTATGTGTTAGACGTTCGTTAGAAAACATCAAAACATGCTTTACAGCCGCTCGAAAAGCGTAGTAACGATAACGTACACAAAAAATATGTTAGAACTGTTAAAAATACGGAAACAAAACACTTCAAAAATGTATTTTTAGATTACGTTTTAAAATAGTTTTCGTAATTTGATGGAGATAACGAGTTAATCAGCCATATCAGTAATAAACATTTACTTTATTAAATAATTAAAAAGCAGTTATCTGTGTTTTGTTCGTAAAATGGGACAAATAAAATAATTATAAGTGGCTGGAGTTCATCGATTATCGCGCAAAATTTCTTTAAGGATGTTAAGATGTTGATTTCTCTCATTATTATGAATTTGTTGAAAAATATTTAGCACATGACAAGGTTTTTCATTAAATTTTGACTGGGATACTATCTCTTTTAACATGGCAAATATGAAAAAAATGTTTCAAACAAAAAGCCGCAGGGTTGCACCTTTTGTTAGGCTCAATAATTCACTTACAATGAAATTGAGCCTATCACATTGTAAGTGGATTGACCCCAGACATTTATCTTTACTAAGTGGGATTATTACACAAATACGACATACAAATATAAAGAAAATAATTAGGACATTTAACCACATGTATAACTGCAGGTAAAAAAAGTATTAATAATTTAAGTAACATAGACCCGACATAAAACATTAAACCCTGAAGAAGTCTAAGTATATTAGATGAAACGTCGGAAAAAAATGAGTGCTTGTATTTTGTCCAATATTCTCAACGATGAAACGATTGTAAACTAAATACACTGTGGAGGAAGCCTTTCACGATGTTTTTAAACTTTTTTCTTGAAGCGCGATAATCATTTTTTTTAAAATAACATTTATGCGCTTTGTTGTATTACTTTTTATTTATACGGCACAGATGATTAGTAAAAATACGTTTGTCATCAATCAAGCGGCAGGGCGCCTATTGCGGCATCGAAAAATATTTTGACTTTTTCTGTGACAAATGTTTCGCAAAAAGTCAATTTGTTGTACATTACATCGTTGGATTTAGAGAAGAAATCTGCACAACAGCGAATAATGAATATTTCCATTTGAAAAGAAAAAGTTGACTACTGCTTTTCAAAAAAAAAAAAAAAAGTTGAAAAACACTGCGGTTTGCTCTGTTAGTGCAACTTGATTTTATCAACCACGTAGCCGAAAACTAAAATTTTACATTTTGCTAATTTAATACTGTGACCTCCGACTCTGCGGAGGTCGGTATGAGACTTCCAACTCCGCCTCCGCCACCGCCGCCGATAAAACTACTTCGGTAACATCCCTGCTTTAACTCCTTAATAGCTGCTTACGATTTGACACGAACTGAGGAAAAATTTAACTGAGGTGAGTTACCTAACCTCACCTCAGTTGCTGACTCTTGTGATGTCAAATAGAACGGCAAATATATATATTGTCCTCAGTTATGTCAGTTTAAAAGAGATTAAAATTAATATAAATATATAATATAAAAGTAAGTTGGTAATTATACATTCTGTACAATATATGTTATTTTACGTTTTATTTATATTTTTCGGTAATTAAACTGTTGGAAAACGAAGACTCTAGCCGCAGTGATAGTGAGTGCTCCCTCAGCGCAGTGATAGCTTCACAGTCATCCAGCAAAACCATCTAAGCTTCAGATGGTTCAGAAGATATGTTTATTTATACCGAAAAGCAAGAGTTAATCCAAATTATAAATTTAATAGAAATATTGAGTAAATATGACGATCGATGACGATGCTCAATTTAAAGAACGTTATATTTGAATTATATATTATATTTTCATGTACAAAATAAATGACTTATTAGAAACAAGTTTATTTAAGTTTAACAAAACAGTGTTCATATCATGAAATCACAAAAATAAAAACTATAATATATAATCCAAAGTTTACTTTTCATAGGTACTTCAAGAAGTTATAGTGACTGCAGTAAAAATAAATAAACAAACAAAATATGTATAGTTAACATATTAGAGAAGGTAATTGGTTTTAAGCCTCTATATATTTTATGTCCCCCTATCTCCTAAAGTATAACTTGGACAAAGTTAAATTGAAAAATTAATATTAAAAAAAAAGAAAAAAATTATAAAAAGGAAGAAAAAAAAAAAGAAAAATTATATAATTATATTGAAAAGTAAAGTGTGTTTTTAATTGGGTATTTATTATTTAAATTTTTAATTTAATTTTTATTTTAAACGGGGTGTTTTAATAATTTGGAGTATATTTATAAAAAATAAAGAGTATAAATTTTTAAATTATTATTATAATTATTTAAAAAATATTTAAAAAGAGTATTAAATTTTTTCTTGATTATATAAATTAAATTATAAATAAATATATAATTATGTTAGAAAAATATAAATTTTAATAAGTTTATTAAAATATATTTATATAATATTTTTTATTATTTTGAAAAAATAGATTTATTTATATATTTAAAATAGTTTTTTTTTTAAAAATTTTAAAGTTGATTTATGGAGTGTCTTTTTGAGGAGGTAATTAGACGCTGTCTTTATTGCAGTTTGCAGCAAGAACCTCTTACTAAAACTTGCCTAGTTTTATTTAAAATCCATGCAAATTTATTCCGCACAATTTGATAAGGCATACCTAATTCTGATTGAATGTCTAAGAGTTTAGACATTCAATAAAATAAATGGGTATTCGTCTGACAGATATTTAACCTCAAAATCTCAACTGAGAGAACAAGCCTCTGTAGTGAGGGAGGTTTTGTAGTCCCTCAGTAGCGGTAAGGGGGGAGGTAATTTCCTCAGTTATTTTCCTCATTTGTTGATCAAATAGAACGTACCACTAACTGAGAAAACGTTAACTGAGGTGAGGAACTGAGGATTTCGTGCAAATCGTAAGCAGCTAATAACTAGGGGTAGGGAATGACGTTAAACGTTAAACTCCTCCCTGTCGAACGTTAGCTATACTGCACAGACGCGTTTTAAGAGGCGAGTTGGTTGTCGGCGTCATAGAAAGCATGCGTCGCGTCGGTATCGTCGGGCATGTGAGGCGTCGCGACGCCCGGTAACGCGATTGGTCTTCGGCCATCCAATAAACAAAATTCCTGACATTAACAGATCTACCAAATTGAAATATTCAATGGCGGGGAATGCTATTGAGATTGAGAAGGATCGGCATTTTTTATATACACGAAAAAATTTACAAAGCGTAGGTAATTAACGAGTCACTGATCTGTATTTCGTTGCTTTCTATACTTTCGAATCTGCAAATCATTTCATACGATAAAATGACTGTATTAAAAGTACAAAGTTAAGAGCTTATCCGGAATAAGTAGAAAAGTAGGTAGATAATCACAGAGTGAATCAGTCTGTTAGTTTGGATTTTAGAAAACTTGATAAATAAATAGTTGTTTATAGTCTATATTGCTGAATACGTTATTGAATTTGGGTTTATCTTAAAGGGTACTGTGATTTGAGTCACTTTGGTTGTGTTTTCCATAAAACAGAACGCCATTTTTGGTACGATATAAGTAAAAACTAAAATCTATGAGTTGGTTTCTTATTGTACCTATACATATACAGTAAGCGGCACCCTAATGCGTACATAGCCGAATGAAGGGCAATTGATAATTTAATTTCTTTATTGAGCACATGTAAACATGAGGTGAGAACCAACCGCGATCTAGTCGCTAGCGCAGGCGTATGAAAGGCATCCGGTCTGTTAGTAGGGCTGTTTGAGTTAAAATTTGAAATACCATTTTATATTTTATTCTGGTCTAGTGTCTGATTGGAAAAGTGCGTTATTACGAGCGTATTGTAGAAGCACTAGGTACATACATTCATAAAAATAAAAATAGATGTTTATCACATTGACGAAAAAGCTCAAATAATTAAATGGTATTTTTGGTGGTCGGTCTGTAAGGGATATTAAAGCTATTTTTAAAGAAAAATTTCCCAATAGGCGAGCGCTGGCACAGTAGTTTGAATTTGACATGCGCAGATGCTACTAACGTGAACATGGTGATTACGTCAGATTTCGGCGAATATCAACAGAGGCGGACTCGGATCATTTCATTATTATTACAAAACGATAATTCACAGAAAATTAAAACGTACTAAGGGGCTAGCTATTACAAAATGGAGCCGTATCTAGGTGTGGTAATGTTAGTAGTCCCGAAACATGACACTTAAAAGAACTTACCCACGAAGCTCATAAAATTTCGACCTAAAATGCGAAGAAATTTGATTCACAAGTTATAACGTTATAATGGCAGTTAGATTTTTAATGACCAGTTATAAAAGTGGGGCATACAGGATCCGTGTTGTTGCCATAGATCACAAGTCGGTGATAGCAGTACACTATTGCTTTCTTCGTCTCTTGTTAAACAATTGCGGTTTCCTTACAACTGATTAGAATTTACTTCATCAATTTTACCTTTAAACCGACAAAATATTCGAGTCTTACTTTCCAATTTTTAATATCTGCCAAACGGATATTTGGAACAGGTCTGCCCTTGAAGGAAGACTAGTTTTTCCAGGGTATACCTGTTCCAAATTCCTGCTCCCATAATACCTATTTTGAGACAAGGAAGACATATTTCTAAAGGTAATTAACATCCACTGTAACAAAGCAAAAACAAAATGCAAAATATCATACGCTAGTTAAAAAGTAATGTTACCCTTTGTATCAAACAATTTATGAGTTTTAATAGGTAAGTTCTTTTAAGTTTCATTTTTCGTGACCACTGACATTACCACACCTAACTACCGTCGTGTAATAGTACGCTACAGTGTACGTTTATTCGAATATTCATTAATATATTCTGGTGTATTTTCTGTGTATCGCTTTGCAATAATAGTGACCTGAGCCCAACTCTGACCTGAGCTACGATTCGCCGCAACGTTGCTCTTTAGATTTACGCTAAAAATCCCCCACTAAAACCAAGCCCCGCCGGCCCAAGTAAATTCGCCTAACTATGACATAAAAATGTATCATTTAATACATTGTTAATATCCACCTATATACGCATTAGGCTGCCGCTTACTGTATACTAGTTTTATCAATATTTTTAATCTGTTTTTTTTTGCATACTTACCTTATTATGATGAAACAGTTGTAATGAGCAAACATTTTTTTCTGGAATATCTCAAAAAAGCTTTTGTGATGAATGCATAAAAATAACTAAATTTCTCATTTTTGTTTTGTAGTTTTTTTTTTGTAGGTATTAACTATGATGAAGTCAGATACATTTTTTTGCTTACAAAAGCTGCATTCGATTCCTTTAAATACAAAAAGGTGACCTATTTGCCATGCCACTTTCATATTCTTCGATTTAAAAAAAAATAAGATCCTGATCTAAAAATTTTAAAGATAATAATGATAACTGGGCCAAAAATATATTCATTCTAAATTTCATTTATCTACTAGATAAGTAGTTACTTGTTGTGAAAATAGAGCAGTCTGTTTAATAACTCTTCAAGTAAAGTAAAAAAAGAGAGAATATCCCAAAAATAATTAACTTCTAGAAAAAAATATATTCAGTAGGTACTTCATAGATTAGACAATTCTCCACAAAAATGGCATATACAGTTTTTTTCTATGAGATTGACCATTCACGAGATAAGTATACTTAGCGTTTCACACAAGCGCAAGTGTTACTATGTTATGAAGAGTTGTTGATAATGCTGTGCTCTTTTTGTATAGTGCCGTATATGGCTATACGTAGGTATAATGCTCGTAACAAAACATGTGATATTAAGTTACTTATACACAGGGTGGCCCATTAAGAATGGAAATACTGTTGTAAAACAGTTGTTAATTATCCAATTTGAACGGTACCTCTTTTAAAAAAATAGAGCATCAAAAACTCAAGACGGCATTTCAATTTCCAAAGCCTGCTACAATTTTTTTAGGTACAAAATAGCTAAATTTATTTAGCGATTTCTTTATTCAAAATATGATTACACCACTGAATTCAGCAGTTTCTGTGATAAAATCATTATTGCCTGTGCTTGTGATTACTAAATGGTAAATGTATTTTTTTTAAAAACTGACAAGAGTTCGTAGAAATATAAATCAGACTACAAAATATGAATTGCTCTAATTGTTAACAACAACCATAATAACCATAGTGACAGTAATGGCAAATACAAAATAAGTAACAATACAACAGAAACAGAAACTGAGAGGTAAATTAATAGCAGGAGAGAATAGATAGAAAGTTGGTCTTTGTAAAAAAAAGGACCGTGTGAATTTGTTTTTCAATTAATAACTTTATTTTGAACGTAAATTATTAAAACATCTGATATTTTCATATCGTTTTAGTAAGTAGATTCTTTACAATATTCCGTAATGGTTGCGCTCTATAATCACTGCACAAGCATTTCTTATTCAGGTGTGTAAATCTTTACCCCGGTTACCGCACCGTGTTTTATAAACCTTAGTCTTAATAAAACACCATAGGAAAAAATAAAGGGGGGTTAGGTCCGGATATCGGAGTGGCCATCCAATGAATGGGCTATTTCGACCTATCTAATGATAATAAAAATGTTCGTTAAGCCATTCTCTGACTTGTCTTGCATTGTGTATTGGACAACCATCTAACAGAACGTGTAGATTTATTACTATTCCTTATAGTAGGAGTTTTTTTTTGCACTGGAAAATCCATTCTGCAAGAAACGTAGAAACTATTCACTACTCATATTTCCTAAAAAAAAGAACGGGCCCATGATTTTCTGCAGCCCTAAACCGAGAGTTCTGGGATGAAATAGGTACTCCATTTGTATTGAATGTGACCTAGGTAAATTTAATTCCAAACTTGCAACTAGTATTTGGTTTGATTGTAAAATAATTTAAAATATCCTGCTCAAATTAATTATTTTTTCTATGGGCTCTTTTCGGGTTAAAAAAAAAAAACAAATACGTTTATCGGTAAACACAAACACAGGCGATAATGATGTAAAAATTTTTTAGAAGCAAATTTTAACTGGACTATAACCTTTTTTCTAGATCAAAAAGGTTATAGTCCACTTTGAAAATTAAAATATCGTCTTGATATGTTAGACCTAAGTAGAGTTTTTGGCACTCTGTCATTTAAAAAAAGTCCCCTTCAAATCGGATAATAAACAACTTTTTTAGAAGAAATGTGTTCCATTATTAATGGGTCATCCTGTATGTGTAGTGTAATACTAAATATTTAAAATATCCCATATATATTCTACAGTATTGAAAATTAAAATATCGTCTTGATATTTTATACCTAAGTAGAGTTTTTGACACTTTGTCATTTAAAAAAAAGTCCCGTTGAAATCAGATAATAAACAACTTTTTTAGAAGAAATGTGTTTTCATTATTAATGGGTCACCCTGTACCTGTAGTGTAATAGTAAATATTTAAAATATCCCAAATACATATATTCTACAGTAGTTAGGACGGAATCCCGTCCCTCGGTATGTATAATAGCTCATGGAGATTGGAGATATTCTACATTTTGAAGACTGAGGTTGGATGCCAAGAAATAATTTCTTGGAATCAATAACAACTTTGTTCCAACCCACCCCTGATGTACGGCGGATTATAGTTTGCAATAAATGCTATAAATTGTGGATGTAAAAGAGCAGAGGTAAATTGTTGTGTATCTTGTAGACACATGTTTTTTGTTTTTTTACTCACGAAAAACCGTTTTAGTGACTTTTTGATCTCCTCTAACTGACCTAGCGCAACTCTGATCGATGGGGAACTCGCCTATTTTATTTAGATGTAAACTTCAACGAGTGTAACGAAAATTTACTCTGCAATAATTTTTTCCAGGTCGGTGTCTATTTTTTCTGCATTATATTAAATAGTAGTAACGAGACATCCAAAAAAAAAACGTCAAAGTTCGCCGAGAAAAAAAAAAACGCATTCCTATCCTTAATGGAATTTATAACCTTATTTACTTGTCAAGATTGTCACATTAAATGACAGCCATTGCTTATTTTACAAATTGTGACAGTCACTTGTCAAAAGTTTGACATAACCGAAAAGCTTAGACATGACCTCTATTTCCATCTCTCCAGTTCATAGCTAGAGTTGATGACGGTTTTTTTGGATGTTTCTACAGAAGACAATTTTTAAAATGTTTGTCGCAAAATCTAAGCAATGTTTCTATTTGATCACTCATCTAATTTCTATAAGCAAGTCTAAATTTTAAAAGAGTAGCTTTCATTTATGACTCGTATTGTTGGGATGGCTATTGTAATGCCACGCAAATGGTCAAGTGGAATAAATGTCTTTGGTTTTGCTACAAACATTTTAAAAATAGTCGTGTAACACCATTTAATAGGAAATATTCAAACTTTGTAATAAAAAAAATATTTTTGAAAAACTGTCATTTTCATTTTTTTAGATAACTACTTACAATTTTGCATTAGGATCTAACTATCCGTTATAAACAACTTTTTCAAATAACTTTTCTTGATATCTCGTCATCTAACCTGACTGACTTGCTCCCGTGCTATGTGTCAAAATTGATTTTTAGGTTCTCGGACATGTAGGAGCGATCCCTAAAACAGTTATTTCAAGATCTTAATAATAAAAATATTTCCCATTTTTTTGCGAAATCTTTGGCCCACACTATATGTTGTGATAGACTTCTTATAAGTTACCAGTAGCATTAATGCCGATGGTCAGATATTATGTTCTCTTTGTGTGACATTAAACGTTTTTCGCGTTATTAAGATATATTTTTTCGGATTAAATTATTCATAAAATTTCTATCCTAGATCGTACAAGGGAAGATTATTTCTTAAAAGATTTATATCCTCATTGTTACATAATCTATGAATTTAACTTTTTATGATTTATTTTGTATGCAGATCTGTAGTTGCCTAAATTGAACCACTTGACATTAGACTGTTGCTTCAGAATGTCCTTCAGCAGGAAAAAGAAGAATAGGTACCATAAGTACCGTAAAAAAGACCACGAGGCAAAGAAATGCAGTCTGAAGTTGTTGCTGAAAAAACTGTCCATGCAGAATATGTCATTTCACTGATGTTTATTTCAATTGCATATAAAACACTTCCATAATTTAACTCATTACTGAAACTTACATATCGCTACCTGAGAGGAACAGTGGGATAAAGCTAAACTCTTTATTTTTAGATAAACTGCATTTCTGTGTTAGATATATTGAAACCAAATATTGAATTAATTTATATTGATTTGAAAAAATCAAATATGTTGCTTTCAGGTAGCGGATATTTGTTCCCTATTAAGAATTTCTGTTTTTCGGTTTATACACCAAAAAATCGCGAGAAAAATGAAAACTGTTAAAATAAATTAACAAAGAATTTTCCTACCTGTTCAAAAAAGTTAGGTGTAGCATGACTACCGTCGTACACTCATTTCGCAGTATACCTAAAAGTTGTTAAGCAGATAGACAGGATTCGTATTTGTTGTTTCTGAACTATCTTATTGTTAAAATACAGATTTTTCAGAATAATTATAATAATTAACTAATTATATTGCCATAATTTTTCAACTGGTTCAAATAAAGAATCTACTAGTCCACCTAAGCAAATAGTTTTTGTATTGACATTTTGATTTTTATTATTAGAAGATATACTTGAAAAGCCGGAAAATAATATATTTGGTGACTCACATCACGAGATAATGTAGCTTTTATATAAAATTTAGAATATTCAAACAAACAATCTTTTAATAATTAGGTACAGTTCAAAAAGGAAAACTTGGCACAATATGATCCTGATGAATATTTTGATATGACATTTTCTCCAACATTCTATTGGTTATTTCAGGTTTACATACATATGTACATATAAAATATAGATATGTAGTTACTTGCAAGGGCGTAGCCACTATTTTTCTTTGGGGGGGGGGGGGGGGGGCAGTCCAATGCAGATTAAACAAAAAAGCAAAAGAAAAGGTCATTGGAGGCAACGGCAAGCGCAATCCCCCGACTATTTTGGTTTTTACTTGACCATTTGGGTGGGTGGGGGCGATCGCCCCAATCGCCCCCCTCTGACTACGCCCTTGGTTACTTGGGTAGTAGAGAGAGTCTTTAATAAAATGCTTGTTGCATTAAAATCACTTGATGCTCTGCATTTCTCGTGATAATAATGCTGCTGCAAGAATCGGTGCGGCGCAGAGTTATTATTAAAGTATCACATGGTGGACGTCAAGTATTTCGTGTCACCTTGCACAATAAAGAAGATAATAGTCATCAAATTTTCGATGACAAAATACTTTTTATCGCCTGTTAACCACAGCGTCAGAAAAAAGAGTAACGTAATGTATAGGTGCTGAAGAACTAACAAACAAACTAGAGAATGACTTTCATTGAGTGTGTAAAAACGAGGTGTCTTTGTTCGTCACTAGGTTTACTTTCGGATGGGTGCATCAAGTATTATGTAATTGTTTCGCAAAGAAATGTTGAGGACTGAACTCAGTCCAAATTTCAAATACATATGGGGCATTTCACGCCAACTAAGTGAGGTCAAAAAAATTCTGTTTGAAACATATCATAATCGATAGTACTTGCTAAAAACCTAACTTCCCTAAAATTTTAGATTTATTGAGCCACAAGGAGAGGGATGGTGAGGTTGAGAAAATAAAAATTTTCGTTTCGACTCTAAAATTTCAATCTTTCTCGGTATGAAAATGAAAAAAATTAAAAAGAAGGTTGCAATGGTTTTCGATCCATTTTTTTGCGTAGAATACGATAAAAATATTTTCAAAATTATTGGGGGTAGTTTTCACCCTTATTTTGCATATTGAAAGTTTAAAATCGAAATTTCAAAAAGTATGACACGATTTTTTTTTCAATTTCTTTCTTTTTTATATATTTTCGATTAAGTTTTAATTCATCATTATGAATTAAAACTTAATTCCGCCCATTGGCGTCGACCAGGAACTGGCCCAAAAAACGGCCCAAAGGTGAAAAAACGTGGTTTTAGCGTATTTTCTCATCCTGTGAGTACTATCTGACAAGTGAAATGGCAAGTGAATAATATATTCCAAGGTTTTTGGGGTCGATGATTACGAATCTAACGTCAGATTTTCAAAAAACAAAATGTCGGATCCAGTATGGTAGTTAACTTTTAAAAAATGGCTAAATTTTGAAATTTAAAAAATACCATCGTATTCTCCGGGAAATTTTCTACGTTAGATTCGTAATCAGCGATCCCAAAAACCTTGGAATATATTATTCACTTGCCATTTACTATCTCACAGGATGAGAAAATACGCTAAAACCACGTGTTTTCACCTTTGGGCCATTGGGCCAGTTCCTGGTCGACGCCCATTATGAATTAAAAATTAATAGAAAGTACAAAAAAAAAAGAAAATTGAAAAAAAAAATACTTTTCGAAATTTCGATATTAAACTTTCAATCCTCAAAATAACGGTGAAAACTACCCCAATAATTTTGAAAATATTTATCGTATTCTACGCAAAAAAAATACATCGACACCCATTGCAACCTTCTTTTTAATTTTGTTCAATTTTTTATTGAGAAAGATTGAAATTTTAGAGCCGAAACGAAAATTTGTATTTTCTCACCCTCACCATCCATCTCCTTGTGGCTCAAAAAATCTAACATTTTAGGGAAGTTAGTTTTTTAGCAAGTACTATCGATTGTGATATGTTTCAAACAGAAATTTTTTTTGACCTCACTTAGTTGGCAAGAAATGCCCCATTTGTAGTTAACCAAAATCTAGTTATGCAACTTATGTACATAGATACACACATACATATGTATATACATTGTAAGTGAGAACTATGAGATTAAACTTATATAAAAAGTGAGAAATATAGTTAAGTAGAAAAACATATAAATTAGGTACAAACATAGAATCGGTCACTATCCTGTATATACTATATACGCAATACAGAGTGTCGTAAATTACATCGACAATGTTTAACCACAGGTTAAGATTTGACAAACAAATACGATTTACGAATAAAAAACGGTCAAATTTTAGATTTTAAGTTCTTCTTGACGGCTTTCACGGTTTCAATAAATTTTGTCCCATTTACATATGTATATGTATGTATTTTTATATGTACCACTTCACAAGTTTTCGATTAAATTGACACACTGGATGATAACTTTTCGTGATTAGGTTACCATTTTAGCACGTAGAACTTTTGCACGGGTAGAATTTTTTTAACGTAGGTCATTAGAAAGATTAATACTTTGATGAAATATCGCGCCTTGTAAAAAATCCATAGAGTAAGTGGTTTATGAAACTTAATTTGCGAATCCCTTTTACTCTATATGTATTTTTAGTTATAATTTGAGTTTTTAATAAAACTTTAAAACACCGCTAACCTGCAGCTAAATGTTAATTTGCGAATACGATGTATAAACCTATTTTAAGTATAACAAATCGTAAGATTCATATTGCAATAAACAAACATAAAGCACAATTTTTATGCTTACCCAGAAAAGAGTTTCTTAGAATCCAAATTTTTTTTTCTGCACACTCTTGAAATTAACATAATAAAACATGTCAAAGTTATTCTGAAATATTTGTTACCGAATGAAGAGTTTAAAATACTTATGTTTAATAATAATAATAATATCTAATAATATAATAACTATAACAACATTTTCTGTACACGTACAACTGTGAATAGGTACTGACACTAAAACAAAAAATCATATTAATGTTTGCGTCAATATCTAATATTTTTATGAGAAAAAATAGTAAAACTGGAATGTATAACACATAGTCTTGCAACAGTAATCTTGCATCTAGACAAAAGTGAGCAAAAAGTAATTTTTCAGTAATATAGAGGCAAGATGCACTTATATCAATAAGAGGATATTGATATATATTTTATCAGATACTTTTCAAATACATTGTTCGTTGTGTTGACTGATATTCAGGCTGATATAGGAAAAGTGGTTACAGAAAAGAAAAAAAAACAGTTGTTTACATTTTGAGATTGTATTACTAACTTTCCTTTGTTACTAACAATTGCTAACTTTCTTTCTTGAAGCTTCCTTATTCTCCTTATTATATATTTTTTGTCTGCTAGTCGTTTTGAAAATGTTCTATCTATACTTGGGCCGGCTAACAGATAGTAATTATCAGAAATGATTAGCGTATGCTAACTGGATATTGGTTGTTATGAAAATATTATGCTATGATTAAATATGTGGCAGTTGATATAGTCAGAATAAAATTATTGGATTGTATTGGATAAGTACCGCTTATATGAGGAGCGTCCATGCAAAACTGCACATGTCCGTTAAAAGTAGTTTTGAGATATCTTCCAAAAACTGTTTGTGAAATGGCTACTGACTTGTAGTTAACGAAAATATCACTGAATATACCTATATTGGCACTGATTTATAAAACATTTTAGAGAAAAAAAATTCTGAAAAATAACTACAAAATTATCTCTTTTAATTTGGACATGTTCAATTTTGCTCGGACTAAGTGGACATGTTTAATTTTGATTGAAATAGCTAATGGACATGTGTTATTTTGACCGATTATTTATTGACACAGTAACAGAAAATTTAGCATTTATTGATACAGTAGCAGAAAGTTTAACAA
This sequence comes from Aromia moschata, assembly GCA_029963805.1. Taxonomy (NCBI): domain Eukaryota; kingdom Metazoa; phylum Arthropoda; class Insecta; order Coleoptera; family Cerambycidae; genus Aromia; species Aromia moschata. The sequence continues at coordinate 1,254,806 of JAPWTK010000093.1, forward strand.
TGACAGGAATGTTAGGGAAAACAATAACTAATCACTATGGTAAAAATACCTACCGTTTAGACTTGTATTCTTCGCGTTTTTATATATTACGCCTCTGCCGCCTCCTACAACCAACGTTATTTAACCCCACGGAGACGTCCATCTTTCCATAATAAATTAGGATTAATGTAATAATAATATTATCGCGCACGTACGCCACAAAATAATATTTTATTGGCACTACTGTTATTTCTTGTTGCTTGTACTTTATAGGTTAATTACACACTAATGACTTGGGGAAATCACATGGTTTAATAATATGGTTTCCTATTATCATATTAGAACAGTATTTCCGTCTATTAGTGAAATTCTACACACAAACCAAGCACCAACATAGCAATAAAGAAATCTAATTTATCGGAACATGTGCAGTTTTGAGCTAACCCATGCAGATACCTATATATTTCCCCATGGACATGTGTAATTATGATCGAAATGCTTAATCAATTGCTGCCGTTGGACATGTGTTGTTATGACTGGATTTCTGTATATTGCAATGGGTTTACTAAAGGACAACATAGGTTTTCCACAATTCTGACATTGCAGTTGGGTATAATTCAGAAAATCCTTCAACATGAAATCTTTAACTCATTTCGAAGGCAACCTGGACATGTGCAGTTTTGCATGGACGCTCCTCATATAATGTTCACGATTACTATATAATTATGATATATACCAAAGATTAGTGATATCCAAGTTGCAGAAGTTCTTCAGGAAAACCGAAAAATGGCCAACACCAATTGGCAGCGGTTTGAAAAATTGTACATAAGTGTTGGAAATAAGAAATCCTATTATTCGAGGCATTCAGTTTCTATTGGTGTTTGTTGTTGACTTAAATTGTTGAAGTTGAATAATAAGTTGAAGGCGATATTGAACAGTTACGGTAAACAGTGTTGGACATAAGTACGCATCATAATAAAATACATGTAATACAAGAAAGTAACTAATATTAAATATAGTAACAAAAGTAATAAAAAACTTCTTACCCTCACAATTAAAATATCTTGACGACGTAGCTTGGTTAACCGTTCTATCACAAACTGGAGAAGTTTCGTAAAAACATTGTAGCATCAGATATGTTTCTATAGTTGTCACCGGGAGTCTTCTTCGCTGTGGTGAAAAAAATATATATACATATGCTTATATTTTGAGAACGATCGTTCGATGTCTACTGATGTAATACAGGCATAATTAATAATATTAATTTAAAATAAATATTATTTTTAACTGGCTCATTTATTGCGTCACCTATAGTTTGTAGCAGCGAATTTACTTCGTCCACTATTTGTAGTGACTTGCAAATGACGCACTGTTCTGTTTTGTTGGGTTCCAAAAATTTTCCGAATTGGTTGGTTTATGAGTTCGGATATGAATTGTAAAATAGCAGATTTTAGTTGTTGGAAATATCTCGTTAATACATAACTATAGCCGTGTAATTGCTCTTTTAATACGCTTTACTAAGTCACTACGTACAGTTGACGTTACGTAACGTTGTGCTGATGTTTGACCTGATGACGGCAGAACTTACGAAATTGTTGTTTATCGAGTACATTCAGGGGTACATAACAGACACTTACCCTCTTTTAATTTGTATGTTTCACACTATTTGTATGACGGCTACAATCGCGTTTGTCCCTTCACAGCAGTTTTTCCTTACAGACTGTATACATTACGGTCGCGCCACCATAAAATAAATCTTTGAAATCACTAACGAATTTATTTACTTTGTCAGCAAATATTTTAAGGCGTTTCCACGTGGAATATTTAGTTATTAAGGTAATACTGACGCTGACAATATAAACACATCGAACACACTAATAATAATGCAATTATATTACTGCACGAGCGGCCAACACTAGACATAAGAAATCGTTTTAATCATTGTTGAAGGTCATATTGAACAATTACGGTAACCACTGTTGGATATAAGAAATCATATTGTTCAAGGAATTCAGTTTTTACTAATTTTCGTTGGCTTGAGTTTTGTTGAAGTTGAATAATAAGTTGAAATACATCCATTTCTTTTATGACATCCTTGTATATCTATTTGCCGGCCCTAGTTTCGATCATTTTTATCAATCTCACCTAGTTTATTGTATGTTGAAGATGTTAGTTCGAGAAGTAGACGTTTGCATACTTATTCTGATTCATATTAAAACTGATTGTTTGACAAAAATGATCGCCTAAACCGACAAATCAAATACTTAATTTCCTTTCCTTTGTTAAATATAGAGAAAAATAGTCCCGTGTCGTTTCTACAAGCTCAATGTAAGCCACATCGTTCTCTGTTACACCAGCTGTGTCTTTACCATGAATTACGGCAACATTTTGAAACTATTTTTCCGAGCTTGATCAGTGAAGCGGAATATTTAATTAAACTTTCTAGATAAAACACTTCTGTTATATAATTATACCCTGTTAGGAGGTTCAAAAAAAGCTGTGATGATTCAGTTAGTATTTCTGAATATAGTTTATGATTTTCATTCATAAATTTTGCGAACGATGAATCAAGTAGAGAGAGAGAGAGAGAGGCGATAGTTTTAATTTAAAACTATTTAAAAAAAAGGACACGCTTTCAGCAAAACTTCAAACTTGACATACGTATGTAGGTCATTTTTTTTATTTTACTAAAATGATAATATAATTTTAATATATTATAATTAGGGTCCGGAAAAGTATGCTGTCACGCAGAGCTGGCACTTACAACTCTATGATAATTAAAGTATAAACCATATTTTTTAAGCGCATGTTTCTTGCCCCCTGTGTCCAGCAAATCCCGTGCGGGAACACGGGACGCCTGTATACAATTTCTCTGTACGACACCGAGCTATTCCGATAGCGACCTGCCGGCGCGGCGGTATAAACGGGTCAACCGCCGCATTCAAAACCATTTTTTGTCGCGAGTGACTAACTCGTTGGTGTACTGTATTTACATATTGCCTGATTTTGTGCGGATTTTTGCAATAATGACACAGCCGGTACCATTTGTGAATAGACTGAAACAGGTTCTTATTGAAAAAAATTGTAAAATAGACGACTTGTATTGTATGAGAGTGTAAAACACATTTATATTCGAATATCCATAAAAAAAATACCTACCTGGAACTGTTACAAAACCGAACCCTACAATAAGATGATTTGAAATAAGTAACTTAAGAAGAATCAGTTCTTCAGATCAGATTCAAATCAGTAACTGAAGAAGAAAATGTAGACAAAACCCTCGAACTTTGTATGAAAAGGAAAACTGTTATTATCAGTCGGAAAATTATCAGCATACGAATGGGTTTTTGTAAAGTACCTACTTGTTATATAAAAGTTGTTTTAAAACAGTTTTTAGTTGTATTTTCTCTGGTCTTGAAAATATATATCTTAAAAGAACTCATTTCAATGATGAATTTAAAACAGTACATTTTTCTGATTAGTATTTTTTAATATCTATAGAAAAATTGATAAGGCGAACAAAAAAAGTTGCAGTATTAGCAATTTTACTGTATCTAAGATGCATGTGCGAGATTTCGAATTTTTCGAGACGAGACGAGACGAGATTCTCAGTCAGTCGAAATTTCTCGAAATCCCGAGATTTCTCGAGGTACCGAGATTTCTCGAGATCGCGAGAATTCTCGAGATATCGAGATTTCTCGAGATACTGAGATTTATTGATATATTGAAATTTCTCGAAAAAGAGGTGTGTATTAATACTTATAGTTCTTTTAATTTATAAGTTCAGCTAGCAAACCACATTAAATAAAGGAAAACTTATTGCACTTTGGTTTAACATTTTGGTTTAACTTAGCATTTAGGAAATCGGTCATCGATTTCAAAACGCTGAGTTCGATTTTAATTTGTATCGATCGAGCGTCGGTGTAAAGCTCGATGAGTATTAGACTGGCAGTTAATTTTGAAAAAACGAGTCTCACCCCCTGAATGTCTTCGTTTTTATGCAAAATGAAAGGTGCGGTGGTTAGGAGCAAAAAAATTGTTTTAACCGGCCCTGTAGAAGGATTTGAGCCTCGTCTCGTCTCGTCTAGATGTCTGTTTCTCGTCTCGAGGATCGAGATCTTGAGATTTTCGAGATCTCGCACATGCCTAGTATCTAAAGTTCTTTAATAAGTAAAGTTGGTGTACGCCGCCGCAACACATACATACATAGGCAACTCGAACAGCATATAATGGGTGGTTGCCTCAATTTGATTTGATTGCAGTAGTCCTGTAACTGCTGGAGTTGTTATACAATCTCCGTTATACGCAATACGTTGAGTAGGAAAAGCTACAGTACACTTCACTTGGAATACCTCTATATTTCAGGGGAGGTATAGCAATACTGCACTGCGCTAAAGAAAATATAACGAGGTCTTACACAAATAAAGGATCTATACTTCGGAAGCAGGTCCTAAGGCACTAACCAAGGCGACGTCAAGGCTGGTATGGGAATGTCAAAGAGAATGAACGACTGGCAGACCAACAAAGTAACTTTGATATGGGTACCAGGACATACAGGAATCGAAGGCAACGAAAAAGCAGACCAGTTAGCGAGAAAGGGATCGTCTACTCATTTACTGGCCCAGAACCGGCCCTGGGAGCCAAGAGTTAGTAAGGGGTCAAATAGGAGAATGGGTCAGAAATAGACAAAATGGATACTGGAATCCATATCAGGAAGACACGGAAAATGTTTATTAAAAGAACATGTGAGGAAAGAACTGAAGAACTATTAAAAATGAATAGGATTCAGATAAGAGCTGTTTAGGCCTCTAACAGGACATTGCGCCCTAAGGGACACCTACACAGAAAGGGGCTGTACAACGGAGAACTGAAATGAGACTCTGCAACAGGGAAACGGAAACAGACACCACTACTGTGTGATTGCGAGACCTTAGATCGCAAAAGGCAGGCCATATATGGACACCCCAAACTTTGTCCAGAAGATTACAGCACCCAGCCGGCGGGGAAGCTATACAAGCTCGTACACGGGACCCGGCTACTGGAATGGGTGGTGTGATAAGGATGGGAGGTTGCGCACATAAGCCCAAGAGGCTGCAGTGCAATCCGGCGACAGGACGGCTCCCAGGAAAAAAATACGTTGAGTAGTGGGAAATAATTTCATAATAAAATATGGCAAACATGCGAAAACATAGTACTTACTTTCATGTATTATACTTATGATGTGTAAGCCTCTGTGGCGCGTTCCGTTTCGGCAAACTTTATTAATAAGCATGAAAGTAGAAATGAACATTTTGATAAATAGTTAACATTTTACAGTTTGATGCTGATCTGTATCATACTTTTTATATAATTAAGAGATAGATATTAGATAGTTTCTTCTTTTTTAAGGAATAAAATGCGTTAGGTATTTGTTCTCGATATTATGCAAGTTATAAGTATTTTCATATCTTCATTTTGTCAGTCCATTTTGGAACGATAACACTAAATATGAATTAACCATGTTTGTCATTATACCATTAATGTCATTAAAATTTATCGTTGATCGCTTTGTTGACTTTGAGAAAATATTCGAAGGCAGGTTCTACTAGAGGTTATCAACCTAAAGTTAAGAAAATACACAGCAGCATATATAGAATCAAAAAAAACTAAAGTTGGCCGAGAAAAAACGTATTTCTCTAATGTATAACATACTTTTTAAAACCTGTTGTATTTACAAATGTACAGTCTTGTCAAATGAACTTATACCGCTATTTCCATTCTCGTTCATAGCCAGAGTTAATGACGTTTTTTTGGATGTCTCTATAGTAGTTTGATAGCCCACAAAGACATAATACGGCTTTAAAAATTATGTGTATGTAGAAGATTTTAGGATAAAATGATTTAAATATATATTTATAATGTTCTTGTACCGAGAGATATAAGCTAAGTTTACGTATTTAATGTGCGTCCACGAAAGTTGGCATTATACCAACTTTCGTATTTTCCTATATTAATAGGAAAACATGTTTTATTACATTTTTTAATAATTTCTTTCTGGATGTGTTACTACATGTTTTAAATATATTATTTTGCTTAAATATTACCGCGCCATATTGCTTGTACTTCGTCAATAACACACAAAAAAATGCGAGTGGCAGAATTACTAATATGATGTGTTTTCTTCCTAAACCACAATCATATTTTCCTTTTTAAGGCTGTCCATAATACCGAGGGCATTGCAGTCTATTGGCTTATTGTACCCAACTCCCACATTACTTCACCCACACCTGTACCCCGATGCCTTTCAAAAGACGATACAAGTCCACAGGAGAGGTGCTGTATGTCTCCAGGGGCACTTTTGTGTCCTCAAAGATTTCTTATCTCTTGCGATCTAATGCTTCACAGTCTGATAAAATATGGAGAATGGTCTCGATCTTATTACCACAGTCTGCAGCCTAGATCTCCGTTTATCCACGTTTTGTTTAGGTGACTTTTAACCTAAGGTTCTTACTAAGTTATAGAAATATTCCAACTCTTTTTTAGCACATACCTACTTTCTCTATCAAAACAACCACCTCCTAAATAAAAAAAATTGATTTTTTTTTTTGTTGAGTGCTAATTACAATTTCAAAAAAAAATAATAAAAAAGCCAGAAGGCCAGTGGCGTATATATTTTGGCATAAAATTGTTATAGTGACTATTCACATGCACACTCCTGATAGAGCTGGCAGCCAAAACATGCCTTCCACCACGACATGTACTTGCATAAGTGATAGCAACTTAAAATGAAAATTTTAGTCTACGGCAAAGATTTTCGAAACAAACATAAAAGAAACTTTAAGGCTCTGTATCTCAAAAACTAAGCAACTTTATGTACCTGTATGAAATCACTTGATGAAGTATTTCCTTCTGTTTTTCAGATTTTTTAGGAAACATCCTATATATTGTGCTCGTATATGTATACTTCTTCTATTCTGAATTAAAAATGATAAATACGCCTGGGGAACAAAAAAAGGCGGTGCAACTTTATGATTCCATGGGCGTGCTCGCATAATAACTTTTAGGGATAGGTAATAATAAGTAATTAACGTCGCTTTTATATCATGACTTTTTTTATTTACATACATACATATGTATATGTATGTAAATAAAAAAAGTAAGGATAATACATGTATGTATTATTTATATTTATTTGTATATTATACTAATGTTCATTTGGCCAGTAATATGTTTTAATTTTTTTGTACTTGCAAAGAAGTAATGTTAAAAATATTTAAAAATGCGTCAGAACTAAACAAAAAAGCCATCTTTTAATTAAAATATATTATTGCTCAAGGATCATCGAGAAGGTATGAACATATCCTTGCCAGGAAGGGATGGGAAGGATTACATTAGTTTAGGTCGGGAAGTTATTTTAAAACAAAAAAATATACACTCAATAGATACATATAAATAAACATTTAGAAATAAATAACAATTCCAAAAAAATCATTAATTCCAATAACGAAAATAAATAGTAAAATACAACCATGAAAAACGTAAATAAAAGTCGTAAAAACGTAATAAATAAACCAATAGAAGAAGGCGTCACGTAAAATCGAACCTAACCGAACGTAATCGAACGTAAAAGGTTCGATAGAATCATTGGCATTCGGACGCAGATTCGGATTTGGACTCAGATTCGGATTCAGAATTATTTAATTGTATAATCACCGGGTTTACCGACGGTAGGCGAGGGTATTCGGCTTCTTTATTTATCACACTACAAACGCAGTTTCTCCACAATTCTCTGTTATCTAATTCATCAGTTATCTTTCTCACGTTATCTACTACTGATGCACTTAACGTTGGTGACTGATTATATTTACGCAAACGATCTTTTACCGCCGCCCAATACCATTTCAATAGAATTGAATACGCAATAATATGGTGGCAATCTTGTAACAGTGTGACCGTGTATACTAGCGAGGTGATCGATGACATATTCATTTTTAAAATTTTGCTCTATTATTAATTCGAGTAACTTGCGCTTTACCGGAATCTTTTCAGGGATATTCATATTTTTATTTCTCATGAATTTTAAAATATCTTCCTTTTTGGTAGTAATATTCGGCATTTTATTTAAAATGCGCGAATGATACGGCGCGTTATCCATTACAATGACCGATTTGGGAGGGATATTCGGAAGCACTTGGTCTGAAAACCATTTTTCAAATAAATTCGCGGTCATATCCTCATGGTAGTCAGCAGAGGACTGTGATATGTTTTTAGCGGACAGTAATTGCGGCACAAAACCGTTTTCACCTCCGGTGTGAAGTATTATAATCCGTTTTCCCCTTGAACACGGAGTATTTAACGCACATTTTGGAGAACTATCTACCCGGCCATACTTAACAACGTCATGTGTATCAAACCACGTTTCATCAAGATATATTATATGCCTATTTGATTCGCGGTAGTGCCTAATTATTTCCAAATATTCTTCTCGAAGTATAACGATACGTCTTGATTCCATTATAGTCATTCGATTATTATTTTTTTTATATTTAATACCAGAGTTTACTAAGATGCCACGTAATGTTTCTAGAGATTTATAATTACAATCAGGGTAATCATGTAATTTTTGTTGAATTAATCCCAAAGTCGGGACTTTGTTTTCTTTATACGTGTCATAAATTATTCGCCTAATTACGTTCCGCGTCGCCTCGTCGACATTTTTGAATTTTTGACTTTTTCTAATTTCGTAAATCAGAGTGATCTATAACAGTCCCAGCTTTAACAACGCGATAAATTGTGGATATTGAAATTTTAGTTAATTTATTAATTCGATTAATAATTTCAGTTACAGTCATTTTGTCATTTTCACGTTTTAGGCATTTATATATGTATGTTTAAAATAATACGCTGACTTTGAGAATGTAAGTCTTTATTTTTTAATTCATCGTACTCGACCGTTTCGACATTTTCGCTGGTTATATCTAAAGCTACGTTATTTTCATCCGTTTCGAAAGGCCTCCAGAAAGCCATGCTTATGAAAGAGGTATTGATTAAAAATATTATTTATGACGCAAATGAAATAAAAGTTTGTATAATTTAAACCTTTTAAAAACCCACTTCGTCGTTAATGTAGCCCACAGAATTTAACATATCAAAACACTCACAAAGACAACGTTTTTTTGTATACAGTCGGTCAAAGATAGCGTGGTTATAACCCATGTTTTACCGCCAACGTATTGAACTCGGTCAACTGGGTTGAATACCGTGGAATGTCTCGTGACTACCAATGACCAATGGCGTGTAGGTTCCGCCCACTTCCCAACTCTGACAAGTCGCGTCAACCACGCGTGGACTGCGAAACGGCATATATGGGTAAAGATCAGCATAGAAACTCGTATTTAGTTTCATACAAAGTGTTAGTAAACTGATTCTTATCCAGTTAGTTAACTGATTATGATCCTTATCCTACCTCGTATAAGTACCTATTCTCAATTTAAAATGGAATAAGTATATGTATACAGTATGTGTAAAGCCGACATCGACCGGTTGTGCAAAAGGACAAATTCTACACTTCTCGTTCTAAGGACTAATGCAGTGTGGTGAGACGTCCTTCATTACCTTCGATGGGTATGCAGTTGCTTCTTATCTGTCGTCTCATTTCTGTTTGTCCTTTTTCATAACTGACCGATATCGACTTTACACAAGAGGTATAGTTTAATGTAATTCATGATACCGACATTGGTGTGCATTCTGGTAAAAATTACCATGAATGTAAGAGTTGATAAACTGTACTGCATAACTACATTTTATCAAACGTGTATTCACCGGTTAATTAAGAACTGTTAAAATCAATATACAAAATGTTTATGACTGATAAAACTTGGTACTATCCTCGATTAGAAATAGCTGTATACATTCAACAAAATTAAATGATACTGGAAACGATAGTGATAACTATGGTAGGCCAACCGTGCCGCAATACAACGGCGCCCGGCGGGCGGGTCATTGACTTATGTTATGACGTATATTATTACGTCACGTTAAACATCACGTGAGCATCGTGACGTCACAAATACTTTGATTATCTTTTTTTTATTAGTTTCAAAGAGTTAATTTTAAAAGTGTTTGGTATGTTAGACCATATCACATTTTTAAAGGACAGTAAAGAGAAAATGTTACTCTCTTAGATATTGAGAAAAAACCTTCAGGTTGTCGTTTAAAAAATAAAGTTGGTCTCCATAACAACTAATCTCGAAAAGACAAAATTATTTGATGTTGACATAAACATGTTAAATAAACTGATGAAAAACTTCTATCCAGGACATTTTTTCTCGTTAAAACGTATTATGCGCCACTTTTTTCCCACCGTGTATGTGAGTTTCATCTAGACACGTATATTTTAATATAACACCCGAAAATGTACATACATACATACATACATATGTACATACATATATATACAGTGTGGAACAGCCAAATGCAATAAATTCAGTAGCTCCATTATTATACATTTTTTTTTTTAGAAAATTCTGAGACACGTCAATTTCTAATTCTAAAATGACATCTTGCCACGTAAAAATTGGTTTAGGGGCTTGTGATACTTCAAGTGAAAGGTATTTTCATTCTCTAAATCAAAACTGCTATGATTTTAAATTTTATTGTAGAAATTAACAAGAAAAAAAGATAAGTGTCTCCAGCGTAGGAAATTCGTTACATTAAAATAAAACTTTTATAAGTAACACTATTTGTCAATTTTAGGTTCTGACATGTTAATAATAACAAATAATATAGGTCTATTGCCGGCATTCCCTACTATAAGATAAAAACTTGCAAATAAATACGTACAATTTTTTGCTTGACAATCTAACGACAAAAACGAGCAAGCAGCAAAAAAACAAACCTGAAATTTAAGATGTTGGCCACCATCAGCTTTAATAAAATTACCTAGAAATGTGCTTGTCATTGTAACAGTAGTTAACAGTTATCAGCATTAAACTTTTTGTTTTAGTTTACGTGTTGCAATTCAGAGAGATGGTTTACCTAACAGAAATGCATAAGATAACAATTCTGCAGATGATTGGTTACGGAGACAGAACACGAACGCAGGCCGAAGTTGTTCGCCTATTAAGAAGAAAAATATCCGGAGTTGCCACTGATATCTCAAGGTACCGTAAGTAAAATAGAGAAGCAGTTTCGGGAACGTGGATATGTACGGCAGCTAAAGAAAAATCCTCCCAATAAACTCAGTGATGATCAGAAATTGGATGTAATGCTTAGCTTGAAGAAAATCCACATACATATGTATGTCGAGTCGTCAAACAGCTTCAGCATTAAATATTAGCCATTCCTCGATCTCCGCGTATTGACAGAAAATCAGATGCACCCATATAAACTGGTACCAACTAATGAGCTCGCGGAAGACGATTTTGATAGACGAATTCTCTTTTGTGAACAAATGATGCAAATGGTAGATGACAATACTTTACAAACAGAAAATGTTTTATTTTCGGATGAATCTACATTTACACTTTACTGCCATGTTAATCGCGTTGTAATCGCGACCAGTAACTGTCGTTACTGGTCGAGAGAATATCCTCACTGGATGAGGGAACTACACACGCAAAACCATGAGAAAGTTAATGTTTGGGCAGGAATAATTGAAGAAAATATCATTGGTCCCTTCTCCATTGACGGCAATTTGAATGGAGAAACTTATTTAGCGCTGCTCCAAAATAATGTTGTACCGACGATGGCAAACTTGTGTCCAGCTGAAGGAAACCCACAACTTCCAGGTAATGCAATATGGTTCCAGCAGTATGGTGCACCAGCACATTATGAAGTCAATGTTCGGGAATATCTCGACACAATATTTCCAAATCGCTGGATAGGGAGACGTGGTTCTGTATAATTGCCTGCACGATCACCTGATCTCACACCGTTAGACTTCTTCCATTCTTCATATCCTCGTAGGATACATATGTACATATGTAAAAAGTATGGTCTACAAAAACAAATCCGACGATTTAGCTGACTTAAGGAGAATAACACTTCTTCACACTTCCAAGATGCTGGAGGCATGCAGTTTGAACATCTGCTGCATTAATAATGATTTGTTTTTTATTTTAATGTAACAAATTTCCTACGCTAGAGAAACTTTTTTTTCTTGTTAATTTCTGCAATAAAATTTAAAACCTTAGCAGTTTTGAATAGAGAATGAAAATAACTTTCAAATGAAGTATCACGAGCCCTTACTTCCAATTTGAAAATTTAGGGGCTGTAGGTGTCGTCTGAATGGGGTTGAACTTAGGGATGACATTTTTACGTCGCAAGATGTCATTTTAGAATTAAAAATTGACGTGTCTCAGAATTTTCTAAAAAAATGCATAATAATGGAGCTAATGAATTTATTCCATTTGGCTGTTCCACACTATACATACGTATGTATGTATGTGTAAGTCCAATATCGGTCGGTTGTGAAAAAGGACAAGGTATACATATGTACACGATGTACATATGTATGTACTACATATAAAAAAATAAATTGTTTTGATCGATAATTGACTATATGGTATCTACTCATTATCTCAATTTTGCCGTAAAAAATTATACACTCAATATGTACATTAGGGTGATTAAAAAAAAATTTTTTAATTTTTTTTTGCAAACAGGCTTAAAAGATCCGTTTTGGTGTAAAAATACGCCAATTAAAATTTGAGCTCTTAATATCAATATTAAGATAGTCCGCATCGCACTTTTCTATTTTCCATAAGAATAACACGGGAATTTTTTTTGCACCTGATTTTTATTGCTAGCTAATAGTGTATTATATGGAAATTTTTTTAACACATTTCGTCGTCGAGTCGAGAATTGAACGCTCTATAAAAAAGGTCTCTCATGATTTTTGGCTAAGTCTACTGGTTCAAAAGTTATTCGAGGCCAAAGTTGAATTCACCGCAAATTTGACCGTTTTTAGTGTATTACAACAAAATTAATGGTTTTATCGAAAATATGTAGCCAACATTTTATGTAAATTTTATATTTGGTCTTTTAGAAAATGTTAGTTAACAATTTTTCGCTATGAAAAGAAAAATCACACAAAAAAATGTTTTCAGTTGAAATTATTAAAATTTTTATATTTTTGAAAGAAAATTGCGTCAAGTAAAATATTGCATTTGATTTTTCTCCAATGTTTTCCGTACTCTGAGTACATATTTTAAAAATTATCATTGTTATTTTTAAATTTCAATACTAAAGTTGAACAATTAAACGGTCAAATTTTCGGTGAATTCAACTTTGGCCTCGAATAACTTTTGAACCAGTAGACTTAGCGAAAAATCATAAGAGACCTTTTTTTATAGAGCGTTCAATTCTGGACAAAAATGTGTTAAAAATGTTTCCATATAGTACACTATTAGCAAGCAATAAAAATCAGAAGGTGCCAAAAAAATGTTCCCATGTTATTCTTATGGAAAATAGAAAAGTGCGACTTAATATTAATATTAAGGGCTCAAATTTTAACTGGCGTAATCTTACACCAAAACGGAACTTTTAAGCCTGTTTGCAAAAAAATAAAATAAATTATTTTTTTTTGAATCACCCTAATGTACATATGTATTTGTACTACCAAGAAACTGAAAAACATATTATTTCCTATTTTACTATAATGTGCTGCGTCCTGCGTATACATACCTAGACTTCAAAAACTATGCAAAAAGAAAAACCTTTGTTGAGCAAATTACGAAGCGCCGAAAATAAATACACGGCTGGTAATTCTCACAGCGTCATCAGCTTAATCGCGAAAGGGAATCCAAACTGCGCCGGAGAGAAGTTAATTATTTGCAAAAAAGTGAACAGATTTAAAGGCCAAGGTCAACGTGGTGTGACGTCACCTGACGTTATTCACGACCAGAAAAATATTCGCAAGCCTCTCCGAAACTTGGGTCGAGCGTCGAGTTCGACTCGAGAGAGTGGCAACGAAACACTGTTGTCTACGTTCGGTCGTTTCAAGGGGTTTTGCTAAATTTGTTCCGGATATTTTATTACTTATAAATTCTGTAGGAATTTGTATTTGAAATAGGGTTAAATGTAATGGTAGTATATACAGGGTGTCCGAGCTGTAATGTTCCACTCATAACTTATTAATTTATTGAGATATTTAATGTCAAATTTTCAGACCCCCATCTAAAATTAAATCTTCTGTAAGAAGAGGGTAGTTGAATGACACAAAAACTAACCCTTAACAAATATTAACGAAGTAAAAATAACGTCTTAACAACATATAAATATATCTAAAATCTATGATATCTATATATAGATATCTATATCTGAAATATCAGTGCTAACTACATAATCAAAATTAGGACGCTGGTTGAGCTCTAAACAATATTAAGGTCCTTTGACCGCAAAAAACACTGGAGGCACATATGTACATACATATGTACGTATGAGGCGTCTTCGGATGACAAATCTAACAGTTCTGAACACCCTCATACATTAGGGGAAGGTGGAGGCAATTACTGCCACTTAAGGGGTTAACCCCAGTTGGGCCACAAAAATTAAGGCGAATTTCACGAAGTTTTTTTCAGTTTTATTCCAATCAAAAATATGTCACTTCGTACTTACATATGTACATGTACATACCTACTTACATATTCAAGAACTTTGAAATTTTTTTACATGAAAAAATATTGATAAATGGAGCCATCACAACCAAAGTGGCGAAACGTCTTTTCGCAGGTAGGTTGCGGTGAGCACGATGACTCTGGAATGGAAACCTTACGAGGTGTGTAATGTCGAAATTTCGAAAAGTATGACACGGTTTTTTTTCAATTTTTTTTTAATTTCTTTAGTTTTCGAAATTTCGATTTTAAACTCAGTCCTCAAAATAAGGATGAAAACTACCCCCAATTATTTTGAAAATATTTTTATCGTATTCTACGCAAAAAAAACACATCGAAAACCTGCAACCTTCTTTTTTAATTTTTTTCATTTTCTTACCGAGAAAGATTGAAATTTTAGAATCGGAACGAAAATTTGTATTTTCTCACCCTCACCATCCCTCTCCATGTGGCTCAAAAAATCTAAAATTTTAGGGAAGTTAGTTTTTTAGCAATTACTATCGATTGTGATATGTTTCAAACAGAATTTTTTTTGAAGTTGGCGTGAAATGCCCCATATACATATACGTAAAACTAGTTGCACATGGCTAGACTCGTCGTACATGCACAGGGTGTTTGGGAATTGAGTGTACAGTGTAATACCAGAGATTTATATTCAATAGCCAAAGCTTCGTTTAGCTATTACTAAAAAAAATCTAAAACATTTTTGACGCTCTTTTCAGGGTAAACGAAGCCTACTATGCAAATTGGGCTGAATCGTTTTCTTTCGGGTCGATGAATCTTTGGTATTACGTTGTATACTCAATTTCCACACGCTGTATATGCATAACATCCCGGCAGTCTTGCCTCTATACCGTTATAGAGTACCAAATGCACTCGTTTTGACCCTCTTATAGAAATCCGTTCTTAACTCCATAGGTAACTCAAAATCTGATCATTTTCTTTCCTCACATATGTATTTCACTTTGACAGGGACCCATTTTCCATAAGATTAGAGCGTGGTCCTTTGTCAATTTAAATATTTTCTATTAATTATTATTCTTAAGTTTAAAACCTGTAGTCCATGCTCGAAAGGCTGTTGACTTGTTTTTTATTGATTTATAATATTACTTAATTGGTATTATTTACGTACATGTCTAATTCAATGACAGTCATATTTTTAATGAGCACATGCTAATAAGCAATTAATAAATTCTAGTACTTGCAACATTTAGTATTGCATCTTACTGTTTTACAAGGCCGCGTGTGGGATAGAAACACCATTAGCTCTTCAAATAAACGGAATATTGCCGATAATTATACGGCTTAGCTTTTTAAGGCATATAATTGATTAATATTGTTCACTCACAAAAGTTGTTTTCTTCGCTTCAACTTCAAACCATTATCGATTCAAGTTTATCTGTAAGGTTATAAAGTCTATAACAAATTCAAATCCTTTATGTGTTAACTTAAGGAAATGGGGGTAATTGAAATTTGGAACCCGTCAAAAATTTTCGTTGGAAACGAAAAAACGGGTCGAGTGAAAAATTCGTTGAAATTTAGACGTCAGTGGGTTTCTATTGACATATTGGTATTAGACATCTGAAACACTTTCGGTTTTACTGGAAGTGAAATTAATTTAAAATTTTGAAATGGGGCACCTTGCACATTATTACATACATAATTGAATTCTGCATAAAACTGTATAACCTATTTAAAGTTTTGATATTTTAATTATAGTTCCTAAAATTAAAATTAGTTACTTTAAAGTAATTCTTGGGAATAAAAATATGACGATTTTTGATTATCGAAAATTTGACGATAAAGATATGATTCGAATATTATACCGTGAAGTTATTAAAGAAAATTATTACATTTTTATGTATAAGTATAATTGTTATATTTTGTAAAAGTGATGGATAATAATATAGAACCACGTAAATATGTAAATTTTTTTAGTAACTTTTAGTTAATTGAGATATTGATATGAAATTTGTGAAATGAGAAAATTAGCGTTAAAAAACTATAACTTTAACTTAACTTGAAATATACAGTGTTCCAAAAAACAGTGACGTACCAAAGTTTTTTTATGGTATGCCCTGTATCTATATTTTCACATTTTCCGATACTTTTTTTACGAGTTTTTATGATGATTTTAATAATGAACTAATATACTTGGCATCTAAAGTGAATATTTTTGGAGATACATACAAAATAAAATCGTAATTTTCGAGAAGACTAAACAATTTAGATAAAATTTGATTATTAGAACCCATAGGTTAATAATATATTCCAGGACCGGTCTTAACACGACTCGAATATTGTTATAACGAGCCATCCAAAAAAAAAACATCATCAAGTCTGGCTATGAACGAGGGAAATACAAATATCGGTTATGTTGAAGCTCGAAATGAAACATTGTTGTTGTCAAACTTGCCAGGTGACTGTCACAATTGTAAAATAAATAATGGCTAAAGTTACATAATGTAACAGCCTTGACAACTGAACAAGGTTATACATTTAAGGTCAAGAATAAAAATACGTCTTTTTTTCGGATAACTTTGATGACGTATTTTTTAGTATTAGTTAACCTGCGCTGATCGATCCGTGTCGTTCGATCGTTTCGTGTGCACGAAACGTCGAATAAGCTTGTTTTTACAAACTTTTATATCGGGACAGCGTCCGTCACATGTTACGGTGGAGCGTTGGATAAACAATTTGATTTGGAACTGACCTTTAGTGGCAGTGAATTGCGTTGTACCACGGTGTACATGTGTGACAGTGTACTTACGTGGTATGTAAAACATATGTTTTTCAGCATGTTGCCACAGACAAACATTAAGCTCGTGTAAGTGATAGTGTGAGTGCGCGAGACGAGACATTAGACTCGTATTGTTTAGGCTGATATTGACTAAATCTAAATAAGTACTTCACAGATTGATTGGACGTATAAATTGGTGATATTGGGCGGCCTGCACTCCCGACCTTAGTCCACTGGATTACTTCCTGCGGGGTTATTTAAAGTCCAAAATTTATTTAATATAACAGATATGGCTCAGAGAATAATAGAAAATTCAGATAAATGCGCTGGAAATAATAGCGAAGGTTAGAATGTATGTATATAAAGATAGATTACTTTAGGATTTACGTTCTACTTCTTATTTTCTTTATTTATTTTTTTGTATTATTGGCTTAACCATTTGTTACTCTTTGTTATTTATGCTTTATCAAAAAGATGATTAATATCAAGCAATTATAAAATATTTATGTCAACTATCGTTTCCATTATAAATGATTATAAATGATATGTGTTTTTAAAATTAAAATTAAAATTTCAAGTTCAAGCTATTTCTTCACCGTAATTTTCCTACAAACCCCTAAGAAAGTATACGAAACAAGTCAAAAGGGTGGGCGCGAAAACAGATGCTAACACACAGACGTGTGATAGGATTTCCTAATATACAGCATAATAAATTAATGACACATTTTTTATTATTTGTTTTAATAACTACCATTTAAACATTTTAACTTGCTCGCCCCCGGGATGGGACGTTTTCATTCGGCCTAGACAATTTTCCGTTCTATACGCCTTTTGCATGTGAAATTTGGGTACGACTTAAAAAAAATTTTTTGAATTTCTATGAAAAAAATCCCGGGGATGAGCAGGTAATTTGTTACAAGAAAAACTTTATTTGTAATAATATTCTCAACTATAACAATATTGTTACCATAAATAACTAAGCCATTTAGACATTATAAACTGTCACTAATGACAGTTTTCGCAGAAGTCGCAACGCGGCACGTCAATGATGAAAGATGTGCAACTTTTTGTGTTGAGAAAAATATTGTATGAGGTAAATCAAATCAAATACGAACCGCAATTTTCATTTTGAAATTTATTTTAAATTTAGTGGATACAATCGTGAAAATACATACTATTTTTCTACATAATCTCCTGCTTCTGTTATGCATTTTTCCCAACGGCTGGAAATTTTTTAGTGCCATCATCATAAAAAAGAACGGCGGCGCGTTTCCAGCCAGTTGCGCACAGCAACGCCAGCGTCATCGACGAATCGCTCACTTCTTAGTACTTCTTTCATTGGCCCAAACATGTGATAATCACAAGGGGATAAGTCATGACAACAGAGTGTGTTCCAGTGTTGTCCAATGAATTTCCTCCAACTTTTCGCGTGTCAAATTGACATTGTTGTGAATCAGGTTCACGTTTCTGATCGGAAAATCGCGTCTTTTCCAAATCTGAGCTGCAATTTCAGGAACCGTTAAACGGTGGGCATCCTCCAGAAGGCGCCGAAAAGTGGCAATGTTTCGCTCATTCAGATTGGCTCGAGGCCGACGGACATGAGGTTCATTTTCAACTTGTATTGGTCCAAAAATTGTTTGTGCCATTCGCGCACTCAGACAAGTCAAATTCGAACGATTTCGACTGGTTTGACGCCTTCAACTGTGACAAATTTTATATTAATGCATTGCGCGACATGAGGGTGAACATCTTGCATACTGATTACGAAGCCAACTGAAGAACGAAGAGACCGGAACTGACTGGAGTACAGGAAGTCATGTGACATACCGAACCTACCACTCTCAGCAGTACGAGCCACCTCCCTACGCCTTAGCGGCCACACGAAAGAAATTTCGGTTCATATTTGCCTCATCCTCGTACATAACCCGCTACTAGAGAACTACTAAAGAGCACTAACATACTCGTGTGATTTACGCACTCGTATATTATACACGGTGGAGACTTTAACTGGAATATATTCGCTAGCGGGGTGGTGAATGATTTTTCAAAAAATTCCCGAGACACTTCAACTTTTAAATGTATTTACCTACATTTTGCAAGTAATATGAAAAATATAGCCCTTCAGGGGTGGCTGAAACCACCCTCGACATGATTTTTTTCAAATGCAACCCTATGGCTTGTGATCCCTCATTGTAAAGCTGGTGGAAAGAGGAATCCAACGCACTGATCAAATTTTAAGTTTTAGTATGTTTGTAGGGTTGCATACAATTAAAACAATTTAAAAATTAAATTTATTTTCAACGTAACAATTGTTCAACATGTGCACCATTCACTTGTTGGCAGCATCCCAGTCTGTGGTAGGTTTCGTCCCTTACATTATACAACATTTGCGGTGTTATTTTTCCGATTTACTCTCTTATCCTTTCCTACAGATCTGCTATGTTGTTGGGTTTCTGAATGTAAACCCTACTTTTAAGATGTCCCCACAAAAAGAAATCCAGTGGTGTAAGATCTGGAGATCTTGCTGGCCACTCAATATTACCTCGCCTCCCACCTCAATATTACCTAGGGTTTAAGGGGTTTGGAAATAAATAACATAGCACTGGCATTAGTTCGTGCTGGAGTAATCGCAAGTATCTTGCTCCATTAAGAGTGTCATCAAAGAAAAATGGTCCTACAATTCTATCTTGTATTATTCCGGCCCACACATTAGTTTTCTGTGGGCGCTGAGTATGAAGTTCCCTCATCCAATGGGGGTTCTCTTTAGCCCAGTAACGACAATTTTGGCGATTTACGTGCCCATTTAATGTCAAAGTAGCCTCGTCAGAGAAAACTATCCACTCTAAAGATAACTGGTTTTGATCAATACAAGTCATCGATAAATCGCAAAATTCCAACCGTCGATCTGGATCATCTTCAAGTAGCTCTTGAACAGCTTGCATTTTATATGGGCGTTATTTCTCATATCTAAGTATTTTTAAAACTGTTTTGTGATTAAGATTAGTATCACGGGCCAGTTGACGGGCTGGAGTGATTGGATTTTCTTCTAGAGCAAGCAACAAATTCAACTTCGTGTCGTCATCAACAACAGCCTGCCTCTTACTCGGTACTTTCCTGACATGACCCATCTCTCGATATTGTGCCTCAATTTTACTAATGGTACCTTGATTTAGTGGTGGCAAGTCAGGATGCGTTTCTCGAAACAAGCGAACAACTTCGCATTGAGTTCGCGCCCTATCACCATATCCAATCATCATCAAAATTTCGATTTTTAGTGATTCAGTTAAATAAGACATTTTCACCAATTTGAAATAACACTTCGTTTCAAACTCTGAATACAGCATACAAACTAAATTACTCTTTGGGCCGTGTAAAAACACTAGCAAAAAATAACAAATATCAGTTGTGGCAAAAAAATTGCTTGGAATTTTTTTGTGGGGACAAATGAAAAGTAAGGTTTACATTCGAAAACTAAACAACACACATTTTGAGTACGAAATTGTTGCGTTAAAAATAAATTAAACTATACAATTACGTTTTAATTGTATGCAACCCTACAAACATACTAAAAATTAAAATTTGATCAGTGCGTTGGGTTCCTCTTTCCACCAGCTTTACAATGAGGGGTCACAAGCCATAGGGTTGCATTTGAAAAAATCATGTCGAGGGTGGTTTCAGCCACCCCTGAAGGGCTATATTTTTCACATTACTTGCAAAATGTAGGTAAATATATTTAAAAGTTGACGTGTCTCGGGAATTTTTTGAAAAATCATTCACCACCCCGCTAGCGAATATATTCCAGTTAAAGTCTCCACCGTGTACATACATATGCTGCTATCCTTGCTCGTTAGGTAATGTATCGTATCAATATCTCGTATCAAAATTTCGTATCAATATAATGTCAATATCAACATTAAATCCATTACACATACCTTTTCCAACATCGTAGGTTGATCGACATTATTCTCATTCCATAGACTTTTTCAATGAGCGTTTTTCAGTGTCTTTAGGCATCGTGATTACTGATTACCACTGTACTTCGACAAAAACTGCCTCTCTGTAGTTCAACATGTTACTTTTTGTTAGTGTTTTATTTCTTTTGTAGGTCACTTCAATCACAAATAATTTGCATTACATATTAGCAAATACAATTACTGTAATTAAAGTTAGTAATAGTATGAAAATTATGTTAAGAAATATGATGGAGTTATTTCAGTTGTTCGACATATCCAGTAGTTCGAAGATACCTTCCTTGACTTTTTATGGTGTCGAATTATCGAGCTTGTACTGTAGGGTAAATCAGGGAATGTGCCCCTGTAGATGATGTGCCCCACTGCGTAATTTATAATAAGTCGACAAGATGTGATAACAGTGCGTTAGCAGCTTGGAATGCAAGATATCACCTCATGAGTGTTACATTTGTTCGTGCTGTTTTTAATTTACGGTAATATCCAAGGTAAAACTTAGAGACTTAGTTTAACAATGTTTTTCAAACATTTGTCCGTCATATTCTTATTTTATTTAAAACAAATAATAGTTATACCTATTTTTCGGCAACTGAAGGGTTGCCAAGTGTACTCCTATATCGAAGATATGAAGTAGGGCACATTGCCTCGTAATTGTCTAAATGTGCCTCACTATAAACTTGTGCCCCGATTTTTAGTACCTACTAGGGAGCATCAACATCTCGTATATCAGAAAGTAACGAAGAATGACTGATGATAAAGGATCCCCTTTATGATAAAGGAGCCAAATCGCGACAAAAATTGGAACACTCACTGAAGATTAACATAATATCCTGCGTTATTTTATCACCAAGTCTTTTCATCTCTACAAAGCAATTTTCAGTGACATGAAAAAAGCACCACGCAACTGTTACCCTTCTAAACTATTACGTACATACATACATATATGTATACATAAAGTAGACATAATATTGATAAACTCGCGGTACATAAAAGAAAACAATATAAAGACAGTGATTCAACCTCTGTTAGCGACGTAGCTGTGTTCTTAGGCATTGACGATGATTTTTGTACCGAATGCCTGTATTATTATTTATTACACTACCAAATTCAAACATGATTGAATCCAGTGTATACAATGTAACAAATAGCTGCACGACAATTGGGTCTTTGGGCAGTTTGTCAAACATTAACTTAAATAAAAAACTTAACCCAAATAAAAAAAAATACTTAAAACTACTAAACTTAAATAAAAAAAGTAATAGTTTTTTATTTAAGATTTTTTTAGAAATAGAGTACTTAATGTTTTATTTTACATTTCTCTTTTTAATACATTAAACGACATGTAGGTATATTTTATTATTTTTAATATGCAACTTTTAAAAATTATTTTTGTTTTCTTTGTTTCGGTGTTTTGCAAACAGTGTTATGTACATTATTTTTGAAATAAAAAAATACAATAACCTATTATAATATTCGGAATAATTCTAATAATAACACAAACTTTTACTGTGACAATTTAAAGGGCAATAAAAGAGTGAAGCAGTCTAGAATGAATGAAACGTTTGATTTCGAATGAAAAATCGGTCATTTTAGTGGTTACTCAGATTGTCGTGGTTTGACTGTTGATTAAACTATGAATTGATTCTTTATATACATACATACATACATACATACATACATACATACATACATACATACATACATATGTATGTACGTATATACATACATAAGTAAAAATGAGTCATCTGCAAAAACATCTGCAAGAAGAGAGTATCAAAGGTGTTTTCCAAATCGCCGTGTACCGTCATGTAAGTCATAAAACATTTTCAAAGGTATTCCAATTTCATAAGGAACATGGAAAATGTCCGTCAATGGCAAAACTTGAACATATTCCCAGAGGTTTTCGACAGGAAGAGAAAATATTACAGGTTTTTCGAATTATCCATCTACAAGTGTAAGAACAATAAGTAATGAGTTAGCAGTACCTAAGGCAAGGATATGGTGAACATTAAAAAAAGAAAATCTGTATTCATTTCATGTTAAAAAAAGTTCAACGACTTGAAAATGGCGATGACGTTCCCCGCTTAGCATTTTGTAGGTGGATTTTGGCGCACAGAAGAACAATATCGAGGATTATATTTACGGATGAAGTCCAATTCACGCGTGGCGGTATTAACAATACCATATGGGGTATTTTTAATTTAGGGTATGTGGTTTCAGCACGATGGTGCTGGACCCCATTTATCTGTACCAGTCAGAGATTATCTGGATGAACATTACCCCAACAGATGGATCGGTCGAGGAGGTCCTATTAATTGGCCACCGAGGTCTCCCCGATTGTACACCTCTAGACTATTTTTTATGAGGCTATCTCAAGGCAGAAGTGTACAATGAAGAATTCCACACACGGGAACAGTTGCTACAAAAAATTATTAATGTATGTGATAGCATTAGAGATAATCCAGAAATGATTGATAGATCAGTGAAAAACTTGCTAAAACGTTCTCAGAAATGTATTGAAGGGGTGTTCATTTTGAAAATTTGTTCTAATTTTGATTAATAACATTCTGTTAATTTTTTTTTGTGTTAAGAGTAAGTTATTGCTTAATACATTGTTTGTTGACTTTATTTTGTCAAAATAAAATTCCCAACCGGCTTTAATATTTTAACATTATTTTCTAAAGGTGTTTAACAACTGATTTTAATTGTGTTTATTCATAAAAACCTCATTATTAACATTTTTTTTCTTGTGAAAGAAATGGAATTTAAGTACCTACCTAATTTTGAATGGATTTAAATTCAAAAAGGCTTAGAACGCTGCATGTCAACAAAGAAACAAATAGCAAGGCCTGCTGAAGGATATTTTTAATAAAATTGATAAAATATTGACGTTAGCTAGTTGACTACGTTATTTCTAGACTTTGGTCAATCAATACAGTGAAAATTTATTGGAGAATAACCATAAACGTGCCATCAAATATTATGACATTATTTTATACACTGACCCATTGACTTTTTAAAAGTTTACTGACATTTACAAAAAATGATATACAGGGTGATGTTATCGGTACTGAGAGCAACATTAAAAAATCTGAGTCCGTTCCTGGAATTTTTTCAAAGTAAATTATGATTTTTATTGGACTAAAAGAATATAATATTTGTACCAAATTGTATCCAAATATGTACAGCGGTTCCAAAAATATGGCGGACTAAAGTTTTAGTTAAAATTCATAAAACACCCCGTACTCAGAAACGACTAACAATAAAGTTTGGGGGTGTTTTGAACTCAGCTAAGTGTGCTCTACCTCCCACTACACGATGTCCCTTTAAATCTGGGACACCCTGTATAAAGACCACACAAGTACGGACAGAGAACAAGTGTATAAAATCTCGTCGCTCTCGACAAGGAAAAGTAACCTTTTGTTTGTAAAAAATGTGCATTACTAAAAAATACACCTATACCTATTGTTAAGTAACAATACTACGTACATTTTTATGCGACGTGACATTCATTTTAATTATCCGCAAAGAGGTGTGTACTCTACGCGGCATGACAATATTTTCATTGCTTTTACGTCGAGTCGGAAATATAAACGACTCATTTTTGTTGTGGTCTACCAGCCGATGAAATGGAAATGAGCGGGGGCAATATTGAAATATAAAGATGTTAATGGATATTTATACGTTTTACACAAATTCTATGCATATATTTCGTTTATTGTATTTAAATGAGGATGTATGAGCAAGTCGGGCATTATAAGCTTAAAAAGTCATCATAAATATTCACCTTTGTTGCTTATACAGGGTTTGTCCGGAAAGTAATGTCAGTGAGCTTTGAAAAATGATTTTTATTGGGTCTATGTGTACAAATCTTTAGAAACTTTCAAAATACATTCCTCCTGCGTCCACACATCGGTCCCAGCGTCTTCCGCGCATCAAAAGCCGCACGGTAGTCGTTTTCCGGAATCGCCTTTAAAGCGTCGCGTCGGTGCAAACCTTCTGAGTGTTTTTCACCGACCCAAAATGCTGTCCTTTCATTGGGGTTTTGAGGAGCGGAAACAGAAAAAAGTCTAGGGGGGCCACATCGGGGCTGTAGGGAGGCTGGGGAACAACGGTGATGCTTGCCTTGACGAGGTAATCGGCCACGAGGAAGCAGGTGTGCGAAGGCGCATTGTCGTGGTGAAGCTTCCAGGATTTTGAGATGTCTGGGCGGACGCGATTCACCCTGCGTTTCAGCCGCTTCAGCACTTCGACGTAAAACTTTCCGGTTACGGTTGTCCCCTGCGGAACGAACTCATGATGGACCAATCCCCGGCAATCAAAAAAAGACAATAAGCATTGTCTTGATCTTTGACCTGGACATCCTGGCCTTCTTGGGGCGAGGGGAGTTCGACGTGTGCCATTCCGCACTTTGCCTCTTCGTCTCCGGATCGTATTCAAAGACCCAACTTTCGTCCCCGGTAATGACGTCATCAAGGAAAGCGAGGTTGTCTTCGCAGGTGTCCAAAAGTTCTTGGCAGGTTTCGACGCGCCTCGCTTTTGCCTCTCGTCCGTTAGCACTTTTGGCACGAGCTTCGCGCACACCTTCCTCATTCCTAAAGACTCCGACACAATTTCGTGAACAATGGTTTTCGTAATGTCTAATGTTTCGGAAATTAAACGGACACTTAGACGACGGTCAGTGTTCAACAAGTCACGCACACGTTTCACATTGTCGTCGGAACTGGAGGTTGATGGCCGTACAGCGCGGTTCTCGTCGTTGACATCTTCCCGACCTTCTGCGAAGGCCGGAAAATTTGCCTGTCCGAGAGACAATCGACGCCGAAAGCCTTCTTCAACATTGGAATGGTTTCCGCAGCACTCTTCTCCAGTTTCAGACAAAACTTGATCGCCATCCGTTGCTCAAGCGAACGTTGCATTTTTTCTTGCACCGGGTCACTGTAACGACTCTCAAAGAACGAGTGATGCGACCGCTACAACGACCGGTAGCCAACTGACGCTTGTTGGAACTTGTTGCCAGATCCCCCACCACAATACCAGCACATAAAGCGCGGGCTGGCGCCTACAGTCTCGGGAAAAAAAATTCAGTGACATTACTTTCCGGACAAACCCTGTACTTTTGGTATTGGTTCAAGAAATTCCATGAGTGGTATGACTTTTTTCATATGATGGAAATTATTGTCTATCATTTTTTTAAGGGGTTAAAAAGTATTCACAAGTTTTCTTTTCTGCTAGATCTTAAAAAGCAAAATAATTTGTGGGATGGCATAATCAATAGTTACATAATCTACTCTCAAATGTTTCCAGTCCATTAGAAAATACAGATGGACGTGATTCATGTGTAAGTTTTAACATGTGTGAGTTTTTGTTAATGTACATAGGTGTCATTCTTGTTGCAACTTTGCGAAATCTAAAAAAGAGAAGGAGAACAAGTTAGTAAAACAACAATTATATGTCCCAAGTTTAGCACATACTTTGTGGAAGACATAAAAAAGTCAAACGTATGGTGATGTAAACGATACTTATGATGTCGATTTAGCTAACTGAAAATGGCCGTTCTGTAAAATTATTAATTCCCGATCTTAGTTTATTACCTTAAAAAAAACGGGTAAAAAAACTTTGTGCGATATTTTAGAGTGTGGATATTCAATGACCCCCGTTGGTCCAATTAAGAACCAAAAAAAGCTTGGTCTTCCTAAGGTTAAAAATTATATATTTGAAATATTATAGTTTAGTCGAGAACTTGATTTCTTGCGAAAAAATAGTTAAATATGAGCGATGGCTCATTCGATCGGTAATGGCATCTAGAAAAAAGACGTTTTTTGGATTTTTTTAGCAAATGAAAATGGCAATTGTTATTAACAAAAAACTAAAAAAAAAGAGGCGTTTAGTTTTTTTGACCATAACTCAAAAACTATAAGCGATAGCGGAAATTAAAAAAAAAAGATCCGAAAAGAGGAAGAAATGTCCGGTAAAAAATTCTTGACTCCCGGAACTGTAGCTCTAATATTTATAATTTTAATTTAATGTTTAAAGTAATGTAAAATAGGCTCCCACGCGGCACTTTCAGCATGCGCGCGACGCCTCTATAGATAGTACAGCGTATGTAATTTTTTTTATAGTATTAAATATCAATAAAAAAAATTGAAAAAAATTAGATGTCATCTAGACACTTCAAAGAAAATAGCGTACAGAAGAACAATATCGAGGATTCTATTTACGGATGAAGTCCAATTCACGCGTGGCGGAATTAACAATACCATATGGGGTATTTTTAATTTAGGGTATGTGGTTTCAACACGATGGTGCTGGACCCCATTTATCTGTACCAGTCAGAGATTATCTGGATGAACATTACCCCAGCAGATTGATCGGTCGAGGAGGTCCTATTAATTGGCTACCGAGGTCTCCCGATTGTACACCTCTAGACTATTTTTTATGAGGCTATCTCAAGGCAGAAGTGTACAATGAAGAATTCCACACACGGGAACAGTTGCTACAAAAAATTATTAATGTATGTGATAGCATTAGAGATAATCCAGAAATGATTGATAGATCAGTGAAAAACTTGCTAAAACGATCTCAGAAATGTATTGACGCTAGGGGTGTTCATTTTGAAAATTTGTTCTAATTTTGATTAATAACATTCTGTTAATTTTTTTTAGTGTTAAGAGTAAATTATTGCTTAATACATTGTTTGTTGACTTTTTTATTTTGTCAAAATAAAATTCCCAACCGGCTTTATTATTTTAATATTATTTTCTAAAGGTGTTTAACAACTGATTTAGAGTGTGGATATTCAATGACCCCCTGTTGGTCCAATTAAGAACCAAAAAAAAGCTTGGTCTTCCTAAGGTTAAACATTATATATTTGAAATATTATAGTTTAGTCGAACTTGATTTCCTGCGAAAAATAGTTAGTTGCCAGTCTCCTAAAAATATGAGCGATGGCTCCGATCGGTAATGGCATCTAGAAAAAGACGTTTTTTGGATTTTTTTAGCAAATGAAAATGGCAATTGTTATTAACAAAAAAACTAAAAAAAAAGAGGGGTTTAGTTTTTTTGACCATAACTCAAAAACTATAAGCGCTAGCGGAAATTAAAAAAAAAAAGATCCGAAAAGAGGAAGAAATGTCCGATAAAAAAATCTTGACTCCCGGAACTGTAGCTCTAATATTTATAATTTTAATTTAATGTTTAAAGTAATGTAAAATAGGCTACCACGCGGCACCTTCAGCATGCGCGCGGCGCCTCTATAGATAGTACAGCGTATGTAATTTTTTTTATAGTATTAAATATCAATAAAAAAAATTGAAAAAAAATTAGATGTCATCTAGACACTTCAAAGAAAATAATCCCGTTGGAAAAAATTCGTTATCTCAATTTGTCAAAAAGTTATGCAATTGTTAACTAACTATTTTTTGCGGGTCTCCATTTTCACAAAAGGCAACATAAAAGTTTAAATAATTGACCTATACATTTTTTTCTTCTTGGAACCCTTTTCATAAACATACTGAAAAAGATCACATCATAAAAGTTTTTAAATTTTTTTTATTTTGTTAATTATGAATTTTTAAAGTTCAAAAAAGAAAAATCAGTTTTTTTTGCATATGTAACGCTATTGCTGATTATATCTCTAGCTAAGGCATTAAATGTTTTTAGTTTAAATGTTTTCATGTCATTTGTTTATAAATTTTGCAAACGCGGCATGCCGAAAATGCCGCGTGGGAGCCTATTTTCAACGTTAAATTAAAATTATAAATATTATAGCTAGAGTTCCGGGAGTCAAGAGTTTTTTATCGGAAATTTCCTTTCTTTTTTGGATCTTTTTTTTTTTAATTTCCGCTATCGCTTATAGTTTTTTGAGTTATTGTCAAAAAACTAAACCCTTCTTTTTTTTTAGTTTTTTGTTAATAACAATTGCAATTTTCATTTGCTAAAAGAATCCAAAAAACGTCTTTTTCTAGAGGCCATTACCGATCGAATGAATTATAGCTCATATTTTTAGGAGACTGGCAACTATTTTTCGCAGAAAATCAACTTCTCGACTAGACTATTAGTAGTTTATAGGTAGGTAACACTATAACACAGCTATATTACTTACATACATACGTATGTATATAACTATAGAACTTGGTCTCATATCAAAATTAAAAAAAACATATTGGGGGATATTCAATTAGGCCTTTTAAGATTTTTTTTTTTTTTAATAAAATGTTTGGAGAAAGTTGTGCAAAATTTTGCAC
Source organism: Aromia moschata (assembly GCA_029963805.1). Taxonomy (NCBI): domain Eukaryota; kingdom Metazoa; phylum Arthropoda; class Insecta; order Coleoptera; family Cerambycidae; genus Aromia; species Aromia moschata. Next base: position 1,284,333 of record JAPWTK010000093.1, read on the forward strand.
ATTTGTACAAAATATCTTTCTGTATATTGTGTATGTAAATATGTTGCAATTTTGCTTTTCAACCAACTTACACTTTTTTAAGTGAATGCATTTATAGAGCAAGAAACCAAAATCCGAACTTAATATCCAAAATCATGGATATAATCAATTATATTATATCTGATCCATTGATTGTTCAGTACTTGAAATGAATTATAAGCTCTACACAGTGCTTTCATAAAGTAGTTAATAAAATCGTAACGTTTTTTTTTTTTAAAAACATCAATTGATCACATTAAAGATACAACTCATGAATTTTTTCTTATGGGTATCTTTATTCTTATTTTTTATTATGGAACTGAAGAGATCACTTTTTCATTCTATTTCCGAATCAAAAGGTTTGACAAAATGAAGTGAAATGAAGTGAAATGAATGAAAATCTTAAATATAAAAGTTATTCTGTTTAAAAATGCGCGTTAAGCCGTTTTATTTTTTAATCAAGGCCTGTCTTATTTCAGAATATGGAAACTGACTATGAATCGAGATTAAACTGTTGGTATTTGCTATCTCATAAACCGTTAATAATAATGTTGGATTCTAAGAATGTGAAAATATACAGGGTGTTATATTTGAAAAATTAAAGTTGCATAACCTGTTGCTCTTTTATGCACCTTGTACACAAACAATTGAATTGGTAAAACGCACCTTTCTAAACAGAATAACTTTTCATTTATTATTTTTTTATGTCAAAACCGTTTCAGGGACAATGCTTGTTTAAATAGAGTTGGGACACCCGGTACAGTTTTTAACATGTTCGAACCAAAAAAAAAAAATCAAAACGAAAGCACTGTATAATAAATCCCACACGTATACGGGAAAGTGGGGAAATTGAGCGCGCATAAACCAAAGTAATCAGTTTAAATACGTTAAAGTTAATTCTAGTCATTATACTTTAAATACCACTGTATTGCAAAATTTGCGAAAGTGCGTTTGTACACGATATACCATCTTTGCGGGCATTCATGCAAATATAGGTTAAACAGTGGATAATGGACCTTGAAAATTAAAAAACAGAAATAACAGACCAAAGTTTTTTAAAGACGTCTATAGCAAAATAGCAAGACTACCTACTATTAATCTAAAGCAGAGGTTCCCAAACTTTTTTTCAAAAATAATTCAGGTCTCAAAGCGTTAGTCATTTCTTGTATACATACAGAATGTCTATAATGAGTATTATGTACACATAATCTGTGTTTGGTAATATAGGACATATACAGAATGTTTAAATGTTGATGATGACCTGCCTAAATGGGGTTCTCTTACGTGGACCCCCAATCTTTTTTTTTCGCTGACTAAGACCCCTCTGTAAGTGAAAATCGACCCCTGGAAATCCATATGGACCATTTTGGGAATCTATAATCTAAAGAATAATATTAAAATAGAGGTTATTAGTAAACCATAAGTATACCCAACGATGTTCTAATATTTTCTGGCTTAAGGAGAAAATAACTTTAATACTTGAGATCTTTGTTGTGTAACACTGTACAGTTATTTTTAGAGCATACAGTAGGTACTCTCAGCTTGGGGTACGTTGTGAGTGATTTGAAATAGCATGTTAATTAAACAGAATACAAATTCGTCAAGTATTCATGTTTCGTCCGTCTATGCACTATTGTATGATAACTCGTGTCCTGTTATTTGGATTTTTGTTGATAATGACAATGAAGTTATTAATTGTTAATTCAGTGTTTTTTTACTACCCAAGTTGTTTTTAGATGTTAAGTATTATAATTTTCGATAACTTATTGAGGGATAATTTGTAATCCAATCAATTTCTAATCACCACGGTATATACAGTGCGAGAAACATATCTATAATTTAACGGAAATATTTTATAAAAAATGAACTTTGATCCATATATCGGTTGTCCCAGAATGACCGATAACTATGTTAAGAACAGTTCTGTGGCTGGCTGTCACAAGGTAATAAGTCAGTTAACCTCAATTCACACAGAAATTTTTCAAAGTCAAGAGAATCATCACAAATTTTCAAAAGTATTTATGTAACATTTTTTAATGCTGGGATACAGTAAAAAAAATTGCTTATTCCATTGGTATCAAAATTTAACTAACAAATCTATTTATTAATTAATAAATTATAACTTATGCCCTTATTATTTTTTGAAATATTTGAATACAGTCCGTCAAAACGACTCAAGTAAACGTATGCTGTTTTGTCATTGTAAAATTAACACCACTTTATTGAAAATATTGATCTTTTGAACCCCTTTTTTATCTGTGGAAATAATAACAATAAATATGTGTTGTATATGTATGTATATGTAATATGTTGTATATGTATGTATATGTAATAAATATGTGTAGAAATAATAACAATAAATATGTGTAACAATAAATAATAATAATAAATATGTGTAACAAAAAATGAATAAATATAGTACTAGTTCCAACCATTCCTTTTTATATTTTTCGGCAAATAGGACTAGTTTTAAAATCAATTTTCGTTTGTCACTGTACTTTTATTTGGTTGAAATTTGCCAATATTCTTTTCCCTGGATTAACAATAAATATTAGTTTTAAATAATAATAGAAAGTAAAATCACGTACATGTAACTCACTAGTAACCGCTTCTGTCTATGCATGTCTTATCTTCGCAAAATGTAAAACAGTAAGCCTTAAGTTGTTTATTTCCACATACCAATAATTTTCAGATTGTGGTGTTTTATCGGTGTTTGCGCGGCTCACATATGACTTGTCGTTAGTCATGTATTAGTGAGTCAGCCAATTGTATTAACTGTCGTTGCATAAATTGAAAACATATTAAAACTAGGTACTACTACTTAAATTTTACAAGTTATAGTCAAACTGCTTGCTTCAATGAGAACTTACACATACATATTTGAGACCTGACTCTATAAGGATATTTTTTTATATAAACATATGTATATACAGGGTTAGTTTCCATAACTTGATAAGTTATTGCTAGTTTGTTATTGAAATTAGAAAAAAATTCTTCAGACAGAAGTTATAGATTTTTGCAAAGTTTTATAATATATGAGATAAAACAATTGAATATCAGAAACCACAGTTTTTATAATAGGCTATGAGAAAAAACAAATGAACATCGGAAACTAGAAATCTATCCCCAATTGTGTGTTTTTTTTAATGGAACACCGTGTATATTATTGCATATTCTGATTCCACGAATGTTTCCCATTTCAAAAATATAAAACATTTTCCTTTTTCAAAAGTAGTTAGCGACAACGGATCGCAGCTATCATTGATGACTAGACCAGAAAAAAAAAAACAAGAAAAGTTAGCAGAAATGTCATTAAAAAATTATTGAGCTATATTTCATTAATTATTATATTTATTACTAATTGTTTTAAACAAGAATAATATTTAGCGAAGATGAAAAGTTTAGTTTTTTATTAATTTTAAATGAAAAATTCGAGGAATCAAAACATGTTACAATATACAGGGTGTTCTATTTAAAAAACCCAACTTGGGTTCAGTTTTATTGTTTGTGATGTTCAATTGTTTTTTCTCATATCATGTAATAAAAATGTATGGAAAAATCTATAACTTTTGTTTGGGGAACTTTTTTCCTAATGTCAATAATAAACTCGCAATAACATCAAATTATGGAAACTAACCATGTACAGACAGGGTGGGGAAAAAGTATGGAAACACCTAGAAATTTCGCGAAATTGGTTACAAAATGAAAAATAAAGGTCGTACGCTATGGTAACTTCCAGTGAGAAGTCCAATGGTGACCTAGGATTTGACCTTGAACCTCAATATCAAGTTCATTTGAAGGTCAACTTTGTTTATTTGCAATGCCAACCCACATTTTTGATGCTACAATCGAAAAGAGCGGGAATTTTCACGTTCAGATATGTATTCAGATCTGAGTTCAAGGTGACCTCTATGGGTTGGACAGAGGTTAAACTACTGTAATATGGAACCTCGTGGGAATTAAATCCAAGGTCACGATTGGACTCCTCGTTGAAAGTTATCACAGAGTACGACCTTGATTTTTTATTTTTTAACCAATTTCGCGGAATTCCTACGATGTTCCATATTACAGTAGTTTGACCTCTGTCCAACCCATACAGGTCTTCTTGAACTTAGATCTGAATACATATCTGAACGTGATATTTCCTGCTCTTTTCGAGTGTGGCATAAAAAATGTGGGTTGCCATTTCAAAAACAATGTTGACCTTCAATTGACCTTGATATTGAAGTTCAATGTCAAATCCAAGGTCACCGTTGGACTCCTCGTTGAAAGTTACCATTGGGTACAACCTTGATTTTTCGTTTTGTAACCAATTTCGCGGAATTCCTAGGTGTTCCCATACTTTTTCCCCACAGTGCAATATGCACAGTGCAATATGCAAAGGCATTATTGGAAAGCATAATTATTTCGGTGGAAATTATATAATTTTAATTCTAACATACCGATAATGTACTTAACTTTTTGGCTAAAGGTGAAAATAGACGAGAATATGCCTTGCAATCAGACAGCAAAAAAAACTGCTGTTCGCCAAGATTACAGTACAAAATTTCTTCCATTCCCTTTCCCTCTACTCTACTCTACTCTACTCTACCTTTGACCACGCTGCTTTGAAAAGGGGCAATAATTCCGAAATGTGGAAAAGTGGAAATAAAGAATGATTGCGTTTTAAACAAATACGATTTTGTTTCAATATGTAGTATTTGCTGCCCCTTTCGATTTCTTAGTTGGAAATATAGAGGAAATGCTCAAAACATTGTATTAAGACGGTCAAAAGTGTGGAACCATGTACATACATATCGATACGAAATTTTAAGTGTGAAATTTAGCGTTAAAAACAGATAATTTGAATTTAGCTTGAAATATATTCCAAAAAACGGTGATATAGAAAATTTATTTTTTTAATGGAATGTCCTGTATATTTTCACATTTTCCAACATTATTGGATGTGTCTTTTTTAACAAACTAACGTACTTGTACCTAAACTGAATATTTTGGAAGATACAGACAAATGAGAGCCCTACTTTTTATAGTTTTCATACAAAACTTTATTAAAGAAGACTGCGATAAAATCTAATATTATTGGATTTCAAGACAAAAAAATCGTTAATATTTTTTTAATAACAATTATCTTTTTGTTTGAAAAAAAACATGAACAACAGACTAATAAATCTTTAAGGCAATAAGATAAAATAAATAAAACAAAATAAAAAATAGCAAATAAACCGTAACGGACAAAACAAACTAACGGAACAATTTCACTTAAGTATACAGGGTGGTCCTCCGGGAACTGCATCGATCCATTATGGGAAAACTAATTATCAACAATCTGAAAATTTGGTGACATACTAAGGTCGATGGGGGACATACGCCTAAAATATTTTCACGTTAGTCGCACTTCCGGTTATACCGGAAGTAGATGTCAACTTTGTTATTTTAAATGGAATGCCCTGTATATTAACACATTTTTAGATTCTGTGTGGTTAATTCCAAAAATATTTCATGTATAATGTCCTATAACCTAAGTTTAAGCGGTTTTGAGATATTTTTTATGTCAAAAATGACATCTGCAGTCCCTAAGATAATTATCAATTTTTCCTATAAGAAAGCCATTATTATTCAATTTGGGTCGGATTCCTTGTTGAAAAGGATCCACTTTAATAGATTTTTGGTAACATTCTGATAACTATAATTACAGGGTGTTCAAAAAAATGAGATCAAAAAATGAAATTGAGAAAAATGCCAAAAATCAATTTTTTCAAATGGAAACCCCCTATTTTCATAATTTTATCTTATTTAGCCTTATTTTATTAAAAATAAGGGTAAACTTGTATAAGGTTGTTTATTCTAAAAATTTTTAGTTTATAAAAAATATATAAAAATTATTTTAATAAATGTTCAAATTGATGTCCTTGAACTTTAAGACATTTTTCGCACCTAAGCAGAAAATTTTCATGAGTGGCTCTTCTTATTGATTGAGGAATGAGGATCAAGGTCTTGGAAGGCTGTTCTGACTCGCCGCATGCAGTCTTCTCTTGTGGTTTATGCGGTATTGTAAACTTTATTTTTTATTGTTCCTCAAATAAAAAAATCAAGTACTGATAGGTCAGGAGACCGTGGTGGTCAAATATGTGGCCCATTGTTGGCTATCCATTGATCGTAAAATGCGTTCTGCAGGTGATTGTTGATTAAATGACGGATGCGGAGGGGCCCCATCATGTTGGTGAAATATGTTTCTATAATCAGCCAGTGGCAAGTTGTCTAAATAGTTAATTTCATTTTTTTTTAGGATGTTAAGATAGCGCTCACCTACAAGTAAAAAACGTATTTTATATCTAGAATACTTCAAAAATGGTCAACTTACCATATAAATTATCTTGGTAGAACTCCAGGGCCACGACGCCACCATTTCTTATGGCACAATAAGCATTAACTTGCCAAGATTGTTGAAAGTTTCGTTCTCTAAATGTCACATTGTAGTCGCTCCAATGATGAGAATTGCGTCTATCAAACACCCCATTTTTTGTAAACTTTGCTTCGTCCGACCAAATAATATTATCCAAAAAAAAATCATTTTCTTGTGACCTAAGTAAAATAAATTGGCAAAACTCCACCCTTCGTGGAAAATCGGTCTCTTTTAAATGCTGGACTATGGAAAATGCATATGGATGAAACTTGTGTTTTCGTAAAATTTTTAAAACTGATGTCTTCGATATTCCTAATTCTAATGCTGCTTGCCTTGTAGAAATTGTTGGATATTCGGCAAAATATCCCAAAATTGCGATTTCAATATTTTCATTGTCAACAACTGGTCTATTTGTATGTACTCCAGGTTTAATGGATCCAAAGTTCTTGAAGTTTTTTATAATACGTTTAACAGTATTTGTCGCTGGTTTCTTTTTCTACGGAGATCGCGTTGCAAATGTATTACATGTTCTTGAAATAACTTTAACACATTCTCCATAAATAATAAATACATTTAAATAATCTTCATTTGTACTATTTATGCGTCCCGGCATGATTATCAATAATAATTTTCAAACGGTAAGTGACATCGTAACATAGCAATCGAATATTTTCAACATGGCCATTTTCGTCATGGCCAAGTAAGAGTAGCTGCACTTAAAATCCGTAGCAAAATCGCCAGATAAAAATTTAAATCAATGCTAAATAAGATAAAATTATGAAAATTGGAGGTTTCCATTTGAAAAATTTTATTTTTGGCATTTTTCTCAATTTCATTTTTGATCTCATTTTTTGAACACCCTGTAATTATACTTATCAGAATATTACAATAATCTATTAAAGTGGATCCTTTTCAACAAGGAATCCGACCCAAATTGAATAATAAAGGCTTTCTTATAGGAAAAATTGGTAATTATCTTAGGGCCTGCAGACGTCATTTTTGACATAAAACTTAAATATCTCAAAACCGCTTAAACTTAGGTATAGGACATTATACATGAAATATTCTTAGAATTCACCATAGAATCTAAAAATGTATTAATAAACAGGACATTCCATTTAAAATAACAAAGTTGACATCTACTTCCGGTATAACCGGAAGTGCGATTAACGTGAAAATATGTATGTCCCCCATCGATCTTAGTATGTCACCAAATTTTCAGATTTTCACTATTTATAGTTTTCCCATAATCGATGGATGCAGTTCCCGGATGACCACCCGTATAAGTTATTGATGGTAAGATGCGTCGTTAAATTATGAGCAGTACTATTACTACTGGGATTAAGGTTACTAGTGATATTCCCCAAGGATATATTTTGCGGCCATATTCTCTTTGCCATATTCTCCAACAATTTGCTATTCTGTTATGTAGATGACACAAACATAGTTTTATCAGGCAAGGCAACCAATTAGAGAACATTTTTTTTAACTTTGTACATAGACTGGAAAATGGAAGGAATTTAATCTAGAATGTAAGCTCCATCTGACTCTATAACTTATTGCCAATGAGCAAGCAGACTGCGGATGCCACGTTCCCAGAACTCACGCGGTTGTGAAGCGAAAAAGTTGTGTATGACTAATTGTAGATGATGATTATCGTCAAATGATTTATTTATTAAATGTTTTCTGAGGGAGCAGAACAAATGATAGTCAGTGGGGGAAAGGTTTGATGAATACGATGGATGGACCAGAACTTCAAAACCACTGCAAGAGTTCAAGGCGGGCACGCGTATTATCGTGCAGTAGTATAAATATAGTATTTGCCCAGTCGCGGTCGCCACGAAGGCCCTACCAAACTGATTACATCACCTTTCTCGGGTGGACATCAGGTTTAGATACCGATTGAGCTGGAGCATCTGCGTCTCCTCACTGGCCTTATTACTGTGATTTACATAAAGCACCCACTTTTCATGCCCGGTGACAAGATTGTTCAACTAGTCAAAACGATGACTGCGTTCATTTGCTTCGACAATCGTACGCAAGCGCTTGATTTCCAGTTGAAGTGGTCTACTAGATCGTGGTTCATCGTCGAATCTGTAGTTTCCAGATCGGAAGCGTGCGAACCATCTTTTGCATGTTGCTAAACTAGGGGCGTTGTCGCCATAAGCGGCCACTAGATTTCGGTGTATTTCGGTTGTACAGGGTGGGGCAGAGTAACTTGCTTATTTAAATTTGGCGCCCTGAATCGATAGTTGGTCCGAGGAGGGTGGGGGTAGGCACATGCGATGGGCGGGGGTGTAAAGTTGTAGCTCCGCCTGGTTTCTGTGTTATCCACTCCGTGCATTCCGTACCCATTTCAATATTGTGATCCCTGATTTAGCCCCCTGTGACTATTTTTGATGGGGTTATCTAAAATCATTTGTTTACAACGATCGGATCCTGGCTCACCTGAAGAACAACATTTGTCAAGCTGTCGCCAATATACCCGACGATATGTTGGAAAGAGTTGAACGAAACTTCCGAGTTCGATTAACGCAGTGTATTTAGAATAATGGATGCCATCTGCTTGATATCATCTTTAAAAGTGTGTAAACATAAAAGGTAAATGTTGTATTTGATTGCTATTCAAAGAATTAAATATATATCAGCAATACTTTTTTTTAAAAGAATTTCTAAATAAGCAAAGTGCTCCGCCCCACCCTGTATTATGTACCTAAACGAAATTCATAAAATAGAGCATATCGAATCTCTGAGATTTAATAATATTAACTCACATACACGCTTTATATAACCTGTACCCCACCATTCTCTAGACTTATCTAGACAATTACAAGCACTTCAAGGGAATGGCTCAATACTGCCGACAACTTTGTTTCCATGTATTGCCCCTCGTCAGTGCAGATCAGCTTAAATAATATAGAAACAAGAGGAAATAAATGATGAAACACGTACCACAAGGAGAGCCAGTCCCATTTACAGCATCGTGTCAGTCGCTTCGTTTTTGAAGCTTTGGCAGTCCCTGCGGAGGAAACTTAACACACAAAATATGAGCCAATATAATCATTTTAGCTTTGTATTAGTTTACTTGTCTAAGGAGTGTCAGTAGCTGCTGTAAGTTTCTTCGTTGCAGTTGCTTTGTTATTCTTTCCTTTTTTTTCTTCGGTCCTAAGTCGCGAAAAATATTTCCTTTAGTATATTCTACTGTTTGACCCGATATAATCATCCTAGCTTTGTATACGGAAACAAGCAGGACTGGTTTTCACAAATTGATAGGTTTAACTGTAATCGGCATTTATTATGCAATTACATATTAGAATTATGCGGTTTTATTTTTAAAAACAAGTTTTCAGTGCATCAGTTAAAACATGATTCTTACTCTGTAAAGTCTTATTTTAATTTTCGGGTTCACTAAGTATTTTTGTTAGTGGTAGCGGTTCAAAAAGTACACCTGCTACTTTACGTTAATAATGAAACGTTAACGCTGTTATGTTAATGATAAAAATAATAAATGAATTCATCGATTCGATGAATTATTTCGTAGTAAAAACTAATTACCAGCTTCATTGAGTCCTGTGCGTAACATGGTCTGTTGTATTCGTTTATTTAATGGAACAATTTATGAATTAAGCTTTTCTTTTTCGACGAAAAAAGTGTTATGCAACATTAATTGGCTTGTTTATGACATCGGCACTGTTTCTTGTGTAGGTACGTTGTAAGTGGAGTAAAGTGAGGCGAGTCAGGTTAGGAGGAGGAATGGACTGTTGGGCACAAAAACGTAAATATGGCAATCGTGATTCTAAAGCAATATACTTTTGAGTCTATTAAGTCAAGAATTATTCAGCGACTGAACATATGTAAGTGAGAGATTAATAGAAGTGACCATTAAGGGAATTAATATCCATATTCATCTGTAGAAAATATTTCTCTCACTTCTACTCAAATAAAAATAAATCGAAAACTGATTGAAATAAATGAACGAGAAATATTCTAAAGGGACCTCCATCATTAAATAATGAACCATGTACAATACACAAATTTGAATAGATTCAGCATGTGAGAAACAGAAATACTTCAGTAATATTGGAAATAGTTAGTATATACGTGGCACAAATTAGATGAACAATCACCTAAAAAAAGACTACACACCTCTGACATGTAATTATTGAAATTCGAGGTGCGTACATTAAGTAATGAGTCTGGTTTTTTTTTTTGTTTCTTTCAAAATAACTTCATTGGGCGGCCACTCAGCTCTGGAGACGGTTCTTCCATTCCTCATAGCAGTGCTGGAACTCATTTACTTAATATCCTTCAACTGATCGGTTTTTACCTAATAGCCTTCAACTGATCGGTTACAGCCGTTTGAATGTTTTCTATGGTCCCAAAATGACGTTCCTTGAGGTGATTTTTTTAATCTCGGGAAAGGAAAGAGTCAAAATGACTCAAGTCAGGTGAATAAGGAGGCTGAGGAGCCTCCAGTAAATAAATTATTGTATTTGCTGACTAAAAACTCGTTTACTGAAATGACTGTGTGACAAGGCGCATTGTCGTGATGCAACATCCAGTTGTTCTTGATGTTTGGTCTCACACGCATTACACTTTTTCGAACTTTTTCAAGAACCTCTTCATAAAAGTGTTGATTTACTGTTTGGCTTGAAAGCACAATCTCAGGCAAGCAAGGTACAGTCTCTTTGTGGACAATTCCTTGGCTATTAAAAAAGCAAATCACCATTTGATCTTCGACTTGCTCATTCTTGCTTTTTAGGGTCTTGGAGAGCTTGAAGGGTGCCATTCCATGCTTTGACCCTTGGTTTCCGGGTCGTACTCAAACACCCAAGCCTCATCACCAGTAATAACACGTTCCATAAAATGGGGATCATATTCAATCGATTCCAAAAAGTCAAGACCACCTTTCTCTCCTGATGTCGTTTTGTTCCTGCGAAAGTTTTTTTGGAATCATTTTAGCGCAGATTTTTCACATCGTTTTCACAACGATTTCCCAAATCGTTAGTCAAAATCTAATAAACAGTGGTGTGATTCAAATTTAACTCTTCCCCGATCATTCTTGTCGTAACCGACGATCTGAACCCACAAGATCTCATATTCTATCGAAATTTTCATCCGTTTTTGAAGATGAAGGCCTTTCACTCAGGCAGCGGAAGGCCTTCATCATCTTGAATCATCTTAATCATCTTCATCATCTTCAATCATCTTCAAACCACGGTTCATCTTCAATCGACTCTCTTCTTCGACGTTCTGAGAATTACTTTAACCTTAAACCTTAACCTTAAACCACCGAAAAACCTGGGCTCTTGAAAAAACACTGTCTCCGTAGGCGTGTTGAAGACTTGCAAAAGTATCCATTGCGCTGTGTCCAAGTCTGAAGCAATATCTGATAGCACACCGTTGCCTAAAATTAATGTCACTCATTTTTAAAACGCACTACAAAAAACCGTTTTACGAAAACAGTCACAAAGAACAAACAAATGACTCATTCAAACTTGTACTGAATGTTACATGTTAACCTACCGCCCTTCCAAGTCCCGTCTCCGCAGTGTTGCTGGATCGGGCGCTGTGTTGCCAGTCTCATTACTTAATTTACACACCTCGTATATGTGGAGTGGTCCATCTCATGGTTGAGAGTTGAGCCTTCTTGTAAAACATTTCATATTGTGGTCAAGATTTTCATATTTTAATACCTATAAAATGTGGTTATTCTCTTCTTTGCCCTATTTAGTAATCAAAAATAGTTAGTAGTGGTCTCACAATTGCTATATAAATTATATTTTCTTTAAAATGGAATAATGTTTGTCATGTTGCCAAAAGTGACAGCACTTTCTATAATAAAGAATCATGTGAAAGTGGCATGCGTTAAAGAAATATAATACTATCTACCTATTTAATTGAGAAGTTACATAAGAATTCCAGTTATTCAACTCAAAAGTTGTAAAATAACAAAACATTCATATGAGGTAGCGGCCAGTCTTGGTCGCTAAAAAAACAATTGAGCGTAACGCTAAAAGTGCAGCTAAAAGAATACGATAAATTGCAATGCAACTTGCATCCAGTCGGTTATAAATAAATCAATAGCTGTCTCGGTGGATTCTACTCGTTTAGCATTGATTATGCTTTACTTGGAAATAATTATTTTATTCCAAGACGATTTCTGCTCCGCCACAAACAATTTCCTTCGATATATCATTTATTTTATTTTCCATATTAATTATATTGTCATTTACCATACAAGTAGTTGAGATCGTATAAGAAAATTCATTAAACGTTTTGACCGGAAAACATTTTAATTAACAATTTTTAATACAGGAACGCATCTGACAAAGTTACATAAGGAAAATTAATGGATTTTTAGTAAGGAACGGCAAATTTTATGAAGCAATTTGAAGATGTAAGAGAATCTGTTACTTCATCACGTTAGTATTATAACAGTTGTTTTAACTGCTAAAGTGTCATGCAGGGCCGAGATAGAATTTTCATTTCACTTGTGCAAAGTAGGTGGTTATTAGCTATTAGCTATTAGAAAAATTCTTATGTACAAAATGGTCTAGTAATAAAATATGTTGCTTTTTTTGGAATGAAATCGAATAAATTAGCTTATTTTAATAAGTTATCAATAGCGTCCGGAAGGTGTGTTACAACGCAGGGTCGGATTCATACATACATATCGCTTATGTCATTCAGAAACACCGACTGTCTTCATTTCTGGAGCGTACGTTGCCACAACCAGAAGTCTTTCCGCATTTCTTCTCGTTAAAAACGTCTAAAGTGGATATTCGACCCCATACCACGAAAGGCTACATGCGCAAACCATTATGCACAATCCTGGAGTGGGTACTGGAACCTTCGGCGTAGAAACAAAAAACTGGACGTTTTCCAAGAAACACCGAACTACTACACTTTTCTCGACGCGCGTTTCGCCAACCAAGTTGTCATCTTCAGGAGAAGATTAAAACTAAATTATAGCCTACACACTTGCAGTTTTTATACCAAATTTGTTGCCACGGTTCACTGAACCGTAACTGTCTTTGTTTATCAGAGCAAACAGTGGACTGGTGGGTATCGGACCATTGTCCTTATTCATACTATTGTTACACTTAATGATTTCTAAACTTTCAAAAGCATCCAACTGTCTACTGTTTGTTATATTTCTAATTAATTTAAAATTATTTATGTCTATCCTATGGTTGTTGTCAAAAGCGTGTTGGGCAACACAAGATTTTTTCTGTTCTGCCATATTTCAAATGAGCCATGTGTTCTTTAAATCTAGTCAATATAGATCTTTTTGTTTGCCCAATATACTTTTGATCACAATCTTTACAACTTATTTCGTATATTCCTGACTTTTCGAATTTGATTGTCTGATTGTCGATTTTGTCTAGGGTTACCCAAAAGCGTCTGTAGTTTATTTTTAGAATTATAAACCAAATTGATATTAATATTTTTAAAAATTTTATATAGTCCGCGGGTGAATTTAGGTTCATATGGTAACGAAGCAAATTTCGAATTGTCTGTATCACTACGAAAAGTCGTGGAATTGTACAGGGTTCTCTTAAATGTATGCTTCCTTATTAACTTATCTATTAAAATAGATAGGTTAATTTTAATAGATTAAATTTAATAGGTTAAATTACAGACGCCTTTGGGTAACCCCAAAGACAAAATCGACAATAACGAAAAGTCAGGAATATACGAAATAAGTTGTAAAGATTGTGATCAAAAGTATATTGGGCAAACAAAAAGATCTATATTGACTAGATTTAAAGAACACATGGCTCATTTGAAATATGGCAGAACAGAAAAATCTTGTGTTGCCCAACACGCTTTTGACAACAACCATAGGATAGACATAAATAATTTAAAATTAATTAGAAATGTAACAAACAGTAGACAGTTGGATGCTTTTGAAAGTTTAGAAATCATTAAGTGTAACAATAGTATGAATAAGGACAATGGTCCGATACCCACCAGTCCCACCATCTATTGTAAAATCGTCGTAATTTTCAATCATATTTTTTAGATTATTCATAAATGCTAACGACTGTGTGCCATTAATGCAAAAAATCCACACAAAACAGTTCATATGTAAATACACTACATGAGCTCTAAAAGAAGTACGTACACAGTGCACAATACGTATGTACACACTTTTACTAGTTAATCACCCACGACACATACAATTATTTTAAACTCGGTGTTCTACCGTCGAGCTAACTTACTAATCGTCAATCGACGACGGAACGTTCGCTACGCTATGCAGATAAATTCCATATACCCTTTCCTCGAACCTGCCGCGGAAGAGTCCTATTGCCGTTATTAGGCACGGTCGGTGGCGTACGTATGCACGGGCAAGAAATATACGCGTACATAATTGATAAGGCTTTTAAAAAATACGGTTTATGGTATACTTTAATTATCATAGAATTGTGTAGTGCCGACCCTGCGTTGTACACACTTTCCTGACCCTCCTTATCATTGTCCATTCGTTTAAGACGGTTGAATCACACATTTAAAGTGAAGTGGGGTAAGTGTGTACTTGGGATAAGTGTGTAGGATAGCTAAAAATATTACAATATTCTATGAGATGCACGTAACATCTATAAATAATGTCTAAACATATTTACTCAACGTTCTAAAACACAAAACTGCCACAATTGCCATTAGTCGTAGAGTAAGTTTATTGTAAATATATAGTTGTGTTGGAGAGAAGTGAATACAAGTAGACAGCCACCTACCAATCCACAACTATCGTTGGTTTTTGGTTGTACTATTATTTTGTTATTTTAACAATTGCATATTATATCGGAGGTAAGAAGTGTTGTAATACTATAAATATTTTTTTCACTTCATTATCCCAACCTTAAAAAAAGTGTATACTAAACACTTGCCCCAATACAAAATTACATTGGGGCATGTGTTTAGCAAATATTGTGGGGAAGAGTGTAGTATACTACACACTTACCTCTAAATCTAAAACAATGTTTTGTTTCATCTTAAGAAAAGTAAATGGTACGAGTCCACCTTAGAAAATCTCCCAGGGGAAGCACATACCGTGCAGAATCCCTGAATAGAGCTGTAGAAGAAATTAGCAGGGGTTGTGATATCACAGTACGGTGCTCATAAAAAATACAATATTCCACAGACGACTCTTAGTTACTATCGAGGAGGGATCATTATACGAACTTAAAATTTTGTGTTCCCACTAATAATATATGTCTACTTAAAACATTATTTTAATATTGTAATATGTTTTACCTTTTATAACTTATAATAGGAGTTCCACACTCTTGTCCATGCATCACTCTAAATGTAAATATATAGCAAGTACTGTCCGATTACACACTTGCCCCAAATGCAAGGGAAAGTGTGTAGTATAATAGGTATCATTTAAAAATATATACAGGTATATCAGGAAGTTGAACATATTTGTTTTTAAACGTTGTATTATTATTATGGAATGAGCAAATTATGGAGAATATGTTATGTGGATAAAAATCGGCTGTAATTTCTAATGCAGTTTTTACCGTTGAATGCAGTGGCGGCTCGTGGGTGTGTTACATGGGTGGGCACAGGGTGTGTCAGTAGTATTACTTATTAGCTATCAACGGCGCCGCAGGGGAAAATTTTTAAAATTTTCAAGGTCATGCGTTTTACTGACACTTCAGAATTTCAATGAAAAATTCTTTTATATAAAAATATAGACCTTCACAAGAATAATTTTTGGGATTTGGTAGCTTTTTGAAATAACATTTAGTCACGAATATTGAGGGCTTAAATATATTAAAATAATGGGTGGCAAAATGTGAATTTTTTTTTATATAGGTATCTTATCGTTATTTGTAGAGGAAATCAGCTCGCCTGTCCTTATTGTTCACAAAAATGTTAATCGCGTTTTTATTAAAGTCCCGGATTTGTTTCACAAAATTTAATACAATTAATTATTTGGTTTAAAATATGTCTGTTTTTGTCCACATTTTCATTGTGACGTCTTATATTTTCACGATAAGCACTATCAAGCTGTTGCCTTATGTCTACCTTTCCCAACACACTAAAATCTAAGATGTTTTTCATTGTAGCTAGCATGTTTCTCGTTCATTTAAATGTTTTAAATCACTCACCCCTTCTTGAGTCCATGCACTTTGGTTGCCACCCATCACTAAACAAATAAAACAAAACAGTTTATTTCTTTTAGGACACATAACCACTTAAATCTGTCGTAGACACTACTATTAAAATTTCGTGAATAATTTCTCGTTTTTCCTACGTCTGTTTTGGAAATAATCAAATCGGGTATCGGCCTTCCTAACCGTTTAATTTCCGTTCGGATCTCGTATGTAATATCTTTATTAGTCAATAAAAAGTCTACCGAATTCATTTTGAAACGTTTCACAATCAAAAACAGTAAAAACACACTTCTCAGCGAAAAAAATAAACAATCACTAAAAAAGGTCACTCAACAAGTGTGACCCGTTCAGCTGATTTTCGAACGATTTAACGATGTCTGTCTGCTCCAATTGTTTCCAAGCATTACCAGTCACCGAAAAAGCCTGACGAAAAACGAAGGCTGGGATACTGTGTGCCCTCGCTCACGCTCGCGAAATGCGACTACGGTGGCTCGATGCGAATTCAGACTACGGTGGCTCGGTGCTCGATCGATAGTCTGTCATACATATGTGATAAAAATCATTATTTGTGGTATAAAAGGAATAATAATTAGAATATGAATAGTTTGTCGTATACAATTAATTGATATTATTGTAACAGTAATATATAGTAAATTAACACAAAAGAAATATTTTCTATTGAAATTTGGGCTGGGCACGTGCCCCTGTGCCCTTTATCACCAGCCGCCACTGGTTGAATGGATCTTAACTTACAAATTTTTACTAAACACTTACCCCACTTCACTTTATTTTATCTGCACACATCTGCACTACAATCAAACTGTTGTAGTTTGTTGCAGTTAGCTATATCTTGAAAACGACGCATGGGACCCACTTCACTTTTAGGTGATGACTATACACCTCTTACAGAAAGGATTTATAGTGAAAAAACCGTCAACAATGTTTGCGAAAAAAATTTCAAAAAACCTGGAGCACTCCCTGGGATCTCAGTAACGCTCTGTGGAATATTTGCAGTAAATTTTGTTTCATAATCTAGAAACAAATATCA
The DNA here is from genome assembly GCA_029963805.1 of Aromia moschata. Taxonomy (NCBI): domain Eukaryota; kingdom Metazoa; phylum Arthropoda; class Insecta; order Coleoptera; family Cerambycidae; genus Aromia; species Aromia moschata. The sequence continues at coordinate 1,301,935 of JAPWTK010000093.1, forward strand.
GGAGAGGTTTTTCGATTTGATACAAAATATGTTTTTTTCAAAATGTTATGGCCATTTTTATTAACTTATGGTTAATTTTGGGACACAAAATGTTCCTATAAAATTAAAATTAAAATGGCCATAACATTTTGAAAAAAAAAAAAATATTTTGTAACAATTCGAAAAACCTCTCCTTATATTTGTTTCTAGATTATGAAAAAAAATTTACTGCAAATATTCCACAGAGCGTTACTAAGATCCCAGGGAGTGCTCCAGGTTTTTTGAAAATTTCGCAAACTTTGTTGATGGTTTTTTCACTATAAATCCTTTCTGTAAGAGGTATATAGTCATCACCTAAAAAGTGAAGTGGGTCCCATGCGTCGTTTTCAAGATATGGCTAACTGAAATATCACCAACCGCCACGTAGGTAGTCTGATATCCTCTAATATACGTTGCTGTATATTGATATATCTGAATATGCCAGGTTTGAATTTAAATTACCTTGTTATTTATTAATAAGTCACTGATTACTATGATACATATTTAAGACTATGATACATATTTATCTGTTCGTCCGTTCGCAATGAAATTCCCAGAAAAAGGAACACTGTGAATGTCCTATGGACATACCTACATAATAACATACTGAAGAAGGAACAAAAAATGCAACGCTACACAAATAATTTTCTTTAGTCAAACATATAGGTACATATCTAAATTTACTTTAAATTCTAAGGTTGCGTCGTTGTAGTATTCTTATTAATTCGTTAAAACAAATTTAATGCTAGACAAATATTTAAACTGTCAAAAACTTCTGTACATATAGGTAAGTATTCATGAATCCGAACGATTCGATATTCCGAATAAGGTCTTGCAATGAGGTGTTTGGATTCAGGAGGTTGCACTGTGCATACAGTATTAGTGTCTACCATAAATAAACCTCAAGTGCTGAAAATTTATTGTTAAAGTAGTATTTGACGATTCGAAATAAACTGAATAAAAGATAATGAAATGTTTTCTTGTAAGAGTGAGAACATGTTACTTTAGAATACGAACGTAGTCTAAGTATCTAGGTACTAGCTATTTTCTTGGTTTCAAATTTTAAGTATTCTTAGTAAACGAGAATTATGTAAACATGTAATTGAATGCACAAACATTCCACCGTTAGGTAGTTTCTAAAATGAATTATTTTACGCATGAATGTCTCAATATATTTGCCAATTACCGAAGCTCTCGTATAGGTGATAATGTCAAATGTCAGCAAAGGAATTTCCTTCATGATTTTATTTACATGTACATGCATAGGTATATTCATTCGTACCCGTTGTCTAATATTCGCCAATTGTTGTGGTTTCATTCATCTGTTTTATATTACGCGTTTTATGTAGGATCTGGTTGACAGAATGAAATTGTTAAACATTAAAGGTTGATAGGAATATCAATTGGAATATTATTTATTTATAATCAGTAAGGTTTTTTGGACATTTTAAATTCAATATCACATGCACTTTTTGGAAAAAGGGCCTTCAAAAAAATGCAGACTGATCCTAATTAAATGCGTACCATTGCTAACGCCGTTATTATTAAAGATACAAAATTGAATAAAGTAGCATTTATTAGTAGAAGATTGCAACGCTGATTGACGTTGACGCGTTTTACATTTTTGGACAATGTAAGATTTTTCTTATTTGAAACAACCAGTATCCTATATATTTTTATGAAGAACATTTTAATTTGGAATAAAAATACTTATGATAACATTTTCGCTATGATGAATAATAACGGAGTTATAAGTAGCAATGCAGATAATTGACAATAGGGATAATTGAGAACATATTGAATTTCAACTAAATTAATCAAACAAACCAACCACATTGTTTCCAGTTCAACTGAATTTTATTTTATCCCCCATAATTCGTAATTCCTATTTGCGTTTTTAGAGTGATTCGTAGTCGCCTTTGTTTTTATTAGTTTTATTAAAAGTAAAATATGACAAAAACATTAATAGTTTATATTTACTCCTTATTTTCAAATGTGGAGGAATTGGAAATGCAAAGACGAAATAGAGCACATATGTTTTATTATGCGTGTAGCAGTGGCGGCTAGAGGACTAGGGTGAAAGTTCAACACATGCTATTTTCGTATTGTAAATTTTTACAAGTACAGGAACTTTCAAAAACTCTTTCGGATTAAAGTGTTATTTTTTCATCAAAATTAGCGTAAAACTTTTTAGATTAGTGCCATTTGCGTTCTATTCGAGTTAGAGACTTGCGGTTTTTAATTTTTTGGTAGCCCATAGGGTTGGTTTAAATGGCCCGAAGGAGCTACGCAGTGACTGTAACGGTTCGCCGTCCACACCCTAAAAAACAACCCCATATCAAAATTTGAATGCGCAAGATTTTGACGGCAATTTCAAAGACATACAGGATGGACTAAGATTACTAAGAATAAGCGAGAAGTTACCACAACTCACTTTCACCCTTTGATAACCCAAGCACTCCTCCAAGATACACCTACTTCCTCTGGTTCCGCCCCTATATTTTTTTGACCCCCTCATTTTTTGACTCCCTCCAAAAATTTTTTATGTGGGTGAAAATACCTGAAAAAAGGTTCGTTGGGTAGGCGGCACCTTCCTTCGCCCTTGTGTGAATCGATACTTGTTAAATTGGCGACAGACGCTTACGGTATACAAATAGATTTTGTATACCGTGACAGACGCTTGGTACGCGAGGCAAGTGTTCACTGTGATTTGGGCTCATGTTTGGGTTAGCATGTTTGGGTTAACCCAAACATGCTCTTGCTTGTAAAATTAGTGGAAACAATGCTGTTTAGGTGGTCAGCCTGCAAAGGGGGCTGTATGTTTCTGAAATTGCCGTCAAAATTTTGCAAATTCAAATTTCGACGATGGGATGTAGACGACGAACCGTTACAGTCACAACGTAACGCCTTTGGGGTATTCAAACCAACCCTATGGGCTACCGAAAATTAAAAACCGCAAGTCTCTAACTCGAATAGAACGCAAATGGTGCTAATTACAGTGTATGAATGTGTAAATTGTTTGGGAAGGTGCTGAGGAAAATTGTTTGAGAGGGCATTCACTTACACTTGCAGAAAACTGTAAGTATCTATTTTTTAAGAATTGAAGTCGACTTCAGCCAAAACAAAAACTTTGTAATTTATTTATCTATCGTGCAGCTGTTAAGAAAGGATACGATTTTCTTTCAATCAAAATTCCTTTTCGTTTGATTAAGATAAACTAAGACAGAGGTTTATTAAAGATAAATTCTGTGTTAGCGATCACATAATTTTACAATAATTATGTTGTATAAACTGGAAATACACTTTCTCTGTGACTCAGTTAGCGAGTTTCGATATGCTAAAATCATACGGCACACGCAACAGTTTCCCAGAATACGGAACCCTATAATTAAAAGATAAAACTGAAAGGTGAACAATTTCCATTTTACAAAATCGAAGTTGCATGAAATTACGTAAGTACAGTAGGTCATGGAAAAACAATAACAGCTCTCATATTAATGTATAATATTATGTAGGTACACAGAGACGGCCCGGCGATTCTTGCATTTCGTTTAACAATGTTTTCGAATAACATTGATGAGTACATAGTAATACACACATAAATGTGTATAATGTGAAAAATAAGCCTGGAACACCTGCAAAATTTTGCAAAATATTTTTCTCTCGAAAAAATTTGCATTTTATCTGAAAAGCATTTTAAATTTTCTATTCTTCGAAATATTTTCGTTACGTGTTTTTTTAAGATAAGCCTACTTTTGTTCGTTAAAGTGAAATAGCATTTTTTGTGTAATGTGATACTCATGATTGTCAGCATATAATACTAAAAAGAAAATCCAAATAATATGATAAAAAAATGAAGAGGTCCAAGGATGATATGGTTCTATTAAAAACAGTTATTTGCATTCTATCGGAAATATATGAGTTTATCGAATCGTTCTGTAGGCCATATTATTGAAACTTTTTAATTAATTTGTCACACAGAACGCACTCAAACACATTCGACAATCTACAGGAAGTGGTACCTGCAATAATTTTATTTTAAAAAGTGTTAATTACAACTTCAACAAGATCTTATTTAAAGTACATAGAAAAGTATTTCAAAAGACGGCATTTAAAACATATATTTATTTAATACATATTTATTTTGATCAATTCGATTATTTTTTCAAGGGAAACATATAAAAGTATAAAAAAATCTCTGTGGCAATGATACATACCTTCCGGAAATTACTATGACTCTTTAGTTTTTAGACGTTTTTCAAATTACTTGTCTTGGTTAATAAAGGATAACAAATCACACTACGAAAAAAATCTAGGTAAGACAACAAAAAGCAATTTTACAATTACGTTAGACAATCTAAGTTTTCAAATGTCATGGTTCCACGCCTGCAAGATGAAACTGGTTATAGATAATGCAAAAGCAGCTGATATGTTTGCCGAATCTTTTTCTACTAATTATACCACTGAAGCAAGTGGAAATCTGCCTGATCCGCAAGTAAACCAAGCTGAATTTCTACTATACTTTGTAGATATTACGCGTGAACAAGTTTATGACAAGTTAGTAACTTAAAAAAAAATACTTCCTATCCAGATCTATCAACATCTGTTCTAAAGAAATGTGCATTTACTTTACCACTTTCTATAATTATGCAAAACTCCATGCGAACATTTACACTTCCAAGAGCCCGGAAAAAGGCAAAAGGAAACAAATTCTGTGTTGAAAAGTATAGACAAATCAGTTTAACTGCTGTAGAATGTAAGATCATGGAAAAACTTATTGTTGACGATTTACAACCATTTTTTTTTGATTAATGATACCTATTGTACCATTTTATCAACATGTTTTTTTCATTGGCCATTCAACGATCAGTAAACTTCTTGAATCTATTAACATATGGACAAAGGCACTTGCTGGATCTGAATCAATTTTAAGCTAAAAAGCCTATGCTGGACTTAATGAAAATATTTTCAATATGGCTGCACTTCCGGTTATACCAGAAATTGGTATCAATTTCCTTATTGCAAATAGAATCGTACCATTTTTTATTGCATATTTAGATTATACAGGCTATTTGAGGTAGATTTTCGTGAGATCTCTCGAGAGTTATTTCCGGTTTTGTGAAATTTATTTCATTAGTCCCATAACGTGTCGGTAAGTATCGGTATTAGTACTGTCGTTGGTCGAGCAATAAAGCAATGCAACAATGCTTTTGTTATTTCGCAATTATGGCGTTTAAAATAGAACTACCATTTAGCCCAAACTCATTTTTTTTTTAAATACAGTGACCCATATTTTACGTCATATTTTAATGTAGAATTAAATTCTGCATCGATCTATATTAGCATTTCCTATACCTATATTTAATAGTTGTTGAGTTATTTAGCGTTTTTTTAAGGGGCTACATCCACCTAGACACTTTGAAAAAAATCGATTTTACTTTTCATTTTCTTATTGTATTTAGTCTTAAGAATTACCCCTACAAATTTTAAACCGATATCTCAAAATTTCTCGGAGATACTTAGAGCTTTGAATAACACGCGGTGGAACGTCTAACGCTCCTGCAACTAATGCTCCGTCTAATCTGCGCGCAACAATTATTGCTGCCTCCCGTCACGCTAGGACGAATCAACCGAAGAAGTTCAAAATCAGTCTCAAATGATGCCCAAATTGCAGAGGAAGGTGTTTTGTATGGACCCGAATCGCTGATTAGAAGTAAAGTGGATATCTATATAATACGTTAATGCATATAAAACTGTACCCAAAACGTTGCGTTTTTCTCTAAACTGTATTTTTCAAAACGGTGTCCCTGATATCTCGAGAACCGATCGATAGATTTTTATGAAATTTGGTACAGTGGCGTAAAAAACCTTTATCTCTTGACTGACGATCTCACTTTTTTGAAAAAATAAAAATTGTTTAAACAAATTACGATCAAAGGTGATAAATTTAGTTACATAAGTTTCGCGTCTTACCAATCGATCTTTTAGAGCATAATTCTCATAATTTGCGATCGTCAATCAATTGTATATGTTAGTAACTTAAAAAAAATGCGTGTTCTCTAATGTCAGACGACTGGTTTTGACAGGAGAAGGGACACCGCTGAGCCTTTACCAAAAAACCTGCTTCGGTTTAGACGGATGTAGCTCCATCTATATTTAGCGTTTTTTTACTTGGGTGTAAAATGAAGGCAATAGAATTCCCTTTAATAAAAAAAAAACGCGTTTTATTATCTTTTAGCGTTCCCGAGAAAATGCGTTCCAACGTTCGTTTATGAGCTTCTAGGTGGATGTTCACTTATGTTTCAATAAATTATTTGACTTTTCAATAGTGTGCCATGGAAATGATTGTTACTGTTATGGTTACTTTTACCGTATTTTTTATGTTACTGTTGTTAAAGAGTTGTATTTGATGTGTTGGTAAGAGTCGTCAACATGAAAAATCAAGAATATTCAAATATGGATTTTAATTCATCATACTTTTAAGATGCTTGGAACAAAACCGCAGTGACACTACGACTGTGAACTTTTTAGATACAGTACATTATCTACCGGTACTTTTTAATAATCACGATTGAAAATAAAGAAAACATGAAAAAACGTAATAATTATCAGCATTAATAGAAACATTAACATAATTAATAATATTATTTCCATGACATGCTAGTGAAAAATCAAATGATTTGTAAGAATTTATAAGCACATTTAAAAAAACGCTACATAGCTAAATAACTATTAAATATAGGTATAGAGAATGCTAATATAGATGGATTCAGAATTTAATTCTACATTAAAATATAAAATAAAATATGGGACATCGTATTTAAAAAACGAGCTCAAATGAAACATTGATGAAGCATTGCTGCATAGATTCAGGGTTCTACTACTAACGACAGTACTAATACCGATATTTAATTTTCTAAAATGACCGCTACAGATAGATTCAAAGGTTCTGGGGGCTAATGAACAAAATGGGGGCTAATGAAAAAAAATGGTAAAAGATAGGTGTAGGAAAATCTCATGAAATTTTACCTAAAATAACGTGTAGAACTGATATATGGAATAAAAAAAGGTGTCATTCCATTTAAAATAAGGTAGTTAATGATGAAGACTTCCGGCATAATCTAAAGTGCAGCCATCTTGAAAATATTTTCATCAAGTCCGCCATTGGCCTATTAGCTTAAGTCAAAATTTTTAAAAATCGGTCATTTCTACAAGCCCCATCACTTTTAATGAACGGTTTCGATCAATCAATAGTGATAGTTGTCTTTTGTACAAGACATCGACATGCCTTCAAGTTTCCATTTGACACCGTATTTTTTTTTAGATGCACGATATGTATAGGTATATGAACGTATGTATGTACGTATATAGAAGCGTGTCAATAATTTTCCTATTTATTAGAAAACAACTCAAGAAACATTTGCCTGTATAGATTTTGTTGACTGGCTGTTAAATACAACCTTGATCACCTGTGCCCTTTTATTTTACTTTAATAAGAGTCATTCAGTCATTATTTATTTTACAATTGTGAGTCACTTATCAAAAGTTTGACGTTTCGTTTTGAGCTTCGACATAACCGCTATTTCCATCTCTCTCGTTCATAGCCAGATTTGATGACGTTTTTTTTGGATGTCTCTTTATCATTCACACCCGATGCGATGGACGCCACTGTATTTCTATACCCGGTGTGGAATACTAACTAACGGCGAGTGTCTATTTGCAGAGGATTCCTGTTCCGTGCAACGCCAACTCCAGATAAATCATACTCGAGACCCATAAGCGACGAATGCATTCATACCTATTTTATTTTCGTGGGTTATCTCCCTGCAGATATTTAATAAAAGGGAGAGACATGAGAGGCTCACATTGTTTCCGTATTTTGTATCTTTCTGAATCAACAAACGATGATATCGCGGAAGGTGTATCGAGCAGGAAGTCCCCCAGGGGCCGAATACTGTTACAGTGTATTAAAATTGCCGGTAATGTATGCATGCAACTCGCTGCACACACATATTTAGTTAACAGACACCAAGTCTTCGGATGACTAACTGTTCATGCCAATGTGACTTTTAGGAGAATGGAAGTTCATGGATTATATGGCAGCTTGTATTCGATAGACATTTTATTAAATCAGTTGGGTTTAACGTTTAACGCGTTTGAAATGAAATTTAAGGGGTTATAAATAACTAGTCATCGAGTTGAAGAAAGCGTTTTTTTTGTGATTTTTTTACCGAAACTATAATATATTTTTGTGTAGTTTTTTTTTCACTTCATTGTATGTCCTTTTAAATACAGTATATTTTATATACTAGGCGCAGAAATTAAGGGATATAAAAAATATCCCAAATTTTTAGATGATTTTTAAAGAGTTGTAAAAAAACCAAACCCGACGATTTAGCTGACTTAAGAAGACGAATAACACTTGCAATTAGGTCGATTACCCTGCATTGTTACGTTAACTAACGTTAAAAGACATTTTTATCTACGTCTAGGATGCTGCCAAGATGCTGAAGGCATGCATTTTGAGCATCTGCTGCATTAATAATGATTTGTTTTTTCCTTTTAATGTGTAACGAATTTCCTACGTTGGAGAAATTTTTTTTTTGTTAATTTCTGCAATACAATTTAAAACTATAGCAGTTTTGAATAGAGAATGAAAAAAGCCTTTCAAATGAAGTATCACAAGCCCCTACTATTTGAAAATGTAGGGGTTGTAGCTGTCACCTGAAGGGGGATGAATTTAGGGATGACATTTTTACGTCGCATGCCATTTTAGAATTAGAAATTGACGTGTCTCAGAATTTTCTAAAAAAAATGCATAATAATGGAGCTACTGAATTTATTCCATTTGGCTATTCCTCACTGTGTATTTTAATTCTAGTTTCAGTTCAGATGATAGGAACATAGTACTTTTTGCAGACTACAATTGCCTTTAGTCGTTTACGAATAAAATGGGATGGTCAAAATAAAAAAATCATCGTGAACAGACAAAAAGACAAAACGCTATTTTCTTAGAAATATGTACATAAGTTGGGTTTGGTAATATTTTTGCTTCACTTCTCAACGTCCATTTAAAAGTATCTTAAAATTGTGTTGCTAAAAAGTTTCAACAGTACAAAAGTTCTGAACAATATTGAGAAAAAGATCTCTAAATATCATAAACAAAAAATTGCAATACATTGCACGTATTGCATATATATATCCGTATTACTTATCATTTTTCTGAACATTTAAATAAATCACAATATCCTGTATCTCTATCGAATCAATTTTACGCTTAATAATTTAAATCTTGTTAAACAGATTGACCATATTTTTACAGCTGTATTTATAAAGACAACAATCAACTACCCATAATTCCGAATTTTACCCTTTCAGCATTCGCCCAGTTACACGCCCATGCGGGCCTGCTAGGCATTTTAATATGAGAGAGTCATGGTCACCTGGGTTTTGCAAACAACACTTTTAAGGACTGGTTTCGAAGACGTGTTTGTAGTCAATCGAAAAAAATTACTTAAATTTACTTTATGACAAAATCAACAAAAATACGGAGTTTGGGATTATACCTGAAACTGAGCTCGCATACGGTTCTAAAATTACTCGAGGGTTTTTATATATTTTTTCGTGGATTCCCTGCGCACAAGTTTAAATTATGTCGCACTTCAACATTTCAAATTCCATTCAATTAGTAGGAGCGGTTCTCTTTTTTTTGCAGAGCATAAACTGAATTTAGTAGACATGTATGGAAGTTTGTAACTCTCTAAACTCTTAGTTCCATAGCTTTTTAATACAAGGTGTCCGTCAAAAAGTCTGGCAACAATTTTAACCAACAGTTCTTTCAAATTGGGTTTACCAATGCAATTTAATATTTTTGATGGCTCACAAACATTCAAAATACCTACCATTATTAGAATTAAATATTAAAATTAAGTCATACCACATACATATGTATATTCTTTCTTAGGAATCATCATTACTATATATGAAGAAGGAATTTAATGAAAAAAAAAGGAAAGGCCCCAAAAAACCCTATGACAGGTGCCAATTACCAAAGGCGGGGTTCGAACCCGTGCGGATAATAGAAGTCCAGAAAGTGTGCTATAACACAGGGTCGGCTCTGTACAACTCTATGATAACTAAAGTATAAACCGTATTTTTTAAGCGCCTTGTAAAGTATATACGCGTGTATACATACGTAAATTCCTACCCGTGCATACGTATGCCACTGACAGTGCCTGGTAATACACTAGGACTCTCCTGTGGCGGGTTCGAAGAAAGGCCATACGCAATTTATCCATCTGGCGTAGCGAACGTTCTGGTGTCGAAGTTTAGTAAGTTAGCTCGATGCGAGCTAATGAACGGTAGAACTTCGAGTTTAAAATAATTGTATGTAGTGACTAACTAATAAACGTATTTAGATCGTATTTTGCACCGTGTACGTATTTCTTTTAGAGTTTGTGTAGTGTATTTACATACATATTATCTGATTTAATGTAGATTTTTGCAATAATGGCACAGTCATTATCATTTATGAATAGACTGAAAATTATTATTGAAAATTACGAGGGTTTTACAATAGATGGAGCACATATTTTATGTATTCCTTGCAATCGTCGAGATATATTTTTCGTCGACGACGAGAATGTGAAAGACATTTTTATTCGGATATTCATCAACATATTACTGGTACTATTAGAAAAGAGGAATTTTGGTTTGAATTTTGCATAATATTTTGCACATGTAGACGTTTTTAACGAGAAGAAATATAGAAAGACTACTGGTTGTGAAGACAGACAGTGGGTGTTTCTAAATGACACGAGCCATAGGTATGTACATTATTAATACATGTTTACTGCTGTCTCTTTGGTCTCTCATATGTCCTTCCCTCAATGACATGACGGATTACGAGTCCGACCCTGCGTTGTACCACACTTTCCGGACCCTAACAATAGCACTCCCTAAGTAAGCCGACAGCTTTACCCACTTAGCTATTGCTGCTGCTTTATTTTTTAAAACGGAATAATATCATAGGGAGAAGTTGTTTGTATTGTTAATACAATTGAATGAGAAGTTTCAAGCAAAAATTAAGTTTTTGTTTGTAATTTTTTTTCACATTATTTTTGGGGAAATGTGAATTTTAGCATTTCACTTGAATGTGTGAAGTAGGTACCTACATATATTTCTGTGTTATGAAATAAAACAATGTTTTACTTTTACGAAATAATGTTTTACATTTTTTAGAAAAAGGTATTTGCAAGGAAAATTTGTAATGCAATCTTGGATTATTTTTAAATATCCGAATTTTTGTTATGAAACATTTACAAGGTCAAAACTATTCTTGAATGAGTAAACGAGTTTTATTAGAATGAGTTAGTATGAATTAGTATTAAGTTTCATAAGAATTGTCTTAAAATCGCCGTTCTATTTTATTTTAATTTGTGAATTTAAAAAAATGGTTTTTCCATCCATTCTTTGCCAACTATAGAATTTAAAGTTCTCCTATTTTCATAGCAGAGTATGTGACCAGAAGTGGAGCACACATTCTATCGTGGTCTAGTAATCACCCCATAAATTGTTGTGGATCCCATGTTTCCTTACAAGAAAATACAAGAATTTCAAATTCAACCAGCTGCCACTGATTCTTCCTGTATACTACAAAATGTAAAAGTTTTTCCTATAGTTGACCCGTCGAATATTCTACAACAAAAAAATTAAAAACAGTCAATTATAGTTCCACCAATTTTTCTCACAAATTATTTTGTTGACTATAATGCAGTTTTTTCTTAAAAATAAAGCAATATTTTATATTCGTAACACAAATGTATGTGTACGTCATGAACTCAATTGAAATGCAAAAACGTGCAAAAAAAATAGGAATTTTTCATAGGAGGTTTCATATTTAACATTTTAAAATGCGAATACTAACATATTTTCTGTATTGTCTACATTTTTCCATAATTTAAGAAATAATGATAATTTATGGCAACCGAAAATTTCAGATGATATTGGCGGGATGGCCAATGAAATTCATTTATTTAAAATTGTAATTGATTGCGAAGAATATTTTTGGATGGGGAACACAATCTTATATGGAAAAAAATGCCATACGGTGAAAACTTTTAGCAGACACCGAGCATACCGAGCGTTTGTACTTCTAAAAAGTTGTAAATTAAATAATCCAAATTAATTTGTAATTTATTATTAGCTCTGTGAACTATAAGCTGATTGTAGACCGTATACTCGATTGAAGGTAGATATTCTGCTTATTTTTGTCATAAGTATCAACATTTAAATAACTGTCTCATACATCGATTAACTAAGGTAGATAAATAAGATTTTGCCATTACTAAAAATGCAACATTATCCTATATTTTGTAATAAAATTTACATTTCCAGGAAAAGAGAATTTAAAGAGTGAAACGTTGTATGCCTTCAGAGGAAGAAAAGACGAGACAAGAAGAAATATTTATTATGAATATTTGCTTCATGATAATATTTTTTTCACGGGGGAAGTGGGAGGAATGCTATTGTGCTTTTAAACATGTATAGCGTGCATTTTAAGGGGCAAATTTCAATTGGAAACAAGATGAATTCGTAAAACTACTCCTTGAGGCAAATCATGGCTTTGGTGATTAAATTTTGTTTCCTGATTGACCAAAAATCTTGAGTTAAAGTTTAGTAATCTTGTAATAGGTTTACACATATATAATAATAATAATAATAATAATACTACCCTATAATTACTCCGAAATAACCAAAGGTAGGGATCTGTGCGGGGAAGGGGTGGCTATATTACTATTTGCCATGGGCACGGGAGCGACTTAAGATTATTTCGGTAACGCATTTGCTTTACAGTCTGAGAAAACCCAGAAAACTAGAACATTACCAAACAGGGCATGCGGTGGATTGGACTTGATCCACACCTATACACTAGTGTATTAGTGGTTGCATATCAAACCCTGACGGAGAAAGGAGACAATTAAAAATCGCCACCCCAACCAGGATTCGAACAACGCGACAGAGGTATCGCGACTGAAAGACGGCGCTTTAACCCACTCGGCTACCCGTGCCCCTACATATACAGATAGATTAGAATAGTTCTGAGACTACTTTGATTTGAATGTGGGCAATTGTGTTTTCTGTCAGGCATGTTCTGTCATGTTATACCGGAAGTTGGCGCCACCTTTGTTATTTAAATAGAACATTTACAACCGTTTTCAAGATACTCATTTTTTTTGAGAAACAGTAGCTAGCTTAAAACTATGTGTATTTTGCGGTAAGAAAGATAAGGCGACAATATTTACAGGAGAAATAGTTAAACCCCTAAGCTCTCCATCCATATTTTCAAAGTGGCTCAATTGCATACAGGGTGTTGGAAATTTAACTTCGAGTACAGTTAATGCCAAACCATTATAGTTATTATTTTAAAACACCCTGTATATTTTCTCAAAGTCTGATGCACAATTTTATTCACTTTTGAACGGTATGACAGTCTCCTATACCTACATACATATATCTTCTTGTTTTTAAATTATAGTGTTTTTTATAATAACTAAGCTGTCACCAGTTACTGCGACCAATATCCATAGTGACATTTTAATTGAGTCTTATTTACAAAAAAAAAAAAAAAAAATGGAAAAAGAAAACACGTATTCAAATGTTGACATTCTAAATTTATTATTTATTCATGGATAATGTAACAAAATAATAAATAGTGCAATAAATTGCAGAGTGTTTAATGTGAGATACTTTCATTTACCATCATTGGTCACTATATGTGTTAGGCTGACAAGTAATTTTGTTTTTGAAGGTTTTCTAAGCATATTACAGCAATCCTCGCAAGATATGAAACGATTTTAGTCGATAGTTCAAAAACCCTAGATAATTTAAAAATGAGAAGAGATACTCGTAGTATATATTGTATGACTATTCTGAATTTCGCCTTTTGCAAATTCATTTTAAATTTCTATTAAAAGTCTATTATTAATATTATTATTGATATAGGTAAGGCAACTATCACATCGTTCGAAAAAAGAATAAAAGTGTGCATCAGACTATGGAAAAATATACAGGGTGTTCTATTTAAAAAAAAATAACTTGAAATGATGGTTTGACACTGAAGTTAAATTTTTAACACCTTGTATGCAATTAAACCAATCTGAAAATATGGATGAGAAGCTTAGAGGGCTAGCTATTTTTCTTACCTTGAATACATATAGTTTTAAGCCGTTCATTTCTATTTTTTGGGAAAAAAAAATTACGAATAGGGAAACGTTATGAAAGTCCACGTAAACTTTTACGTAGGATCAAAAGCTGCAATAATAATAAGGTGTTCCGTACCAAAGTTGACGACAGTTCCGAAGGTGACGAACTTCCGGTATAACCGCAAGTGTTATGTGGTCGCCATTATTTTATTTGAGGAGGGCATGCCAAAAACTATTGCCCAAATTTTCAAAATTCAAATGGAAATAGTCTCAGAGATATTCTAACGTGGCGCCTCCGTGAGACACCCTGTATAATCTGCTGATGTTATTATATCTACCTGTCCCATTGAAAATAAATAAAATCGTAATTTTCATGACCAGAATACGCAGAAGTATAGAAATACAACTGTAAGTTATCACTAATGGATAAAGTAGAAATATAAAGAAATGATAATCAAGTTTTAAATAAAAGTATTTTATTTGGTTTTAAATTAAAGTTTTATATGCGTCACGTATTAGACAAAGGATCAGCAAGATGAACAGATTATGAACAAAGCGAAGGTAGTATGCAGAACATTCCGTAATATTAACTTAATTTTCACTATAAAAAAGGTGCCAACTAAGATATTTTAATGAACATCTGCGTGAAGTGAAGGCAGTACGAACATATTACTATATTATTAAAGGCCCAGGGTTGCCTTGCGAACCTGGTGTTAGCTACAATGATAAAAATAGTTTCCACGCAGCGAAGAAACATTTGTGTTACACCAAGAACCAAACTTAATTTTCTACATATTCAACATTCCCTTACTGAAATGCATTTGAAAGAATAAATAATAATGTAATTGTGCCCATGTTCAAGATGTTACAGTATAAACTAGGATGATCTACATATAGATTTAATAACCTTTTGTTTGGTAGGATTTGATTTGTGTTTCTATTTTATCAAGGATTTTCTGAGCTTTTTTAATCTGATAGTTCTCTACAGCAATAGTGGTTATCAATTTTGCCCGAATCATATTACAGAATAGCGTTGTAAAAAAGACTACTTATATAAATTATATATCCCTAAATGAAACGTTTCACGTCCGGTTTCTTAATAAAAATTCATCGTCTACACCTATCTAGTCATCTTGAACAGTTAGCTTTTGTTTGCCCACGCTCGTGTTAAAATTCGATATAAAAAAAAGATTCGGCTAACAGAGGAACCTCGAGAAATTAATGAGGAGGTGGATATTCGTTGCCTCAGGTTTCATCAGCAGCGCCGACAAAAAACTGATTCGGTTCAATGCTAAACGTGTCGAAAAAAGAGACCAGATATTTATTTATACAAAGTGTATCACAATCTTAAAACTAAAATACATATACACTGTATGCATGTAATACTGCTATTGAAAAAAATAACTCTGTTAAAAATATATCTGTTAGAAATTGGATCTTAGGTTGTTATTTCTTAAATACGGGGGGCGGATGTAGACGCGTTTGAAATAGTTTCGTTTAAATTATAGAACTGAACAGTTCTATAGACCCATAGGTCAAGTGGCACATAATTTTAAAGCTCGGGTAATTATTTTTCCAATAATACTCTCATTTATTATTTTTTGAGTAGTAGTTCCCAAGAAATCGCGTTTCAAAAATTACATAATTTAGTTGATTTTCGTTTTAGTAGATAAATTTAGATATGATGTGACATTTCCAACCCTTAGGCAGGAGCAAAGTCTAATATAGACGTTTTTTGATTTTTGATTTGGTGGTTATTTTACTTATACAAAAATAAGTTTTAGGTTTCGAGGATGACTTTTCAAAAATCAAACGGATAGGATCGAATTACATTACAATTAATTGTCTTTTAAAATGGTTGTCCATTATACTCACTCATATAAACAGTGATAAAGCCTATTTTTGAACTCCTCTCTACAATTACAATTACGTATGGGGTAGGTCCACGCCCTGTGCACTTAAGCCGATACTTATTGTGCCCCCGCAGGCTAGTCATTCCATTAGTCCTGTTTCCTTAAGAAATTTAAGGAGAGTTTCTAATGGAGCGTCTGTTACTTCTTTTGGTTCTATTGTTGTAGCCCCAAAGTTCGAATGCCTAACAGCAGCCAGTGCTGGGCACTCGCATAATATGTGGAAGGGAGTTCATTTATATAATAAATAATAATAACTCCTCTCTAACATTTCAGAAAACTGCAAAGGGAATTGACCGACATGCTGCTGTAATTTGTTTTTTGAGGTTATTAATATCAGCAGGTTATATTTCATAAACGACGGATTTAAGATGTCTCCAAACAAAGAAGTCTAAGGGATTTAAATCCGGTGATCTCGGAGGTCATTCAATTGCTCCCCTTCTGCCATCTATCGGGGACTCTCTCGTTTAAGTACTGTCGGATGAGAAGAAAATTCCACCATCCTGCTGGATATGTAACAGATTTTCCTGTAAAACTAAATTACCTGCTGCATTAATTAGAGTCTCCAGTTCGTGAGTTATAAAAGGACCGATAGTCCCTTCAAGCATATTAAGGTATAGATCGCCATGGGATGGCGATGGATTAGGGATGACGAAGATTATAGTGAACATTGTTTCACATAACTATTCTTCTATTAACATCATCCTTATAGAGCTCTTGAAGTATCTGCATTTTATAGGGATGCAATTTATGTAATTTCACTGCTTTTATTACAGTCTCGTGTGACATTCCCGTCTGTTGTGCTACTGTTCGTAAGGAGCTGGTGGGCTCTGCAACAAATGTTCTTCAAATTTGAGATTCTTCATTTAGTACTCGCCGGTTATTTATTTTTTCTATTTTCCACCGAATCAGTTCCTGAATACGAGTACATTTCCACCAAATCAAGGACATACCTATGACTCACATCACCATTTAGATTTCTTTCTAAGAAGGAATGCCGCCCTTCGAACCCACTTTCCAATTTTCCAACCTAACAATATTACAGTAAAGCCTTAAAATAACTGTTAAAGTTATTTTGTTAAAACAGTTGCTGTTTTAAGATTTTTTTGCCGGAGTACCGAAAACAGGTAGACATCTGTGGAGCATCACAGAGATAACAAAAAATGAAATCCACTATTTAATAAATGCAAATTAACTACTATCGAAATTGTATTACATTAACACGAGTTAAACCTAAAATTATATGAAATTTTGACGAGGTTTAAAAAGATGTGCCACTTAACCCCCTTCCCATTTCAGATTTTAACGTCTACCCCTTCCAGGGGGTTGAATCACGAAGGTTACACAAATATTCGTTTAAAGTGTCCCCTTTGAAAATAAAATTGACGTGTCTTTCCGATTTTTAGGGTGAGAAGTTTTCAAATTGACACCGTGTATATACACACTATGGTAATCTGAACTCACTGTAATCCCAAACATCCAGTAATCTGCACCTTGTAATAAAAATTTATTTTTTGGTTTAATTGGGGTGAACTAAAAGTTTTTC
Organism: Aromia moschata; assembly: GCA_029963805.1. Lineage (NCBI taxonomy): Eukaryota > Metazoa > Arthropoda > Insecta > Coleoptera > Cerambycidae > Aromia > Aromia moschata. The sequence continues at coordinate 1,319,613 of JAPWTK010000093.1, forward strand.
CGATGTTTGTATACTATTATTTTAACAAACCCAAGAAAAAATCATAGAACACGACGTGATCAAACTTCTTCCACACCCAGCATACAGTCCGGACCTTGCGCTATCAGACAACCACCTTTTCCGATCAATGGTGCACTTCTTTCTCGGAATCAGCTTTAATACTTTAGGCAAGGTCGAAACCGGAATAAGGAATCGGATAAGGCACCGGAATCTAACAACTTGCAGATATATACCTTTGAACTATAGATTCAAGTGGTCTTTACCTCGAAACTTGTTAGGTGGTTTTTGTTGAATTATATTATTTTTAATTAAAACATCGGAAGTAACTTTTGGTTCACGGTTCACCCCAATATTTCTTTAATCCGAACTGGCACTCTGTAATCGTAACTTACAAGTTGCTTCAAAATTGCGGTGCAGTTTTCAATTTGATGTTAAAATACCGTATTGTTTGTAATGTAAGATTATACCGTATTGTTCCAGTTGTAAATACAACGTACTGGGCATGGGCCATCTACCCGTACAATTCTATGGAGGGGTACGGCTGGATAGCCGATCCAATGAAGGTCTGATATCCAGAAAACTTGAGTGCGTTGAATTTCAGTATACATGCATATGTATATCAAAGTATAAAATCAATGTTTCTTTTATTTACAAGATTACGTTATGCATTCTTATTTCACTAGACAAAAAAATGAAATATTAACAATACCTTTTGTCAATAAAACCATTGTACAAAGATCAGCTTCATTTTTAGGTCCAAGAGCTTACAATTTTATGCCTTTGGAGCTAAAAAAAAATTAATTCGTTAACGATGTTTAAAAAACATGTAAAAATGTGGATCCTATCTAAACCCCGAGTTGTTATACATCAACAAATAGATCTAAAAAATGTATATTATGTATAATTAATAACAAACAGTTTCATTTCACATTATTGTAATTTTTTAACTAATGTAAATGATTATATATATATATATATAATATTTTTATTATTTAATATGTATCTAATTATATCACAACATATTCTTTTTTATTACTTACCTCAATGAATATAATGTTTGGTTATCTAGTTGTTAATTGTAGAATTTTGTTTTTTCGTTGCACCTAATCGAAACAAACAATCGCAATGTCTGGATGTCAGGAGGAAAACATACACTAGACAAGTTTTATGCTTTTAGCAATGTCTTTCTTTCCATACACGGAACACCTCACTACAAGTATTAATTACTTTTGTGAGTAACATATTTGTACAATCGTTTTAGTCTGGATATGTAATTATATTGTATGTACATAGTATTCTTACCCATTTTTTTCATATACATGTTATTATATATTTTGTTACTATAATTTTACAATAGTTATGTCTTATAACCATATGTACTTAAATTGTAGCAAAAAGTTCAAATAAATTTATTATTATTTCATGAGTCCTGAGGATGCAAATACATTTTGCGAAACGTAGTTTTTTTGGAAACATTTAAATGAAGTGTTTAACGTTATCATTAATATGAAATGAAAAGAAATGGAAGCAAATGCCTGTCGAGCCTTAAACGGTCTTCTCTAAGTAGTAAATGCTTCCTTCGTCGTATTTTCCAGACTACTAAAACTGGTAAGATTACATTGTGATAAGAATCCAGTATGAATAAAAATCGAAAGCAATAAGCATTATATTAGTGTATTTTTCGAAGCGAAAAATGAGCACAAACAATAATTTATTCAGAATCACAAAATTACACGCACTAATCGGTAAAATAACCGATAAAGAATATTGTCACACACTGGCTGTTAAATTCGTAATATCGGAGAGATACATTTTTTGTGTTTATGTAATAAAATCATAACCTTATTTTTCTAGCTCACTTATATAAAAGAAACAAACCGCAGTGACACATACCTAACTTAAATATAGTAATTGTGGTAATGTTTCCAAATTGCAGGTATTAGGTTTTTCTTATCATTGGTTTACAAAGTTGCTAAATTTTCTTCGTTCAACCAGACTTATTAATTTTTATATTCATATCTATGTATATTTTTCTAAGTGTCCCAAATATGCACATTGCCATTTTTTGAGTGAATATATTTTGTATACTTTTTTAAATCCCGAGCAAGTTAATTAGTAGAGTTGGCCGATCTTGCCGCAACACAGCGGCGTAGTATAGGAGTCAGTGACCAGCCAAGCACCTGAGCTAGCTGGCAGACTAACATTACACAGCTCCACAAAAAAAATAGAAAAAAATACCTCCGGGGTCTGAGTAGGTGAACTATATGTTTTTTGGGACGCTGAATCCGAATTCGATGTCTATTTAACTCCATGTCATAAGGATTTTTCATAACCTCAAAAAAACTGCTTAATAATGAAATGTCTCGATAACTCTAGCTCTATAACTCCATGAAAATTGAAAACCATAAAAAATAAAACCCCACACACCTTAATCCTTCAACATCGTTCCCCCACAACGCCACAACCCCATAACCTAATAACCCTATAACCCAGAAAATGAGTAAAAACGACACTTGTGAGTGTCTTAGCCCTGACGCTTCGTGTCTACGAGCTATATGTAGTAATTGAGACCTAAAACTACATTTCTATCGATTCTACAACACCTTAACCCCATAACCTATTAATCCTATACCATAACCTAATAACCCAATAACCACATAACCCAAAAAAATTTGTGATAACGACATTTGTAAGCATTACAGCCCTGACGCTCGTTGTCTGCGGGCCTGATGAAGGAATTTATTTGTTACTGCGACTTCAAATTTTATATTTGTGGTGCCTACATTTTGCCGAACCCAGGAACTACGACGAGGACGTAGAAGGCTTTTGTTCCCTTCAGGGTGCTTTTTTATAGTGTGTCCCTTGCCTCACACTTTTGGGGTGCTTTATTACAGTGTGTCCCCTTACCTCACAATTTTTGGGGTGCTTTATTACAGTGTGTTTATTACAGTGTGTATATGTGTACATTTTCACTGTACCTGTCGGTTCCCGGTTTATGTGATGTATCAAAGGAGTTTGAGTTACTGGTTATCACAGAAACTAAAAAGAAGGGAAATGGAATCATAGAAATCGAGGGGGATTACACACTAGTGTGGAGCGGAGTGGAGTACGAAAGAAGAGCAGCGGCAGGGATAGTATGTTTAATGAAAAAAGAAATAGTGGAAAAACACTTAAACAAATGGGAACCAAAATCAGAGAGGATATTGGTTATAGAGCTGAAATATGACAAAAGAAGTGGAAACAATAATTGCAGTATACGGACCGAACGAGGACGAAAAGAAAACAGTTAAGGATGAATTCTGGGAGGAATTAACAACAACAGTAGAGGAAGCTAAGGGGAAAATATACATACTAGGGGACATAAATGCGAGAGTAGGAAAAGAAGACAACAAATTTAAAGGAATAATAGGAAGACACGGGGAAGAAACAAGAAATAATAACGGGATAAGGCTTCTGCATTTCTGCATGAACTTTGATTTAATAATTGCAAATACACTGTTCACACACAAAGAGATACACAAATACACTAGAGAAGAAAAAGGGCGAGGAGAAAAATCCATCATTGACTATATCATAGTAGAGAGGGAAAACAAAGATATGATAACGGACGCAAGAGTCAAAAGAGGAAGTGATATAGGAAGCGATCACTATTTATTGATTGGAAAGATTAAAACGAGAAATGAACAGCTGAAGGAAAAACAAACACAAATAGCATACGAAACAATTAATTACCATAAGTTGATAATACAAGAAATCGCAGAAAACTATGAAAAAGTGGTAAAAGAACTAATTACAAAAAGATTAGAAAACAATGAGGTGGGGGATATGAGTATAGAACAAAGTTGGAGAATATTGAAGGACAGTTTAGTAATAGCGGCGAAGGAAACATGCGACATAAAAAGAATAAATAAAGGAAAGAAACAAACGGCATGGTGGACCAATGAGATAAAGGCGGAGATAAAAAGAGAAAAAGAAGCTATGGAAAAAATACCTACAGAACAAAACAAGAGAATCGTATGATGACTATAAGAAGCAGAGGGAGAGAGTGAAAAAAGCTATAAGAACGGCAAATAACTTAGGTTGGGAAGAATTCGGAGAAAAAATAGAGAAGGATAGTCGAGCAAATCAAAAGTTGTTCTTCAGAGCAGTAAAAGGTATGAGAGAAAATAGGAAAGAGGAAACATGGTCTATTAGAGACAAGGCAGGAAAGATAATAAACGAGGAGACGGAAGTTATGAATAGATGGAAAGAGTACTTTCAGAGCTTATTGGAGGAAGATACAGATGTAGGACAGGAACAAAAGCTTAAACAAAAAAAGGGAAATGAACAGACCACTATTGAAGAGGAAATAACGGAAAAAGAAATAGAAGAAGCTATAAAGAGACTCAAAAATGGAAAAGCGCCAGGATACGACAGAATAACGACAGAAATGATTAAGAATATGGGGGAGAGCGGAAAGAAGTTGGTTCACCAGATATTTAAGAAAATATGGAGAGAAGAAAAAATACCAGAAGATTGGGAAGTTGGACTAATTGTACCAATATATAAAGGAGGAGACAGTAAAAACTGTGAAAACTATAGAGGGATAACTCTACTAAGTAACATTAGAAAAATGTATGAACAAATAATAGAGAAAAGATTAAGGAATATAGTAGAACATACAATAGTAGAGACACAATGCGGATTCAGAAAAAACAGAAGCACCCAGGATCACATATTCACTATTAAAGAAATAATTAGAAAAACATTAATGGTAGGAAAATCGTTATATCTGGTGTTTATAGATATTGAAAAGGCGTTCGATAATGTAAATAGGAGAAAAATATGGGAAATTTTAAAGGAAAAGCAAGTGAATAATAAGCTATTAGCAGTAACAAAAAAGTCTTTACAAGAATACAGAAAATATAGTGATAACAAAAAATAGACACTCGGAAAAATTTAAAGCAGAAAGAGGATTAAGACAGGGAGGAGGACTTAGTCCGCTGTTGTTTATAGTGTACATGGACCAAATAATAAGAGAGGCTAGGAAGGAAACAAAACCAATGATGGTAGGGTATAAAAATATGGAAAGGATAGAGAACACCGAACATGTATTTGCAGACGATATAGTGATAACAGCGAGTAGTGAAAGAGAATTGCAGCACAACTTAAATATATGGAATATGGCAATAAGTAAAAATGGGTTGAAAATTAATTCGAAAAAAACAAAAGTAATGAAGATAACGTGAGAGAAAACGAAAGAACTAAAAATAAAACTAGAGGGAAAATACATAGAGCAAGTAAACAGTTATAAATACTTAGGAGTCACATTTGAGGAAGATGGTAAAATGGACTGTGAATTAAATAAAAGGATAGGGCAGGCGAACCGAACATATTTCGCATTAAACAGAGGATTTATTGAAAAAAAAAGAGATTTCCAAAAAGACAAAAATGAGGATTTATAAAGCAGTATACAGACCGATTCTGACTTACGGATGCGAGTCTTGGGTATTAAATAAAAAAGAAAAAGTGGGGATAGGGGCAAATAAACCAAATTTGGTTTCTTTATGAGGTCGAGTGTCGAGTGTCGAGTGTCGAATGAAGCATTCGTAGAGGGAACTGCTGAACTGCAAGACTGACTGGAAGAGAGAAGAGATAGTAATAGTAATATGGCAGTTACTAGTATCAAAGGGAGATGAAATGCGGGATATTTATTTACTTGAGCAGGAAAATAATAACTAATAGATATTTCGAATTAATAATAGAATATTTTTGAGAAAAATGCAAAAATGGCAATATGCTAGTTACTAGTATCGGCCTTCCTAACCGTTTAATTTCCGTTCGGATCCGTATGTAATATAAATTTATAATTCTACTAAATAATTTGAATTATTAATTCGATTTTGAAATATGAATTATTACTAATTATTCGATTGTAAAAATAATTAGATTATTCCCGACAAAATAAAAGAAATGGAATCCCAAGAAGTGAATTCCTATATGTGGATAATGAGGTGTAAGAGTGTGACAACAGATGCGGGAAAAGTAAGAGAAAACAATATTACTTAGTAAGTCACTATTTATTCACTGCAGCATGCATGCTCAAGTTCGACCCTGGTATGTACCATTTGGTTCTAGCCCTAGTAGGGACAAACGCGATTGTAGCCGTCACATACATAGCGTGAAACATAAAAATAAAAAAAGGTCCTTGCAAACTCAGTTTATGTTCGACTTACTTTTAATGCTAAGTGCCTGTGATGTATCCTTGAATGTACTCGATAAATAACCATTTTGTGAATTATATGCATCTGTCTACCAACTGTATGACTTAGTAATGTGGATAAATTGTGCATAAAAAAATAAAGGGCTGTGGTTAAGTATGAAGAGACTGTAAAAAAACTCCCCCACGATGACGTCAGTAAGCCATTTGGTTTCAGAGTGCGGTTGCAGATTTTTGCATGTTATGTGTTAGGTGTGTGCTTTACATCTTGTAGCGGAGACTATTATGTTTTCCCAACGCTTTCGCGAGTTTCAGAGCAAATGTACTGCTATCTTCGAACCATCACAGCCAGTTGTTACTCATTGGGGAACATGGTTGAAAGCTGCTTTTTATTATGCCGAACATTTATTTGCAGCAAATAAAAGCCCTTATTTTACAATTCAATCCTGCCGAAGCTGCAGCTATTAAGGAGAGCCAGACCAAATTTCAAGATGTCCATTGAAATAGCTTTAAAAACTATTCATAGTAACTATAGGTAAAGGTTTGTATGACGTCATACAAAAATTACAGAACAGTGCGTTGTCGTGGTAGTGTAGTTGAGTCACTACAAATAGTGGACGAAGTTTTGCTGCTACAAGCCGCGTGAAGCAATAAATGAGCCAGTTCGAAAGTGTATTGAAGAAAGACACCGGTTTTACCAAATTAAGACTTTGTGATGGTGCATCTACAGATCCGTAAGCGCAAATAGTATTTTAATTATGTATTATCTGTATTACATCGGTAGATGTCGAACAATCGTTTTCAAAATATAAGCATATATTTTCCGCTATAGCAAACAAGACTGTAAGAGACAACTATAGAAACTTATCTGATCCTGCAGCGTTTTTACGAATCTTCTCCAGTTCGTGAGAGTACTGCTAACCAAGCTACACCATCAAGTTTTGCATACATATATGGTTATACATTGTGAATGTATTGCTTTATTACTATATTTAATATTAGTTACTTTCCTGTATTACATGTATTATACAAAGATGCGTATACCTATGTCCTACGGCACATTTTGGCCAACTTTAGTTTTTATTATTACTTTTTTTTTACTTACATATATCGGAGTTTGCTAACATTATTTTTTTTTGTTAACGGTTGTGTAAATATGTCAAGGTTGTTGATGACCCCTTATCTAAGAATCAACAAGTTTATTTATCTTTCACTTTCTTTAGATAACGGTTTTATGTATAAAATTAGCTTACAGGGAAGGATCTCCTAAAATTCATAAGAACCCATAGTATTATTATTTTTTGTTTTATACAGGGTGTCCCATAATGATATATACAAGCTGTAACTTTTATATTAATAAGAAATCTGAATAGAACAAAATCGATGTCAATTCATTGTAGGAGGAGTGCTGGCCAGCTTTAAAATTCCATTGAGGAAGTGCCTTCACTTGAGGAAGTCCCACCCTCGCAGTGCCGCTAGGGTGGCACTTCCTCAAGTTTTATTTTTACAAATGACATCTTACTTATTTGTATTAACCAAGAAGACTAGAACTAAGGAGACCGAACTCGTTCAGTATCATGAGCTGAAATATGTCCGCCTCCAAAAGGCGCTGTAAACAGTAATGTACTCGACGTCACGTGATGAGCAGCGGACCACATGTGAATACTCTACAAATCGTCGACCTTAATTGTGTAACATTTGAATAACAACTAACTTCGAGCAACAACAACACTATTTATAGGATTTAAATGTTCTAGAAAATTCATTTGACATATAGAATATGTAATGTCATTCCATACAATTATTTACTAACAGTTAGTGTATAAACTAAATAGACTAAATATATAAACTATAAAACTTAATAACTGTCAGCTGTCATTAATGACACTTCACAAATGTCACAGTATGATTACATGCTGCTTGGCTTTAATAAAAATACAATTCGAATGTTAAATAAATATGGTTCGAAAGTGCTGTGTTGCATTGTGTGATACAAAAAGAGTTCCCAAGCAGTCAGAATAACCTGACATTATTTCAAATTACTGATTCATGTATGAAATGAAATATTTTCTTTTGTTGTATTGTTAACGTTGTAGTATGTAACATGAAATATTTTGAGTACATTTTCAGTACATTTAGTAATGATAGTTACTAAAATTTGTAATTGCAACGATAACAACAAATTAACGATAAATATCGAGCGTCTGCCACATGTATTCGCACCACGGACATTCATATAACCTAACCACACGGACTCTAACCTCTAACGCACATAGATTAGTACTGTGGCAACCGTGGTACATAAAACTGTTTACAGCGCCTCTGGAGGCGGACATATTCGAGCCCTTCGCGTTATACAGCGAAAAGCCGCAGTTCGGTCTCCTTAGTTCTAGTCCTCTTGGTATTAACAAATAACAAGTCATCCAAAAAAATAAACGTTTCAATTCTGGCGATGAACGAGAGAGATCGACATAGCGTTATGTCGAAACTGGAAGGGAAACTTTGTTGCTGTCAAACTTTTGGCAAGTGGCTGTCACAATTTTAAAATAAATAATGGCTGTCATATAATGCAACACCTTTTTTTATGTAAAACAAATTGGAGAATAGATTTGTATAATAGTTACATAAACATACTTTGTCGCAAAAATGTTGTGTAATTTCAAAGAAGACATGTTCTAGGTGGCGCCTTTTATTCGTGATATCAAAGTCAAGGAAAAATTTAAATTTTTCACCTAAGAAACTCACCGGATCTCGAAATTCGTGCCATTATCTTTATTTACTTGGAAATTATAGAGAAATTTTGAAAATAAATTGAAATGATACCCTATAGGTATCTTAGTTATCAGCAACAATGAGACTAAGGAAAGTTTAGCTGAATAATATTATTTTGGTCTGCGGAATCTGCTGTTTCATTATGTGCCATTACTTATGACTCACCTTATATAGATTAATAGTATTATTATTCGAAATTATTCACTTGTTTCAGTTAATAACAACATACAGTTGATATTAACAACAGTTAATAACAATAATCAATGATGAGAGTAACAGGTAACAAACGATAAACTCAACTACATATGTACATGTATACATATGTTTAGGGTTAGTTTCCATAATTTGACGAATGCAACATTATTATTAAAATTAGAAAATGTCCCTCATACAGTTTTTAACATTATACGAGAAAACACAAAACAACATTAAACATTATTGTTGATTTAAACAATTAGTAATAATTGTAATAAATATAAATTAGTGACATATAGCTGAAGACTTAAAATTACATTTCTGCTAACGTTCTTGTTTTTTCCTGATCCAGTCGTCAATGATAGCTGCGATCCTTTGTCCCCAGCTATTTTTAAAATAAGGTTTAAAAATTCGGTAAATGAGAATATGTAAAAATATACAGTGTTTCATTAAAAACATACAAAACTTGGGTTCATTTTCTTGGTTTCTGATGCTCAATTGTTTCTTCTCGTATCGTGTTATAAAAATTTATGCAAAACTCTACAACTTTTGTCTAAGGTTTTTTTTCTAATTTCGTTAATAAACTCGCAATAACCTGTAAAATTATTGAAAATAACCCTGTGCATATCTAGGTGGTACTAAAAATTGCTGGGTGCTGGAGATTTAAATCTGACAAAGACAGAAACAAACTAAAAGGTGCATGCCTGTGCATATCTCCGTAATCAAGATAAAAATTTCTATTCAAGTTGCTAAAATATACAGGGTGTTCCGTTACAAACAAAAAATAATTTTAATAAATGCGACATTTGCCAGCTTGTACCATTTTTTTACACTACAGCACAAATCTTTACAAAAAACCGTGTAAGGTGTTTATTTTTGCTGAATTTTCTAGCTTAAAAATAATAATTTCTACAAACATTTAAAAATCGGTCAAAATGAAATGAACAGAGTGGACCCTCAAAATAGATTGTGAGCATTTTTGAATTCCTGTATTATACATTTTCTTGGGTTGGAATTCATAAATTAATTTTTTTATTCCATATTTTGCTTTAAATGCTCCACTGCACGTCAGTGATTGCATTGTGGTTGTCTTTAGATCGTTGGTTGGTTCATTGAAATATCAACCATTTGGGTTATGTGTACACCCTGTATAAGTCTGCTTGTATTATTATTGTTGAACTTATTAACATGATACATAATTAATATGCTGTAACTGTCTTCGTTAACTGTCTGTAGAATTTTATAAACAATAACTATTATTGTTTATATGAACCGAACAAAATTGGGCAACATGCACTATTTAATTTTACAGTGAAATAGGAATGATTTATGATACAATTTTTTTTTTTGTATAAAAAATCCGATAACACATTTGTACACACTTCACGTTATCGTTATTTTTCTAGATAAGGGAAAATTAAAAATGATATATTTGAATAGGAGTACACAAATATCTTATTTACATTCTAGAAGTTTTTATCTCTGTTGAAAAATATTATATGTATACTCAATGATAATCTGTAGCGGGCTACTCGATAAAAATGAATATCGAACACAATTCGGGTCTTTAAGGAATGTTTTATCGCTTTTTAAACAGATGGGGGGCAAAATAAATCTTTAAGTTGGCCGATAAAAATCGGAAGGTCGTTGGGCATATATATGTGTTAACAGATAATATACAGAATGAGCAAATGATGTTTTGTAGAGAACATACCATTTACTATAATTTAACTACGACGAAAATGCATTTATATTAAAGTATATTAAAACATCATTAATTGAATAATATTGTTTGAATTTTATGTTGTTAATTATTATGGTTCGGAATGTTTGCTCTCACGCGTGTTAAACTGTGTTAGACAATAATGCCTTCCCGGGATGGCATATTATTGCGCATACGCTTAGATACGTATACATAATTTACAAGGCGCTTAAAAAATACGGTTTATACTGTAATCATCATAGAGTTTTATAGTGCTGACCAGGCGTTATGGCACACTTTTCCGGACCCTATTAATTATTTTATTGTCGTACTAAGCAAAATGTTTCTATCGGATTTATATATATAACCATTTATAACACCAATAAATGATTATTATTATTTCGCCGACTCTATTGTCACACTTATATACGTATATAATAAGTATGTGCAGTGTAACAGATAAGAGATGTGTCAAATGATTTTTTGAAACAGTTGATAATATATAAACTGTTTATTTCATTTCACACGATAATCTCACAACATGTACATACATATATAAGCGGGTCTATAATTTTTCTGGTATTGTAATTTTACTGGTATTGAGTTTTGTAGGATCAGTTTTGAAAAGACTGCACTTCAGACTATTTTTTTTGTTTCGTGGGCTTGCCATAACTTCCTCAGACCATTGTCCAAACCTTCCCCGTTGGCGAAAAATCTGAAACAATAACAACAAAAGAGAAATTAATTTGTCAAATATTAGTAACTTCGAAGCGGTTCAGTTTAAACAACTGCCGATTGGTTTGCGTAGGTAATGAATCTCAAAAAAGTTATTACTATTAATGACATTAATTACAAATATCATTACTATATTAACGTACTGTATACATACCTAAATTATAATTAAAGTCCAACACAGGAAGTACAATAGTTATCTTATGTAGTGCAAAACATTTTAACATAAATTATATTATATATGTATACGAGGTGTATGAATTAAGTAATGAGACTGACAACGTAGCGCCCGATTTAGCAACACTACGGAGACGGGACTGTAGGTTAACATATAATGCATCTTCAGTACAAGTTTGCACTTATTAGAGTCATTTGTTAGTTCTTTGTCACTGTTTTCGTAAGCCGGTCTTTTCTAGTGCGTTTTAAAAATGATGCTATCAGGTTTTGCTTCAGACTTGGACACAGCGCAACGGATACTTTTGCAAAATTTCAACACGCCTCGCCTACGGAAATAGTGTTTTTTCGAGAGCCAAGGTTTTTCGGTTGTTTAAGGCATTCTCAGAAGGAATAGAGTCGATTGAAGATGAACCACGCAGCGGAAGGTCTTCATCTTCAAGAACCGATGAAAAGGTCGATAGAATACGGGATCTTGTGTGTTAAGATCGTCGGTTGACGACAAAAATGATCGGGGAAGACTTAAATTTGAAACCAAATATCAAGAGCAACTGAATGTTGCATCACGACAATGCGCCTTGTCACACAGCCATTGCAGAGTTGAATCCTTGTGACTTTTTTCTCTTTCCGAGATTGAAATATCACCTCAAGGGACATCATTTTGGGACCATAGAAAACATTCAAACGGCTGTAACCGACCAGCTGAAGGCTATTCCAGTATATGAGTTTCAGCACTGCTATGAGGAATAGAAGAACCGTCTACAGTGCTGTGGGGCTTCCTAAGGAAGTTATTTTGAAGGAGACAATACTGAATTGTAATTCTATTCTAATAAAAAAAATAAATTAAAAAAAAAACTCTCATTACTTAATTTACATACCTCGTATATGTATATGTATGATGTAAATATGATGTAATATGTATGTACATACATGTAAGTACATACATACATATGTATGTACATATGTAATGGAATTTAACAAAGTATATGTTGTGTAGTTATCGTGTAATTACTTGATGAGAATTACATCTCATATTATGGTACAGTATTCATGTACATACATATATTCATGTGTGCTGCATATAAAAAAACATTTAACTGATGAAAAATGATAACTTACGTAAAAAAAACCAATCCCAACTATCTGTATCTCATGGAATGTTTCTAGGGCCAGAACATGTAACACGACCCTTTTCCCAATGTGACAACACGGAAAAAATACCATCCGTCCATGTTTACTCTACGAAATTATCAGTTTCGTACAAACAAGCCAGCCAGCATACATAACGCTCGAAGTTGTAAATTTTTTTTGTTTACAAATCGAAACTACGTTGTGCTGTTAAATTTTAACTTGAGACTCACGTTTTTCTCTCTCTTATTTGACCGTGAATTTTAAAATGCATCCGCGTAGATGGGTAAAAAAAACGACAAGTTTAAAAGTGGTTTCAAGGTCCTCGCCATTGGCGTGCCATGAAAGGGGATAGGTCGAAGTGGATTTCTTGGAATCGAATCGCGACGTCTCTATTATTATAACTTACTGATTGTTAATTTCATCTGTTATCTACCAGCTATTGTTACTTGCGTTGATTTTGTGTGTATATACATATGTACATTATAATATATGTACATATATTTTTTGTCTATGTATTTTGTTGATTGGCTGGACAAACACAAATAATGATTTTTTTAATTTGAATTTGCATAGGCTTCCAATACAAAGGTATCTGTGTCTTGAATTATTACTCTTAGGATTATCAATATCTGAAGTTTTTATTATTAAGAACATTACATTGTTGTCACCAATGTGATGAGTGTGACAATACATATTTAAAAAAAAGAATACACACATTCGACTTCCATACATATTCCCACATATTTTCATTATTCTTTTCATAGAATCGAAAACATTGGTGAACACTTGGGGGAGTAGCTGGTCTCCTGAAATTTATTTCTAATTTGAACCCGTAGGTCATCTGCATTTTTGCAAATGGTTTTGAAAACCGTTTAATTAGTAATGCACCGATTTGGGAATCTATTTAATATTCATAATAATAAAAACTTCAGAACTTCAGACAGCTCTAAGAGTAATATTCAAGGCATCCGGGTTCGATTCCATGTCATACTATGAAGATATTTTATTATCTTACATTATATAACATATACATACATTCTAGGGAACTAACTACTTGGTACATGACAGTACAGTACTTTGATTCGGTTACGTCAGTGCCAAGCAAAAAAATACCAGTCAAAAGAAATTAAACTAAAAAAAAGCAGATTTTTTCATAATTATTATATTCATGATAGACATTTTTGAATAATATGAATGAACTTAGCGTAGCAGCTTCTTATGTGTTGAATACGTTTTCTAGAATTTACGAAAAGTTGGATTATTCAGTGCGTGAAAGATAACCAGGTGTCACTAATCACTAATCACTAATAACTATCACAGATACCTCTCAGAAGCTCACAGAAAGTTTCTCGATGCTCGTATCCAAGTAATATCACTTCAAAAATAGTTATTTTTACGAATTTCTTAATTTTATGCTGCAAGTTGTTTGAAAATCTCGTGTGTTCCATACAACACATACTCAAAATAATTTGTAGCTTAGGTTTTTGCTTCTTGCGATCAAGGTATTCAGGTTCCATGATTTCTAGGGAAAAAAGTAGAGTTACTTAGTTTGTTTATGGTCTGAATCTGTTCACAAATGTCTTGATGTTATACCTAGGTTTTACCTATGTATGTGTACCTATTGTACCCCTTGTACCTATTAGAGGTTACCTATTCTTAGGTGCAGTGTTTCTTGGTTCAGTTTTACTTAATAATAATTGTGGAGTACCGGAGTGTTTTTGACTGCTTCTAGACGAATCAGTACCTTATCTTACTGAATATACTGATGTTTTAAAAACTAAAAGTGATTTTTCACTCTCTTTCTGCCAATATGGCGTCCTTCACATTCTCCCTAAAAGTGGTAGGTAGCTAACGAAAGATTTTGAGCTAGGATGGTCTGGATACGACGTTTCAATTTTTGAACAGGGGGTGTCCTGAAGTGGAACGTCTCATATACATACAGTGCGTGCCCTTTGAGATGGAACCACCCTCCTATTTTGGAGAGGGATGACCGATTTTCAACATTGTTTTTGATAACATAGTACTCCAAAAGTCATCTTTAACCACATAAATAATTTAAAAATTTGGTTACTCTGGAGACTTTTTCTGATTGGTCATTGATTGTGGAAAACGGGGTTTAACTATTCGTCAATTTTCTTTAAACAAGTGAATAGCGATTTCTATTCAGCCATGTCTCAAATGCGAGTGTACATAATTTTATTTCAATACAATACAGGGTATTTAGCACAAATAAACACATTTTCAAAAAAAAAAATGTATTTTTATTTGGGTCTGTACATTTCATACTTAGCTTTATTCACACGATTTTGGTATGATAACATTACTTCATTATGAAGAACAACTGTGGCCCGTTCTATAGACGGCCGACGACATTGTCATCTGAAATCTGTATCTGCATACAATCTGCATAGAATAACATAAGTATATCTATTTATTCCAGTAATTTGTGGATACATTTAAAGATGCAGCTTCAGATGTAGTCGTATACTCTGCTGATAAACAAAGTCTGCTTCGGAAAAGCATCTTGAGATCCGATTTCTAGCCATTACCTATTCCTTTTACAGGGTTCGAGGGATAGCTTACGTGATCACACCGCAAAGGTAAAATCGCAATATTATTATCATAATATAAATTATTTTTCTTTAGAAATAATTTTAAAGAACGATATACAATTTTTCTGTGTCGAGAAATCTATATTTCTGAATTCGAGATTTGCGAAAAACCCATTTTTTCACGAAAACTTGTCAATGGATATTAATTAACGTTTTGAAAAATAAAAAAAACGAAGTTCGAAATCGGGAAAAACTTAAATTATTTTAGATTTCTCATTGTATGTATTATCCGCACGCCCCTGTATCTGAAACTACCTCTACTAGGTATTACTTTTTTGTTGGTTTGTATCTGATGTTGACGTTAAACCTCTCTCTCCGTATCTTTCCTTACCCTTTTTGATTCTTAAGGGACTGGGTTGTTTTTCAACGTAAATCGGCGCCAATCGGACTAGCGTTGCCCATTATGTTTTGAAATGTGGATATCCAGGCTCTTTAAAAAATACGATGCATAATGCTGTTTTGACGAAAATATATTTTTAGATGCGCCATGAACCAAACATGTTGAATATGTTGATAATGTACTTGTACATAGTATACATCTTACATATGTACATATACATACATACATACATACATACATACATATACATATACATATACCTACCCGTATGTTCACATTACAGTATATGTACAGCGTGTTGATATTATTTTGTCCAACTATAAATGGCTGTAGAATGGCGGTAGAAACTTCAGCAACAAATCAGCTTGTGTATTTTTTTATGCCGTGTTGTCAAAAATGTTACAAACTGTCAAGTGTCAAGTTTATTGATATAACCTAATTTTTTTCTAATGGATCACCCTGTATATTTTTAGCCACTAGAATAGATGTTTTAAATTACGGTTAATTTAAAATTAAGGCATTTTATTTATCATATTATAAGCATATTAATAATATACAGTGAGGGCGTATAGTCGCACATAAATTCAATAAAAATGAAAGGATATTTTTTTTAGAAAAGGGCTTGGACACGTCAATTAAATATTTCATTTGACGACATTTTGACGTACTTCATTTGTTTTCTTATTAATAAAAACAGAACTCTAAAATAAAAAAGAATACAATTAAAACTCCCTGTTCTAATCTGGTCTTTAATGAATGTTCAAAGTGTACTTCTATTTTTAAGTCATATATACTAGTAGGCTTATTTACATGCACGCTATACTTGTATAAATAACCCCAGCATTTTTCTAAAAAAAATAACCTTTAATTTTTATTGAATTTATGTGCGACGTTACGCCCTCACTGTATATAAGTGGAATTACGCGGCGAAATCATTCACTTGTTTCACTTAGGTAATAGCAACATACTGATAATACTGATGTAACTAATGGTGATAGTAATAGGTAACAAATGATAAGTTCATCTTTGTAGATGCTACTATTTGCTGAAGTAAAAATGTGACGGAGTTGTGATTAATTTGACAGATTGATAAAAATAAAAGGCATTTGTGGCATATCTCCGTGATCATGACAAAAACTTCTATTCAAATAACTAAAAATATAAAAATATACAGGGTGTTCCATTAGAAAAAAATAGTATGATGTCATTTTTGACATTTGACAGTTTATAATATTTGTGTAGGTCCACGTACACTACGTAGTAGTTACACGTAGTATTACACTACGTTGTTAGTAATTTTTTTAACAAGCAAGATAAGACCCCGGTTTATTATAGTGTGATATTTGTAAAGTGTCATTAGTGACAGCTGACAGTTATTTTAGAAAGTTTTATAGTTTACATATTGAGTCTATTTAGTTTATACAATACTTGTTAGTAAAGAATTGTATGGAATGACAGATTAATATTCTAGAAATCACATCAATATTCTAGAACATGTAAAAACTATAAATAGTGGTATTGATGCTAAGGTAAAGTTAGTTGTGATTTGAATGTTACACAATTAAGGTCGAAATAAGTCTTAATAAACATGTTTTGGAAGTGAAGAATTAAATTATTTAAAGGGAAATATTTAACAATATGTAGGTAGCTGTACGGGCTAATGCGACCCTGTAATGAGCTTCACTTTGGCGATCTCTAGTTATTATGAATATACTTCATAAAAACAATTGTATTGCTGCTCCACTTTGCTCTATTAGTTAAAGTCGGCGGCCTTCGTTTTTTTTTTATATCGATTTTAAGGGCTTGTACATACATACGTACTCTACGAGTATATCTACGTATAATAGTATATCTGTTTATTTCTTTCCCTGCTCTCCTGTTTTCATAGAGTTTGAACTCGAACACACCATTCTGAGATAAGCGATATCTGCTGAACTAAATATAGATTTAGTGGGGTCTGTTCTGTTATCAGCTCGGAAAGGTTATAAATACATGTACATATATTACTGAAGAACAGATAACCGATTTTTTGTTTGTTTTGTGGCGACCTTTAAACATAGCACGTAACTGTATTCCGTTTTTTTTTCTAGCACGAGAAGTAACTTCCCAGAGGGAGAGAATGAAGGAATAAGTTATCGTAAAGTCAATATGGTTAAGAAGAATGGTTTGGCCTTATCGTTACGGTGTTATTCATTTTCACAAGAAAATATGTAGCCTAACTTTCTACAAAAGTTAATGGTCAGATTTCGGTATGAGGGTTATCATATCCACGCAGAAAAGTTAGAGAGTTCCTGGAGGCTTCCATCTGGGGATATTTGAAATTTTCGTATTTTCATAAAGAAGCATCGGATCCACATAATATTTTAGAGGCTTTTCTAGACCTATTTAGAAGAAAATAATAACAAACAAAATATTTTTTGACAATTGCCAGACAAATATAAAAGCTTTTTATTCTTGTGATTCTTGCGATCTTCTCGTTAAAATGAAATTTTAACGGATTTTGATAATTCTAAAAAATTATTTATCCGCCAAAAGTTCCGTTGTTGTTGTATATTCGTTAATCCGAACGGTTCGATAACCCAAATAGGGTCTGGTGGTGGTGGAGGTGTTCGGATTAAACAGATTTCACTATAATGTGTTTTTCTAGATAAGGCCCAGAAATTTTTATTGACAATCAGGGGTGATCCGAACTAGAGTAGAGGGAGTTAAAACTGTCACTCAATTTGAAATTTATAAAAAAAATAACAGTATAAAAATAAAGTAAAAAAATAAAATATAGTAAAATATTTATGAATTTATTTTTAAAATTCCTGGTTTCGTTGTAAAAATTAACATACAGGATGTCCCCAAATCACATAACATTTAACTACATGTTAACTACAGGTTACAAATAAATACAACTTAAAAAAAGTGGTAAAGTAGTGTTAGTGTTTGAATTATATACCCCCAAAGTTCACCTAATTTTGATAAATTTTGGCTCATTTATTTAGACTATTTGATGTATCATATCAGAAATTCTGGTTAAATAAATATACTGGGTGATACTTTTCTGCTGTCAGGTGTATGCATGCTAGGAATGCTATATGGATGATAGATCATTGTTTAGTTTATGTTAATATGCATTTTTTTTACTCTTCTAGGAACAGGAAAAGGTCCCTCATTTAAGTAAACAAAGAATTTTAGGAATTGTGACAATACCAATGAATATCAACATACATACATATGCAGTAGAGTGTTTAAAAAAAACGACTATTTTTTTTCTCCGAGAACATTGAAAAATCTTCAGAGTATCCCTAGAAAATGACCCTGTTAAAATATGAGCCCTTAATATTAATATTTAGAGGTGGCGATTCTCAATTTTCTATTTCCCATTTAAATAACATGGGAATTTTTTTTTCTGAAGAACTGAATTTTATTACTCAAGGAAGAATCGCTGGATAGTGATACTCAAGATAGTTTTTAATATTTGTGTGAAGCAAAGCGTTTCGGAGTTATTAAGCCTCAAAAAATGAACTGTTTAAAATAAAAATCTTATTTACTTATAAATGCAACAAAATCGACTCATATCACTTAAATATCCACTATTGTCAACTTTACAATAAAAATCTGTAAATTTTTAACAGAATGTAGATCAAAAAATTCTATAAATCAAGGGTGAATGATTAATTTGATTGATCAATAATAAAAAATAAGGGTATATTACAAATGCATATTAAAATTTCACTATAAATTTTGTATATTATGAAATAAATTGATCAGAAACGAATACAGAACTACGAGATCAATCGAAAATATTTTTAAACAGAACAACAATAGAGTTCACATTAAATTATTTTTGGAACAGCTCGGAATAAATTGATCAGAAACGAATAACAAGATCAATCGAAAATATTTATTAATTAACTTATATACAGAACAACAATAGAGTTCACATTAAATTATTTTTGGAACAGCTCGGATAGTCTTCTCTATGTTTTTTTTTTACAGTTTGTAGCAAACCTTGAAATTGTTCTTCACTTTTAGTTAAGTGCTGATTGTATTTGGTAATAAGCGCAACATTTCTTTCGGCAACGTCGTTCACTACTTTAAGTGTACCTACTGAAAAATTCAGCTTTCTCTTGAAAGCTTTTATGTAGTATTAAATAGAATAGATTTATTTAGATAGAATTTTTTGATCTACATTCTGTTAAAAATTTATAGATTTGTATTGTAAAGTTGATAATAGTGGATATTTAAGTGATATGAATCGATTTTGTTGCATTTATAATAAATAAGATTTTTTATTTTAAACAGTTCATTTTTTGAGGCTTAATAAAACGAAACGGCTTGCTTCACATAAATATTCAATCAGACCTTTTTTTATAGAGCGTCCAATTTCCTACAGAAAACTATCTTGAGTATCACTATCCAGTGATTCTTCCTTGAGTAATAAAATTCCAAAGTTCAGAAAAAAAATTTCCAATGTTATTTAAATGGGAAATAGAAAATTAAATGGGAAGTGAAAATCGCCACCTCTAAATAATAATATTAAAGGCTCATATTTTAACAGGGTCAATTTCTAGGGATAGATTTTTCAATGTTCTCTGAGAAAAAAAATAGTCGTTTTTTTTAAACACTCTAATATGTAGGTATGTACAGGTATATATAGGAGATTGTGACAATCTCCACGCGTTGCTACTTTTTTTGTTTCAATTATGTTTCTTACAAATTACACCTTTTACCTATTTTTTTTCGTAGCTCGGTAAAGATAACGAAGAAGTATGAGGTGGGGATTCTCATGAACTCACTCTGTACATCACGTTAATATTTACTGATATTCGATGTTATTGATTGATGTTACGAATGCTGTCCTCTACTATCTTCCCAGTTTTCACCGACCTACCACTGAACACCCTGTACATATAAATATTAATAGGTATATGTAAAACATCAAACTACGACTCAGAACACGTTTTATTGCAAAAAATAACTACGTGACAAAAGCCACGTGTAAACATATACATATGTACACAAAGGTACACAAATATACTTTTTTAAAGTATATTTGTAAGTATAAAAAGTAAACTATGATCCTAAATTGTTTATAATAACAGTTTAAAGATGTCATACATAAATAAAGAGTAAACGACCTAAATAAACTTGTTAATTATTCTGATACATTGTAAGATAAAATAACGAATGATTACACATTTTATAAACAGAACATTATTGCCCATTGAATCGAAATAATGAAATTAAATCTACGAACCTATAAGAACAATTACAAATTTAATAATAAAAAATCGGCAGAGGTATGTGTAATATTATTTACTACCCGAGTTTATATACAATACATACATACATATGTGTATTTTAGAAAATTCGAAATTATTGGTTCATTGATTTCGTCGCTAAGCATCTCTTGTAACACGTACCCCCCCCCTAGATTCAAAGAAAAGAACTTTTAAATAAATAAAAGAAAAAAATGAATACCATTTAAATTTCCCGGGCATAAGGATGGTACGCATTGCATGGGCGAATATGTAAACGCCGTTCTTGGTTTAGCAGAGTCACCTCAAGTCAGCTGGTTTGCACCGGCTTGTTGAAGCTTGTTGAAGCTGTGCTATACACGATAAGTAAAGAAATGGTGGTTGAGCTATCCTAAAACGAAATCCGCTCGCAATTGGGGAAATTTCATATTAAGTAAAAGGTCATATTAAGTTTTAGTTATAATTTAAGTTTGATGATCATCGTTTGAGTGTTGCAGTCTTTATATACTTCAAAATGGATATCAGAAAGTTTTTTAGTAAGCTTGATTTCTGAGTTTTTAAACGAAATTGATTTCTTCAAAAAATTGAAGCGCTTCTTTATTTATATATGTTTTTATGCGTGTGCTTACAGTCTAAGGCATACATTCCTGGTCACGGGGATAGTTGTTTTCTTTTTTCTATCGCAATTGAATATGGCTTAGATCGACCATGGTACAAGACCGTCTCAATGGGCTTCTACATGCGTGCGTGCACAGAAAGTTGGTGCAATATGATGTTTTTTTTTTCAGAAAAAGTTCTGTCACTCTTCTCAGAAGACAAAAGAAAACTGTGTTTGGTTTAATACAATGAATTTCAAACTCTTAAGTATGTTTTTATTCATTCATTCGTTCGTTTATTCATTCATTCATGTTTTTATTCATTTTATTCGTTAAAATTTTAATATTTTACTCGTATTTCATCATTTTATGTCTGCGCTAAAATTTTGTCCTTGTACAGAAAAGTATAAAATATACCTAAGCAGAAAACCAGACTTCACTTTTTACTATTAACTCTATTACGTTAACCACAGATGATCCCTTTTTATTGCAACAAAAAAGAAATGTAATTATTTAGCCTCAAAATGGATAAAAATATTGCCCCCCCCCCTGCATAAAAACCTGGCTACGCCCTTGCAACGGTGTACTATCAGGTTTTGCTTCAGACTTGGACACGCGTAACGGATACTTTTGCAAAACTTCAACACGCCTATGGAGACAGTGTTTTTTCAAGAGCCCAGTTTTTTCGGTGGTTTAAGGTTTAAGTAATTCTCAGAAGGAAAAGAGTCGATTGAACATGAACCACGCAGCGGAAGGCGTTCATCTTCAAAAACCGATGAAAATGTCGATATAATACGGGAGATCTTGTCCATTCAGATCGTCGGTTGATGACAAGAATGATCGGGGAAGAGTTAAATTTGAATCACGCCACTGTTCATCAGATTTTGACTAACGAATTGGGGGATGAGAAAATTCTGCGCAAAAAAGGTTCAAAAAAACCCTTCGCAGAAACAAAAGAACATCAGGAGAGAAAGGTGTCTTGACTTGTTGGAATCGATTGAAAATGATCCCCATTTTATGGAACGTGTCGTTACTGGTGATGAGATGTGGGTGTTTGAGCATGTCTCGGAAACCGAACGCCAAAGCATGGAATGGCACACTTCAAGCTCTCCAAGACACAAAAAAGCAAGAATGAGCAAGTCGAAGATCTAATGGATGCTGATTAGATTTTTTTGATAGCCAAGGAATTGTCTACAAACAGTTTGTCCCTCTAGGCCAAACAGTAAATCAACACTTTTACAGAGAGGTTCTTGAAAAACTTCGAAAAAGGGCCATGTGTGTGAGAATAAACATCAAGAATAACTGGATCTTGCATCACGACAATGCGCCTTGTCACACAACCATTTCAGTAAACGAGTTTTTAGCCAGTAAAACATCCCTGTGGCTCCTCAGCCTCCTTATTCGCCTGAGTCTTTGTGAATTTTTCTCTTCCCGAGATTGAAAAATCACCTCAAGGGACGTCATTTTGGGACCACAGAAAACATTCAAACGGCTATAACCGACCAGCTGAAGGCTATTTCCGTATATGAGTTCCAGCACTGCTATGAGGAATGGAAGAACCGCCTCCAGCGCTGTGTGGCTTCCCAAGGAAGTTATTTTGAAGGAGATAATACTGAATTGTACTTAATTATATTGGAATAAAAAAAATAAAAATAAACATTACTTAATTTACACACCTCGTACATTGACCATCTATTGCTTCGAGCAGCGGGACAAGAATAGAAGAAATTGTGAAATTAGTAAAAGAAATCATATGAGAATAAATTATCCTTGAAATCCTACATAATTGCAACTCTTTCTGAAGTATGTATGTATAGACCTTTTCTGACGCTAAAATACTCTTGAACGGCTCTAATACAATAAAGAATTTAATTCTCCGCAGGTTAAAACCAAATTAAATTTTTTTATCTTAAATTGCTGTTTTAATTCTGCAGATACTGAAGAAAACTGTGGTTTTAAGAGATTTTAGAATCTGCAGTTGCATGCACAGGTTCCATATATGTATATATAGGCTGTTTGAAAAGTAGTGAGTCCCAACATATGCTAATTAGGGATCAGCAATAGGTAACGCGCCCTTTCACGAGGGACTGATTCTTCACGGTGGGCACTCTGACGTTTGGGTCAATATCTTTTTCAATGCGGGTTTCACTTTCGGACCTTTTTCCTCATAATTATAATACAGTGCAACCTTTTTAATCCGAACACACGTTAATCTGAACACACGCGAACGACCAAATCATGAAGTTATAGTCCGAACGCTACTTGGATAACACAGCCCAACAAAATTAACTTTTTTTTTGGAAGCAGAAACTCGAATATATATTTCCGAAGTATTTAGATACGCTGAATCCGAATCTGCAGAATTCTCTATCACGTCAGGTTTTTGAGATATCCTAACCTAAAAGTGCAAAAAACACTGTTTTTCGTCATATTTGAGGTTATGTAGTAATGCCATCTATTATTTTTTCAAAAAAACTAATACATTGAATCTAAAAGTACAAAGTTCCCTCCATCGAATGCCGTTGAGTTTGCTCAAATATCTTTTTTTTCGTTGAGATATCACATGTTGAAATTTCTAAGTTTCTCAGTTTCTTAATATGCGAAAATCTACTAAGGATCCCTTAGACATCAAGCAGTCGGTTTGTGGGTTTGGAGTAGGTGGGCTTGGGGTTTGTGAGCTTGGAGTTTGTAGGTTCGGGTTTTGTGGGATTGGGGTTTGTGGGTTTGAGGTTTGTGGGTTTAGGGATTGTGGGTTTGGGGTTTGTGGGTTTGTGGATTTGGGATTTGTGCGTTTGTGGATTTGGGGTTTGTGAGTTTGAGTTCGTATGTATTGAAGGTTTCTGAGTATGAAGTTTCTGAACTGCAATCAACTGTTTGACGTCTAAGGCATCCTTAGTAGATTTTCGCATATTAAGAAATTGATAAACTTAGATATTTCAACATGTGATATCTCCACGAAAAAAAAAAAGAAGATATTTGAGCAAATTCAACGGCATTCGAGCTTGTACTTTTAAATGATTTGTATTTTTTTCTTTGAAAAAGAATAGATGGCATTACTACATAACCTCAAATATGACGAAAAACAGTGTTTCTTGTACTTTTAGGTTAGGATATCTCAAAAACCTGACGTTATAGAGCAATTCTGCGGCCAGATTCGGATTTAGCGCACCAAAGTACTTGGGGAATGCATATTAGTGTGTCTGCTTCTTGACCCTTGTTGACCTGTGTAATCCGAACGCTGAAAAGAAAAGACTCGTCGCCGCTCTCGAACCGTTACTGCTGAATATTTAGTATTGCTTTTCGAATATTGAATATTGTGAACCTCTGAATATAATTTTCCATCAAATCCACAAATAAAAAAAGAAAAATAAAGAATATAAAAACAAATAATTTAACTGTATCCCGTAACTAGAACATCAATCAGATATACAATTTTAACACAAATAGAAACAAAAATATAATTCTTAAATATACTACAGTCATATTAATTTTAATAGATGACAAAAATTTTCAAGACTCAAACAAGTTTAACGAACAATGTTAAAAAAATGGCTTTTTTTTGGTTTCAAGCATGAAACTAGTGTTTTTATACTCATTTTTGTGTGCTGAATACGAATCATTTCTTCATTTTGTCCAAAAATGACGGGAACACCCTCTAACCAGACCCTCTATGGGGGTGAAAAAGGGATAAATGGTTTGCTTGTGCAATCTATTATTTGTGTACTAGTTTGAATAATATAATTTATTTTTTATTGAAACAACTTTAATCAACTTTAATAGCACTTACCTTTTTATTGAAAGGTGTAACTTTTCGACAACTTTGTACTGAAATTATTCTCGCAAATGAAATAACTTTTTAGGTCTATGTAAGAGATGCTTAACCAACTATAAAATAAATAAATTATATTATTCAAACCAGTTTACAAATAATAAATTGCATAAACAATCCATTTATCCCTTTTTCACCTCCATACAGAAATTGGTTAGACAGGTTGGTGTTCCCATCATTTTTTGGGCAAAATACATAAATGATTCGTATTCAGCACCCAAAAATTAGCATAAAAATACTAGTTTCCTGCTTTTGTCTTGAGGGGCCAAAAAAGCCATTCTTTTAACATTATTCTTTACGCTATATTCTAAAGTTGCGTCATATGCATTAAAAAAAATAATCCGTTAAAATTAATTTTTTTCCAAGAAAATAAATCTTAACCTGCCAAAAATATCGCTGTTGTCGTGTATTCATTAATCCGAACGATTTGATAATCCGGATATGGTCTGGCAAGGAGGTGGTCGGATTAAAGAGGTTGCATTGTACTTCAAAGAGTCATTTAAAACACCCTTTATTTTTTCTTTTTTTTCCACAGAAAAGGTATATATACTACTTTCAATACTTTTAAGCGTCAGCTTTTCGAAGAAAAATAAATAACATGGATTTTTAAAAAATGCAGTGATAATTAACATGTTTTCAAAGCCAAAGGGTCGCAACACCTAAGTAAAGGAAAATGTAAGGCAGTAGCAAACAAGTTTAGGAACCACTGGCTTAGACAACTGACATTTAATTCTCTAATCACTGTACATTTAGGATTTCACTGAGTTAAAGCTTGTTGCATTATGCTTGCAAGATTTATAAGATTAATTTTTTTTTCTTAATAATTACTAATTTGAAATATCTCAAAAACCGCTGACTTTAGGGATAGACTATGGACCTAAAAAATATGTAGTAAAGTATGTTACCAGTCGTTTCCGGTTTACCTGAGTAGAGTATCTCTGAAAACCGCATATACAAAATTGTAATACCATATTATTTTTTGTTCTTCCAAAATGGTATCGTTAAGCAGCCCATTTAAAAAATATTTTCAATAATTTGCAATTTAGTAAATACATTTTAAATTAGAGAGACAGTAAACTGTCTAAAACATGTAGATGATGGTAGTTCATGTTAAACAATATTTTTCAGATAACTCCTCGCTATTTTTTGTAGATGCAATCAGTACATATGTATTTGCGAAAGTGTATTTGGACGAAGTCCGACCCTGTAACTGCTGAACCAAAATTGAAAATTGATCACATAACATAATTGAAAGAATTGAAAATTCATCATATAGGGAGTTTGTTTGGATCTTTTCTCATATAATAAAAAAATCTCTCTAAGTACTGCTTTCAAACCAATAGATACTTAATATTTATGTACATATGTATGTATATCAAATTTATGTATTTCATGTCTATTAATTTTGTGTCGCAGAACACTGTTATTTTAATTTTTTACATTAATTAAAAATGTGTTCTCTGAGACTTAAGTTATTATCTAAAAAAGTAATATAACTGAAAAATAATTTATGTAATTTTATTAATAAACAGTCATCGTAAATTAAAAACTGCATAACTTTTATGTCTTAACACATTATCTGTTCGTCAATGAGGGTTGTGAAATTTAGCATGCTATATATTAAACGATCTTTTCTCCATAGTAAATAAAACTATAAGAAAAATATTCATCTCTGTTTAAACAGATGTTCATCTCATCTCATATCTGGAACCTTTTAACAGGTCAAATAATATTCGAATGTGACGTTCGAACATCAAGCCCAAAACAGCCAACAATATATTTTTATTATATTTACATTATACTATCTCAATCGACCCTGTTTGATATCATTTATCCATTTATTTATAATTTGTATTTGCCTCATAGACGTCGGCTTAGAACTCAATTTTTGGGAAATTTAGAATAAAAAAGCGATTTAATGCTAGATATTACAATTTTATTTCGAATAACTTAGTATGAAATGAATATACCGAGCCATCCAAAAAAAGTCATCAAAGTTGACCGAGGAAAAAAAGGTGTATTTCTTA
Source organism: Aromia moschata (assembly GCA_029963805.1). NCBI lineage: Eukaryota > Metazoa > Arthropoda > Insecta > Coleoptera > Cerambycidae > Aromia > Aromia moschata. The sequence continues at coordinate 1,347,171 of JAPWTK010000093.1, forward strand.
AATTCGTCTTAAATATATAACTTTATTTAATTGTCAATGCTGTTACATTATGTGACAGCCATTATTTATTTTACAATTGTGATAGTCACTTGTCAAAAGTTTGACAACAAATTTTCGCTTTGAGCTTCTACATAACCGCTAAGTATTTCCATATCTCTTGTTCATAGCCAGATTTGATTTTTTTTTTTGGATGGCTCTATATTATGATTAATTACAAAGAGACATTCATCTCTCTATTTTGTAGTCTTTTATAATATATAAAGGGGGGGTTCAAGTGTAGAATGTAAAAAAATGTAAAAACACTTTTTTTAACTTTTCCAAGTATTTATATAATACTTATATCTACCCTATAAAGTAAGTCCAATCATTCATTCAGATATGTTGGATATTTTCTGACAAGATTGCCGCTAACAAAAATCGCTAATGTTTTGCAGTGTTTGCTGGTTCATCCTGTAACTAGTGTCTTTTAAAACTTTTTTTACATTATTTTCACTAATGCAGATTTGAAGATAATGTAAAATACTTTCCATTGTTGCTAAGCACATCAAAATGGATGAATTATTCATTGAACTAAGTTATTCAGTTCAAATTTGGGCCCAAAAATTTTGATTCTAAAGGACTGCAGGAATAATACATAATTTACAATTCTCCTTTGAAAATGCAGGGCGTGTGGTACCATTATTTCTAAATGTTGTTTAATAGAAAATATTTGAGAAGTAACGTACTTGCGAAACTCCTTATAAAAGTACTCATTTTGTAAAAATATTTGCAAACACAGTTAATTTTTGAACTTCGTTTGCGAAAATTTTAATGCTTTGCTCAATCAATGTGATATTTGAAAGAGTGTAATTTGAAAACCTGTACAATCACATACCTTTTTCCGAAACAATAGAATCGCAGAATAAAAATTCATTCTTTATCCCTATACAACTAGGTATTTCAAAAATTAGTGGACAGACAAATGTATGGCTAGAAATATTTGTCTTTTATTAACCTATTGTTAAAAACTTTTTTTGTTCAAATCGAAATGGCAACACAGAGTAGATTTCATGCCTAGTGGATGGAAAGTAATTGATAATGTTCGATAACTCTTCTTGCTACAAACAAAGTGAATCAAGTACAATGTCAAAAAAGTCTACAGCTGATGAAGAGTGACCCAAATAGATAATTATAATACCATTATAAGTTTATCACCATATTAAAATTATTCGTACATTTCGTATTACCGTTATCACAATATTGTTTTTAATACATTTCTTATCACAATTGTTTTGGAATTGAACAGGTCTCATGGTGAGGACATCACGTTGTATGATTAAAAATGGAGAACAATTAATGATTCAGGTGTCATTTAAGATCTTAAATAAATCATAACCTTAATAAAGACATTCTTGCGGTGGAAGGTACAATTTAGAGCATAATAATCAAAACAAAAACGGAAATGTAATACAGGAAAGTAACTAGTAGCCTTTCATACGTTTGCCATATTCTGTTATGAAAATATATCACACTATTCATCGTATTGCTTATAGTGGAGGTTGTACAACAGCACCGACACGTGACTACTGCAATCAAATTAAATTGAAGCTGAAGAACCTCCATCACATGCTACGCAAGTTGCCTCTACGTTTCGCGTCGCCGTAAGCCAACTTTAACAAGAACATACACCCATAAGCATGAAACCACGAAATACTATAAATACGTTTGGGGATTTTATTTCTTATATGTTGTAACAAGTGTGACAGCAAAAAAAAACGATGCCTATAGAATCACTACTTCCACATTCAATTTTTACATATTTAAATAGACTAAACAGCTAAAAACATCAGGTTATATTCGTAAACGTGTGATATGGATTTGATAGTAATGTGATATGTTTTTGAATTCTCTTACCTTAAAAACCCATGTTTGTATAAAACGAGATGTCACATGAACAAATGCCCTATCCCCTCCTGTTTACAACAAAAGCTCTATGCCAAATAGATGTAAATTCAATTTTAGTTTGGCTACACATAAGTTTTCACAACTTTGTCATATTTTCCTTATACATCATTCTAGTTCTACCCTATTGCAAAGGGGGGGGAGGTAAGAAGTGTAGGAGATTTTTATTGAGCTCTTTTCACTGTATAATTATTAAAATATATACTAAAAACTATGTATATGCTAAATTTGCGAACTCCTCACCCGACTTAGCCCGACTAAGCACAAAATCTAATCATCTTCAGACCTCATCATGGTACATACATCAGTATTCTAAATTTCAAGTTGATATCTTAACGCGTTCTCGAGTTATCATGTGCACAAAAAAGGTTAATATAATATAATAAAGGTAACATAACACACATAATTGTTTTGCTTAAACTTTGAATCAGGACTTTTAAAATATTTTAAGCCTATTTAGTCAATACAAATTAAAAAAAAAATACGTGGATGTGGAAGTAATACATCTAGTCTTAATATTCTATATATGTATTTAATACCTTTGAGATAACTCTTGAAACATAGATACTATTTTTGAGAAAGAATATAGAATGCTGAACAGCATAAAATGGGAATTTATTACACAGGACCACAAAAAATTTTTTTCATGATCGGAATACTACACTATGCTTACCATATGTTTTTTGGGTCGCTGATTACGAATCCGGGCTTACTTTTGCTTGATCAGCTCACCTAATGAACCTGAATTTTTAAACTTGATAGCCCCTTCAACTGAACTCTTGCATCTCAAAATCTCCGAATTCAAATTTTCAAACTCCTAACCTCTTAACCTAACCTCAAAAACTCAAAAAAATGAGTCTAAAAACTCAACAGCACACTTGACCTGAATTTTTAAACATGATAGCCCCTTCAACTGAACTCTTGCATCTCAAAATCTCCGAATCCAAATTTTCAAACTCCTAGTCTCTTAACCTAACCTCAAAAACCCCAAAGACTAAAAAAAAAAACGAGTCTAAAAACTCAACAGCACACTTCACCTGAATTTTTATACTTTAATGGCCCTTTTAACTGAATTCTCGAACATCAAAATCTCCGAATCCAAATCTTCAACTAAATCCCCAGAAACTGACAAAAACGAATCTAAAAACTCAACAGCACACTGGACCTAAATATTGTAAAACAATAGAGTTAGTAACTGATGGAAAACGAAGCATTCAAACATTAACCCATAGCCTCTTGTCCTTGAATGATGTTGATGATATGTATCTTTAGTCGTCGTTTCTAGCGATAAATTGGTTAATAGGATATATTGCTTCGCCAGTAACTAGCGACGTTATGAAAAAGTACCTCTAAAACCTGAAATTCCACCACCCTGAAAACAGTAATATGCTGAAGTGGATTTAGCATTACCCATCCTGGACCACGTGGAGGTACCACTTCTCCAGGACTTACCTGTTTAGAACAGGGGCACCTACGATAGGTACTTAGTATTAGTTTTTCCCTAGCGCAGGTACCGCCAAATATCAAAGGTCATTGACGTAACTATAGATTCTTTTAACTTATCGTACTCGATCAATATGTATATATATTTTTTTTCGTTCCTGGCGTAGGTGCCCTTGTTCTAAACAGGTAAGTCCTGGAGAAGTGGTACCTCCACGTGGTCCAGGATGGGTAACGCTAAATCCACTTCAGCATATTATTATTTTCAGGGTGGTGGAATTTTAGATTTTAGAGGTACTTTTTCATAACGTCGCTAGTTACTGGCGAAGCAATATATCCTATTCACCAATTTATCGCTAGAAACGACGACTGAAGATACATATCATCAACATCATTCAACGACAAGAGGCTATGTGTTAGTGTTTGAAGGCTTCGTTTTGCATCAGTTAAAGACAAAAATGGAAAAGTCTAGTGTTTTACAATATGTAGGTCCAGTGTGCTGTTGAGTTTTTAGACTCGTTTTTCTTAGTTTTTGAGGGTTTAGTTTTAGGGGTTTGAAGATTTGGATTCGGAGATTTTGATGTTCGAGAGTTCAGTTAAAAGAGCTATCAAGTTTAAAAATTCAGGTGAAGTGTGCTGTTGAGTTTTTAGACTCTTTTATCTTTTATAGTTTTTTTAGTTTTTGTTGAAGGCGCTATCAAGTTTAAAAATTCAGGTCCCGTGTGCTATTCAATTTGTGAACTCGATTTTTTGAGTTTTTTGAGCGTTTTTTGAGGTTAGGTTAGCTGATCAAGCAAAAGTAGCCCGGATTCGTCATCAGCGACCCAAAAAACATATAGTAGGCATAATGTAGTATTCCGCACATGAAAAAAAATTGTGGTCCTGTATTATTAATCTAAACTCAGTGTTTCTCTACATCATCTTGTACTAAAATATTTATAAGTACCATTTTCCAGTAATCATGACATAGAAGTGCCGAGGAGACCAAATTTTTTATTAAGATATTCTAATTATATGTGACTTGACCCATATGAATGACTTTTGGAATGTTAAAGATTTTATACTTATTCACCTTCAAACTAAAAACTCTTGCCGACTCGTTTGTGTCGTACATGTGTATCAAATTTGAAGTGCATAGCATTGTTTGCCTATTAGCAAAAAATAATGTGTTAACTCCATTTGTCCCCCACCGGCTTAACCGATTGAGATCAAAATCTAGTCAGCTCCAGACCTTGTCAAGGTACAGGGTTAGTTGCTGAATACCCCCTTTTATTATTCTAAGTTTAATCAATCTTAAAAATAAAAATCTCATTTAACATGTTTTTTTTACGTATAATTCAGATATGATAACGGTTTTACTAAATCTATTTATGTATACAGGGGGCATGAAAAAGTAATTTGGAACATCCTGTATATTTTCACAATTGTAAGTTCCTTCTCATTACAAAACAAAGTGTAATTTGATTTCTTGATGAATTCTCTAGCTAAAAAATAACATTTCTCCAGCCATTTAAAAGTGGGATAAACTAGTATGAACATAGTGTACATTTTAGGCCACTCACTACGTGGATGTGGAAGTAAAATTTAAAAATGAAGTAGTGTTATATTCAGTTAAGCATAATGCAATATTACAATACTATTGAAGGTACATCCTGGATGTGCATATTATTAGGTACATATGTAAATGCAGTGACAATAAGATGCTATTTATTCCACGGAAACGTTGCCTATGACACTTAACGATTAGATGAACCATGTACCGAAACTAATGTTGTCATAATATTAATTGATTTTAATAAAAAATAAAAAAATATTAGCGCTGTGGTTTTGTGCACTGTTTGAGAAACGAAAACATTTTGAAATTTAGTACTGCGGAATGTTAATCGCATTATTTTGTCAATGTTTTCTGAAATGAAAATTCCCGTAACCAAATTAATTATAAAATAAACACAAAAACATATTTTTGACATATTAATCTGATGGTTACGTTTCGGCTTTGTGATCGCAAAACTGTGCATAAATATTCAGTATATTACAATTTACAGTAGTTTTCAGTATATTACAGTAGATTTACTTACTTCAAGATTTAGTATATTACTAAATCTTATTTGACTATTCTCATACTAAAACTTAATTGAATTGAGTAATAAATATCTTAAACGAACTATGCCACTGTGGTTACTAATAACTAATTCCACTATTTTGTTTTTTTTTTTTAATAATAATTATTTATTTTTTTATTTTCTTTAAAATCGATTTATAATGTGCACCATTTATAAATATTAACTCATAAACACTGATTGTTAAAACCCTCAAATTTGAGCATACAATGATAATGGAGTCGTTGCCTTGGCTTTTATGCATCCACATGTATATAGGCAGGTGCATATTTGGTTGTGTATCCTGATTTGGACAATTGTGTTTTTTTAAAAAAATCATTTGATTTTTGCAAGTATCCCAACAAGTAGTCCAAGATTCAAATAATGTCAGGTCAGTGATCAGGAAAGAAATAACTTTGACTGGTAAATCTCAATTATGTTATATCACTGTACCCGGGAGTAAATTTGGGTTTTTAACTACTGTTTGAAAAAAATTGTTGGAGGTGGGGTTTTGGATTTTAAACAATTCGTTCGAATATTGAATATATTCGAAAGCAAACAAAATAATACTGTACTAATAATAAATAAGTAAATGATAATAACGGAAGTGAAGACTGTTAATGTCATTGTGGACACTGAGGATCTAGAGATATTGTTTATATTTTTTGTTCAGAAACTTCAATTCGTAATTAGACAACAAATACATATAGTTTTTAATATTTTTCCATTTATTTTTTCTTCCAATTTTTGGGGCATTTTTTTGAAGTAAGGAAAAAACTATGGAGAGATTTAAAAACTTGATTCGGTTTCAGAGTATCTAAACACATAAAAACACCTCGTAGCATGATATATTTTTCGTTTTATACAATCGTTTTTTACATTTTCTACTATGTTTATGCATTCCGCTATTTTTTGGGCATTTGTGAGGTTAAAAAAAATATTGACCCTATGGAGCGGTTTCAATACCAGATTTGATTAAGTGCATCAAAATACATAAAAACACACCATCTTCGTTGATTCTAGAGGACCTTTCTACTTTTTCTGCGTTTTTCATTTCGTGTTTATAGCTATGATGGCCATTTTGGGGTCTGCTATATTGGATTTTCATATAGGCCACGATTTGGAAAAAACTAGACCTGAGTAGCTACAAAATAAGCCAAACCGTAAATTTGGCTTCTCCAAATTTTGGACAGTGGGGGTGGGGTTTTCACAAGTAATGTCCCAGGTGAACAGATATTTTTTTCGCATTAAATGTCTTTGTAACAAATCTTAAAACATCTTATTTATATACAAATGTTTTATAAAAGGTTGCTTTAAAACTTATTGTTAAATTAAAACAGAAATATTACAATTAGGGAATTTATGCAAAGAAAAAGGTTTTATTTCAGATTTTGCAAAAAATTCGTCAAACATTTAAAATATTTAGTACGTTACACTGCACAGAACAACCGTAACTGAACAAACACCAGGTAAATGCATGTAAAATAGTCCTATCGAGCCACAAAAAAGATCAAAGTTTTAAAATTTGTTTCAGTTAGCAGGAGGAACATGTTTGGATCAACCCACCTTTTGTCAAATCCTGGGACATGCCGTAAATAAAACCGATCTGTAGGTGTCCGGACATCGTTTATTCTTTAGGTTAATGCATACGACTCGTAGGGAAACGAATTGCATCGAAACAGAACCGTCACGTGTGCGAGTGTCCGCCAGGCTTTTCGTAAGAAAAATTATGTAACAGTTCTAATAGCCAAAGAACCTAACTGTTTACTATTTGGAATCGTACTGCTGCCGGTGTATTAAACCCACATAAGACTGAAATCAAGAAGAGAACATAAAGAGAAAGTCATTGATACGAGTTTACTTAGTGAAGTAACGGTCAAGCACATTTACTTTCGATTTTTAAAGCTGAAGGAAATCGCGATGTAATATGAACCGAAATACTTTGACGCAACGCGGTGTTACTCTGTCTGTAGAATTGTTCGTTGTAGAAAAAAGTGATTGTTTTATCTTGACCACAATTTTTTTTTTGAAAACGGCTAAAGAAAAATTGTAATTTGCGAAAAGGATTATGTTTCTACCGTCTGAGAATAGAATTAGGCATGTACAGAATGAGCTTGTGAGAGTTTTCTCCGTTATTTTTAGAGCTACGAAAAAAATATTTACAGGAAGAAGGGAGGTTATATTTCATCACGTGCTGTCAGAAAAACAATTGAAGGGAAAATGTAGCAGCTATTTAATGAGCATATTTTTTTTACTGGAACACCCTGTATTTTTATTTGTTGAATTCCGATTTACAACGGTATACAATATGTATGTCATACTTTCTTCCACAGGTTTTTGAAATATTAACCATAGAATATGTAACAGACTATAGATACTCGACAATATAAAATACAAAAGATATGGGGTGCTTAATTTAAAAAAAAAGTTATGTAAATTAAAGAGCTACTACATTTTTCTTTCAATTGTTTTTCTGACACCACATTCTGAAATTTCAGAAAAAAGCAAGTTACCCCTGTATTTTTTTTTTCATAGCTCTAAAAACAACGGAGAAAAAGAGGGGGATAATTCTCACAAACTCACCCTGTATGTACATAAATATAATCCTTAGATATAACTTGGAGCTTTTTTTGAGACACCCTTTTTACTTAACTAGGAATTGGATATACGCTATAATATTTAGCTTATAAGTAAGTTCTACATCCTTATATTTTAGAACAGCAGGGCATATTTTTTTCAAGTGGTGAAGGAAAATTATGATCAATGAAAAATATTATAATTTCATTGACTGTTGCTCAAGTTTAAGGTAAAAACAAAATGTGTGTAATTCTGTCTGATGATGTGGAACAGACAATTGTTAGTGCCTGTAATGAAATAAGAGGCGACATTTTGAGAACCAGTCAATTTGAAATCCTCATATTTTCATAAGGAGGGATAGGACCCACATAATATTTTAGGGAATGATTACTAGACCTAAGTAGAAGACTATAATCGCAAGAAAATGAAACTTGAGAGAACATTTTTTAAATCATGTCTGCCTCTCAGAAGATTTTAAAAACGGGTTGAAAAATATTTGCGAAATATTTTTCTCGCAATTACTGATGTGCAACTTTTCATCCTAGAGCTTTTTGCAAAAATTTCATTTTTGCTTAAAGATACAACTATTGTAAAATCTCAGAAACGAAATGTTGAGATGCAATAAAAATTGAAATCACAATTACTTTTACAGATCTTTCACTCCCTAAAATATAATGTGGATCCTATCCCTTCTTCGAAAATACGAGCATTTCAGATTTCATCGGTCGCTACTATTGAAAATATTACCGTTTATTGAAAACAAGTTTGTGTTTAAATAACAACGGTGGTCATAGTGAACATTTGTTAAACAAGTACATACAGTGTGGAACAGCCCAATGGAATAAATTCAGTATAGCTCCATTATCATGCATTTTTTAGACACTTAGAAAATTCTGAGACACGTGAATTTTTAATTCTAAAATGATCATATTCTAATTTAATTCTAAAATGATATTTCATTTGAAAGATCTTTTCATTCTCTATTCAAAACTGCTGTGGTTTTAAATTTTATTGCAGAAATTAACAAGAAAAAAAGATACGTTTCTTTTAAACTTTTATAAGTAACACTATTTGTTAATTTTAGGTTCTGAATTGTTAATAATAACAAAACATAAATGTCTGTAATTGCCGACATTCCCTACTATAAGATAAAAACTTACTAATAAATACGTACAATCTTTTGCTTGTCAATCGAACGACGAAAACGAGCAAGCAGCAAAAAAAACTGAAATTTAAGAAGTTGGCTATTATCAGCTTTAGTGAAATTACCTAGAAACGTGCTTGTCATTGTAACAGTAGTTAACAGTTATCAGTGTTAAACTTTATGCTTTAGTTTTCATGTTGCAATTCAGAGAGATGGTTTACCTAATAGAAATACATAAGATAACGATTCTGCAGATGATTGGTTACGGACACAGAATACGAACGCAGGCCGTAGTTGTTCGCCTATTTCAAGAAAAATATCCGGAGTTGCCTTTGATATCTCAAGGTACCGTAAGTAAAATAGAGAAGCAGTTTCGGGAATGTGGACATGTACGGCAGCTAAAGAAAAATGCTCCTAATAAACTCAGTGACGATCAGAAATTGGATGTAAAGCAAATGTTTGAAGAAAATCCACATACGTCGAGTCGCCAAACAGCTTCAGCATTAAATATTAGCTATTCCTCGATTCTCCGCGTATTGATAGAAACTCAGATGCACCTATATAAGCTGGTACCAATTAATGACCTGGCGAAAGACGATTTTGATAGACGAATTCTCTTTTGTGAACAAATGATGCCAATGATAGATGACAATACTTTACAAATAGAAAATGTTTTATTTTCGGGTGAATCTACATTTACACTTCGCGGCCATGTTAATCGCCAAAACTGTCGTTACTGGTCGAGAGAAAATTCTCACTGGATGAGGGAACTATACACGCAAAACCCTGAGAAAATTAATGTTTGGACAGGAATAATTGGAGAAAATTTCATTGGTCCCTTCTTCATTAACGGCAATTTGAATGGAAATACTTATTTAGCGCTGCTCCAAAATAATGTTGTACCGACGATGGTAAACTTGTCTTTCCAAATCGCTGGATAGTGAGACGTGGTTCTGTAGAATGGCCTGCACGATCACCTGATCTCACGCCGTTAGACTTCTGCCTATGCGGATATGTAAAATGTATAGTTTACAATACCAAACTCGACGATTTAGCTGACTTAAGAAGAAGAATAACACTTGCAATCAGATCTATTACCCCGCAGATGTTAACTAACGTTAGAAGACATTTCTATTTAGGTCAAGGATGCTGCCAAGATGCTGAAGGCATGCATTTTGAACATCTGCTGCATTAATAATGATTTGTTTTTTATTTTAATGTAACGAATTTCCTACGCTGGAGAAACTTTTTTTCTTGTTAATTTCTGCAGTAAAATTTAAAACCGTATCAGTTTTGAATAGAGAATGAAAAGACCTTTCAAATGAAGTATCACAAGCCCCTACTTCCAATTTGAAAATTTAGGGGTTGTAGCTGTCACCTGAAGGGGGTTGAATTTAGGGATCACATTTTTACGTCCCAAGATGTCATTTTAGAATTAGAAATTGACGTGTCTCAGAATTTTCAAAAAAAAATGCATAATAATGGAGCTACTGAATTTATTCCATTTGGCTGTTCCACACTGTATACATACATATGTAAAATTAATTTAAGTATAGACAGTATTGTAGTAAATCCGTAACGATACCCTACGAAGATGTACCTACAGTCCCTTAATTTTGGGTAACAATTCGTAAAAATAATTTTTTTTTATGGATTATGATTTTCTTTTACTGTTAAATATTTAGAGACATACGAGTAGGTGTAAATCATTTGGAGACAGACATAAATCATACGTATTGCGCTGTTTTAACATTTTTAGAAACGGAGATATTATATAAAAAAACGGTATTTAGAACATAAAATCCAAATTAAAATATTTTTTCAACTGTGCCATAAAACTGTGCCAAAAAAAAGTTTGAATCGTTGCAGCACCTGATGTCGTGCAGTTTTGTTTTCTTTATATGTACATACATACAATATGTATGTACATGCCAAATTCTAGTCTTAGGCTGTAAGAATATAACAATTATAATTTTCTTTAGCCGTTTTCGAAAAAAATGGGTGATCAGGATACTGCAATCACCGTGTATATACGTATCGATGTTACATTATCATTTCACATTTTATTTTCAGAACAATTAGGGAAGTTGGTTTGATTAACGTTTGCAAAATACTAACACATTTTACATAAATTAACCACGCGAATCCAGGTAACTTATTAGCGCTAAAAAAATTGATTAGTTATTGCGTTCATTATTCCGTACTGTTCACACTATTAAGCTGTATGTACTATCGCAGTATTAATTCGAATGACGAAGTTGGTAATCAGTCCACGGTACGGTCTATGTACAGGGCCATTGATTAAAAATTGACCTTATCTCTCCGATCAGTGACACTATTTGTAATAATTTGTGTAAAAAATTAAATTGTGATGTTTTATGTATTTTTAACATATCAGCACCTCCGAGGTAAACTGTGTTAAGTCACATTTTTGTGAAAAGTGAGTTATTGGTAACAATAAACAGCAAGTGTTTTAGTTTTCCTTATGGTAAATATCATGAAGTCCTTAGTAATCCGGTTTGTCCAATAGATGGCGTTAAACAGCGTTAAGTCCTACACGGCTACAGAGGTATATGGTGTTAAAGTCACTTAACTCTGTTTACAAACGAACGTATGTTTGAGCAGACAACGTTAAGTGCGTGACCTCTGCGTTTTTCATGCTTTTCGTTATTGCTGTTGATTATTTGTAAACCGTTTATAAGTTAATAGAAAGTATGAGTAAAGGAAAACGAATATGTGATTTGGTTTTACAACAAGAACCTTGCCTGTGAGTTCCATGGAACAAGAACATTTTCTGAATATTAAAAGTCTTTATGAACGCTCAAATGCTCCTTTTACATAAAAAAAAGACTACTACAAACCAATCATTTTTAAACTCAAATGTTGTTTATATCCAAGTAAGAGCCCAGAACAAGGGTATCTTATACTTTAAAATCGCCTTCAACAGTGAGTTCGAGGAAATTGATCTTAAAAAAAATTGGCGAATATATACAAGTATTCCCCAAAATCTACCGCCGGCACCATTTAAAGGATTAACTACGCAAAAATATAACAACTTGCAAGGTCTACTTAAATGGGTTCCCAAGATTTTTCATCCATTTTATCAGAATTTAAAGCACTCAGCCAAAGAACATGAAAACAATGAAGGTTGACATATCACTGCAATTTTATGTTTAAATTACTCTTTGTAACCCATGTGTTTTTTGTAAATGTATGTCTCAATAAAGAAGTTAAGTTACAATACGCATAAGTATTTATTAAAGTAAAGTAAAAAGTGTTAAGTCACATCAAAGTCATAATTCGTGACAACTTATGACAAGGGCGTAGCCAGTAGTTATCTTTGGGGGGGGGGGGGGGCGCTCAATGCAGTTCAAACGAATAAGCTAAAAAAAAAAAAGGTCACTACAGGCAACGGCAACCGCATTCCCCCGAGTATTTTGGTTTTTACTTGACCCTTTGGGGGGGGGGCGATCGCCCCCCATCGCCTTCCTCTGGCTACGCCCTTGACTTATCATAATGGTGTGAATGATATTGTAGTATATCTTTTACGACTTGTGTATAATACAAAATTAAATGGAAAAACTTAACTGTTAGATGCTCCTAGTTACGACAACTTTTAAATAAAGTTTAAACGTGTTTCCTGAAAAATTATATTTATGTGACTTACTGGTATATTTACTGGTATAGTGACTTACTGGTATATTATGGTTTACTTCTGAGGTGCTGATATAGTTTAATTTTTAGTTAAACGTGTTAAAAAATCAAGAGTGTTTGGGAATTTTTCCCCCCCCCTTTAACCCCTCCCCCTTTCCCCCGCAAAACCCCCTTTTTTTTTTTTCTCCACCCCTCTCTTCCCCTCAGGGCGGGCGCCCCCAAATTTTTTTTTTTTAAAAATATTTTTCATGCGCAGGCATCATGCGAAAAACTCATGCGCATTTCAGAAAATGTCAATTTTTGGAAAAATGTGAATTTTGTTTTGAGAGGTCAATTTCGTTTTATTGGGACATGAAGTTTGGTGAAGTTCAGTTCTCAAAAATGTAACCAGGGAAGGAGAATAAGGTTGTTTTTTTATTTTTAAATGACAACCACCTTTTTTTATTGCACCTCAGGTCTTTCTGATTCATTTGGTGTTCAACATGTAAGGGAGTTGGTAGGGAAAATTTTCGAGGAAAATAGAAAAAAAAATCGTAATTTCCGATTTTTATTTTTCAGTAGGATAGCTGAATCTAGGCGCCTGAACACAATCAAATTTTGTTGAAATAGCTCTTTTTATTTGATTTTAATGGATCAAATGTTCGCACTGTTGACCTGCGCGTCGACAAACTCTCTGCATATTCTTGATTGTTTCAGTTGATATTGGCCCGATTTCATGGCGAATAGCTTCAGATCTATAATGTTGTCCGGTCTGTTGCGATACACCTTGTTTTTCAAGGTTCCCCATAAGAAAAAATCAACTGGGGTTAAGTCAGGAGACCTCGCAGGCCACTCAATTTACCCTCTTATGCCAATCCAACGATGTTGAAATTGATGGTTCAAATAGTTTCTTAGGATAGCCGTGTAATTTGGTGAACCGCCGTCATGTTGAAACCAAATTTCAGGATTTATTTCGTGAAGTTCTCCTCCTGGATAAAGTGCTACAAGAGCAGAAACCAGGTCCTCTAATAATTCAAAGCACCCCGGGCCACTCAAATTCCCGTCGATAAATTAAAGCCCAAGTAGTCGTTTTTTACGATACCTGTCCACACATTTAACTTTTCAGTACACTGGATATGCACCTCTTTAATCCAAAGTGGGTTTCCGGCGGTCCAGTATCGAAATTTGGTCTGTTGACTGTACTATTCGTACAAAATTCCCACTGAAAAAAGGAAATGTGTTTTTTTCTTCTTCAAAATCTTCTCTACCAACCCAATACATTTTGAACACCAAATTAATTAGAAATACCTAAGCTTTCATACGATGCCGATGCAATAAAAAAAGGTGGAAAAAATCAACCCTATCTCCCTATTGCCGCCCCTGGTTACATTTTTGAGAAATTTACGAAAGTTCAATGCTCCCAAAAACAATATAGAGGTCCTAGAGATTTTTCCAAATATTGACATTTTCCGAAATGCGCATAACTTTTGAGACACATATGGTATAATAAGGAGATTTTAAGAAAACTGCAGTAGACTTTGGATATAATATACAGGGTGATTTCTAAGACACAAATAGATAGCATTTTGCTTGCAAACGTTAATCTTCTCTAATGATCCCCCCAAATAAAATGTGAAATAATATAACATACCTACATACATATTATGAATGTACACAGTGATTATTTTATCTTGGTACTAGTTTTTTCTGCCTTACTATAACAAAACTAAAACATATTTTTTAACAGGTGTATTTTTATTTTCTAAACGACCAACGTTCAGATGGTCGATACTTTTTCGTCTGACTATTTTCCATATGTATTATTAAAATAGGTATAGAATTACTACTCTAATGTGGTGATGATCTGAAGTATCCTAAGTGAGTAAAAACTGAAAAAGTCAAATTTGGGATATATGAGTGACTATTTTGTTTTGAAGCAACGATATATTTTTTCAGACAAAATGTAACACAAACTCTACAAATGTAACTTTAAATGTTACGTGTAAATCTTTACTACAACATATCTATCATAAAAGAAAAAACAAAAATAATATAATATGCATAGGTTTGTACCTAACTAAAAACAATAAATAAATAATGTTTTATGTTAAATAACTTTTAATAAAAAAATAATTTTCAATAACATGAGTATCACGAATTTAAAGTTAAATATCCCGATTTTTTTATCGACATCTATTTTTTTATATTTTCTACTCAAAAAATGGTCCTTGTTTCCCAATCCGTTAAAAAAAACAGGTTGATAGGTATTTAAAATAATGGTCGACAATATCATAACGTTAAAAACGATTTTGAAAAGAGATTTATTGAAAAATGTATCTTTCTGAAACCCAAAATTGACCGAATATCTTTTTACGTCATTGGAAAAAGAAATACTGAATTTACCCCGAACTTTACAACCCCATTGCTGTTTTTTTCGGTTTTGAAAAGAAGATAAATTGGTATAAAATGATAAATAAATTACAATTTCACTCTAAGAAATAAAACAAAATTTGCTCGCTCAGATTTGTGTCATGTGTTATCAAGACATTATCGAAAAATATTTATTCATGGTTACTAATTTTCGAATTCCTAATAGGACCACATATCTCTTTCTTGGCCAATTGTTTCTTTGGTTTAATTATTTGGTATAATATCCCCTTTTTAGCCAGTAAGAGGAAGATACAATTGTATCGACGAATAATAATATCGACAATGATTTAATAACGTAATTTTAGCGTAAAATTAATAACGTAATTAACATAGGGTGGTACGTGGTTATTCTTCGTTCTTCCTTAATTCTATTGCAAAGAGAAATTTGGCAGAGGCAATCCGAACCGGTTCGCGAAAACAAAACCTCTATAGGTGTACGAAACGCTACGAATATTATTTTTTATTTATATAATAAACACTTTCACTTTCCGGGAGAACCATGCAATCAAGTTTAATGTAAAGCTATTCATATATATTTTTTGTATTTCCTGAGGAAGTCATTATATTCCTTTCACTAATATAAATATTGTTCTCTCGTACGGGAGCGTGCACCTAGATATTTAACCGCTTATCTGTTGTTTCGTGCACAAATATCTTATGCTTTAATTTCCTAGGAGAACGGTGCCGTCATCTAGCGGGCGTAACATAACGTTGGGTGACGTCATATACTTGTCCACAAATATGTGTTTTTGACGGTGAGAAGAAATGTATTTTGTGACGCTATTCACAGCCATTTTACGACCCCTATATGAAGGTGCCGTATCCAGATTTAGACGAACCAGTTTTCCGAGAAGTGGATTATTTCAGCAAGACAGAGCACCTCTCCATAATGCAGTACATGTCCGAACCTGTTTAAATGAGGTTTTCTCAAATCGTTTTTCTGTTTTAACAAATACGGATAGGAAGAAGGGGGCCAATTGAGTGGCCAGCTCGATTGCCAGATCTGACACTCCTATAGTATTTTTTGTAGGGGGATATTTAAAAACTAAAGTGTATTTACATACGACTCATGAATTTGGATGATTTAAAAGTAATAATTTAGAACCCCTGAATTATTATATATTCATATTAATCTTAATTAATATTAATTAATTTTCAACAAGATTTTCTAGAACTAGATAATGTGCTCTTTTCAGTTTCGTCATAAAAAATCCATGAATACTGACTATTTCCACGCCACTACGTGGATGTGGAAGTAATAGGAGTTATCTTTACAACAATATATATGACGCCGTGATCTTTTAACAGGTGGTCAAATTAAAATTATAGTCTATATTAAAAGCCCATATTAAAAAATCGTAATGCATATGTCATACTTATGTATCTTTTGATGTGTCCAAGCTTTATAAAAATCCGTCATGCTTTTATGGATTTTATTCATTACTTTACAAACGATACGATATACTAATCTACTATACACTAACTACTATACACATATAACCTACTATATAGACTATATAGACTAACCTACTATAAACTAAAATATACTAATGTATACCTACTAACATTCATTTTGACAAACATTTTTCACTAATTTCATAAATATGTACTTATACAGTGTAAAACAATGAGCATACCAGTAACATAATGATAGAAACATGAAACTGAAAGTTATGAATTAGAATTAGAAGATAACATGAACAATTGTAGCATTGCCTTAGGTTTACAATAAATACTGATTTATGTAATATGTTTGGCAGTTTAGAATTGCCAACAGTAATAAGTTTTTTTGAATAATAAGTTGGCAACAGTAATGAAGTAGTACTTGAAAGTGGTACTAAAATTTTATGACAATTGATCAATAAATTATTCGGTTGATTCAAGCGTGAAACATGATTATTTATTTTATAAACAGGAGGAATTTAATTTCGAATGGAAGCGCCATCCGACTCTATAAATTGTCGCCAAGGAGTAGGTAGACTGCGGATACCACGTTCCTATAACTCACGCGTTGTGAAGCGAAAAAGTTGTGAATTTGTAGACGGTGACGATCGCCAAATGATTTATTAAATGTTTGCTGAGGGCACAGAACAAATGGTAGTCAGTGGGGAAAAGGTGGTGAATATGGTAGATGGAGAACTTCACAACCTAATTGCAGGAGTTCAAGGCGTGTCTGTTTTGCTACATGGGGATGCCCATTATCGTGTAGTAGTATAACTTCCTCCAAGATAATAGTCTTTCAAGAGTTCTCTGTGATACACGCCGCCGTTTAGGTACTGATTGTGCTGGCGCATCTGCGTCTACCCACTGGCATTTACGGTTCTGATAGCACCCACTTTTTATCCTCGGTAACAAGATTGTTCAACCAATCAAAACGACAACTGCGGGAGAGAAGTTGTGTGCAAATGTTACTCCGATGCTGGCGATCGGCGTCGCTTAATCAACGTGGTATCCACTTGCCCAACTTTTGGACTTTGCCTAGCGTTTCGAGTCCACGTACTACCGTGGCCTGGCTCCAGCCGAGCTCTCGTGCCATCTGTTGTGTGGTTTCTCATCCGGGTTTGCCTCGACAATTGTACTTACGCAAGCGCTCGATATCCAATCGAGGTGGCCTACCAGATCGTGGTTTTATCGCAGACGTCGCCAGATCGGAAGCGTGCGAACCATCTTCTGCATGTTGCTAAACTAGTTCTGTTGTCGTCACTAGATTTCGGTGTACTTTGGTTGCATTATGGCCTAAAAAAATTCATATAATAAAGCATATCGAATCTTAGTTGAGGTTTCACTCATTTTCAAGTTGTACATTGCAGTTACGTTCTCAGAATACGTAGCTCAATTCTAATGAAGCAACTGAATATAATATGTTCTATATATGTTTTTCAATTTCTTTACCAGTTTATTGAAAGTGATAAATTGAAAGACATGATCTGTTTTACATATACATATATGTGTATATATGTAAATAAATTGAAGGACAACTATGTTAATAATGGCTCAATAAATTGAAAGGTTTTGAAAAAAAAATTACTTTTAATTTTTAATTAATTTTATTTAATTCTATTATCATTCATATACATACATATGTATGTCGAAAGTAATGAAAACATTGTACATGAATTGTCAAAAGAAAAATATAAACAAACATTACACATTATACACATGTATGTATGTAGTAAATTACATAGAGAACAAATTGCTATGTGTATAAAGATATCCGTCTAATTTTTGAATTTAAGTAATAAAAAGGGTCCGGAAATGTGTCCGGCAACGCAGGGCTCGACATTATAAAACTCTACAATAATGAAAGTATAAACCGTATTTTGTAAGCGCCTTGTACATTATAAACGGGTGTATTTCTTTCCTGTGTTACATACGGTATTGACACCTTCCCTAAAACGCTCCAGAGCCCGCGTGTGCGCAGTAGTAAAAAGTGTTTTATTAAATATAAATTGTCTAAAAGCAAATTATCCCTTGCTGGGTTGCATCAACGGCATAACTTTTTGTTGCTAGGTATCTGGCTGCTTATTGTCCATTTATAATATCACTTTTTACTAAAATAATTCTATAGTATTGAAAACTATCCACCTTATCCGCTTGCTACGACTACCAAAAATGCAATTTTGTTGAAAGGTCAAAATAGCGATAAAACATGATATTTTTACAAGATTAGGATTATATTTCGATCAAATATCTATCGTATTTCTGGCAGCAGTTAAAGGAAGTGGTCTAGAGGTAATATTATATATTTTATTCATTCCTGATATTATGATCATTGCGATATTAAACCATCGTTAACATTTGTAACTTCAGTAAATTCAAAGGAAGGATGATTCACTTCAAATAAGATAATAATTTTACAACCTGATTAATCCACCAGGTATTAGTCACCTTATTTGAAATAAGAACAACGGTGAATACAAATTATTTGATATATGTAACTGTGAAAATGTGAATCAGAGTATTGATCAGAAGCGAGTGGTGATAAATGAAACTAATAAAGTTATCACATACGGAAAGTTATCACACAAAAAAATCAGGAATGGCGATCGTTATTATCCTACAATGTGTTGTATGGAATAATTATTATTATACACCTACAAACATATTTCAAATACCATTTTAAGGCTGTAACTTACTTTCTTTTTTATTTATTTGATATATCAAAAAAATAATATATTATTCCAATAAAATAAACCATTGCTTTGTGTCATTTGACTAAATTAAATACGATCTTCTCTAATCTCAAACATATACCAAATAATAACTCCACTTTTAATTTAAGGAGATCAAATCGCATTATTTTTTTACATATACATTTCAATAATTGTCACAAATAAACATATATTATGTTACATGTATGTTAGTTATGTTACATACTTCACTGACATGTTCTAGGATTATGAAATGAACTGAGTGAAAAATAACTAATCTAACGTATTTATTAAATAATCATATTTTGATATTCCTGAATTCCGCCCTATTTAAGTAGTCGTGGCTTGTATTTCCTTCCCCATGTTCCATCCTCGGAATTTTGCTTTACTTGTTCTCTTACAGAAGATATGGCCGCGTTTGGTCTAGTTGGTCTGTGACAGACACCATTCGGAACCATATTGTCCGTGAGAATAACTTCCCTCAGATGTTTTCATAAAAATACCAGATTAAAAGGACAGGATAATGTAGTGACAATCTAAGCGTCGAGAAACTGGTATTCGGACTGTTTCAAAACAGAACAATAAGTACTGACATTTTCAGGATCAGATCTAATATTCTGACCAGTCACAAACCAAAACCAATTTGTAGTATCGCGAAAACACCAGTTTTCTTTCAATTGTGATTGAATTGCCAGCTCCGGTGTTTTCAACTGTGTAAGCAGAATTTGACTTGTTGAATAAAAATTATAGTTTTTAAAATATCACAATACTAAAGTAAAAATCATACCTACTC
>JAPWTK010000094.1:0-312500 GCA_029963805.1 Aromia moschata
TTAGTTGAGAAGATAGGACCTGAAAAATTAAAGCATAAAGAACCCTTTTTACAAATCCAAGCAGTTGAATATAAAACTAAAAAAAGTTATTATATTTGATATTTAATACATAGTTTTTCTCTTTTAAGTAAAAAAAAAGAAATAATGAATGTAAAGACAAAAATGTACTCTTTTAATTCACCATTTGTTTACACAAACTATATTTTCAAAACACTTGAATCCATGTAAAGTAGAATATACTGCTGAAGTTTGGCAATAAAACAAACCATGCTTAAACTTAATAAAAAGGATGGAGCTGAAGGCAATAAAATACGCTTGCTTGGGGTAATTTAGATAACAGGCGTTAGTTCCAAATGCTATTAAAACTTGGACAGAAACCGAAATACATGTCCTGTAAACTTTATTTCTCCTTGGTGGAATAAAATGTACGCACCTGTCGGCGCAACGGAAGTTCTGATGCAGTATGTAAA
This sequence comes from Aromia moschata, assembly GCA_029963805.1. Taxonomy (NCBI): domain Eukaryota; kingdom Metazoa; phylum Arthropoda; class Insecta; order Coleoptera; family Cerambycidae; genus Aromia; species Aromia moschata. Next base: position 471 of record JAPWTK010000094.1, read on the forward strand.
TGTGAATAGTCATTCTAGAGGCTAATGGATTTTTTTATAGCGCATATAACATACTCATGTAAGATAAGATGTTATCCGACACTTTATAAGAATCGGTAATCGCTTGTAATTTTTTTTATTCCATACTCTTCTGCCACTTATTAATATACAGTGAGGTCCATAAGTAACGGATAAATTCATTATCTACGTAATTTACAATTTATGAGTAAAATCCTGAAACACGTCAATTTTTAATTCTAGAATGACATTTTTTTTAGCATAATTTTATACCTCCTCCTCCAACCCCCTTGGAGTGACAGCTACCCCTTTAAAATTTTTAAATGGAACGAGGGTGCGTGTGATAGCTCATTTGAAAGGGTTCTTAATTATCTATTCAGCAATATAAGGTTTTTTGAATTTTGTATATTTTTCATCAAAAAAATTAAATGTGATAATTTCAAAATTATTATTATGAAATATATACAATCAAGTGCTTATGTACCAAATATCTGTCAAATCTGACGTTTTTAGTTAATTTTGTGTCAACATTCAACTTAAATGTATCGGTTTCCCTGATACGCGATAAACAAGTAAAAAGGGTTTCTTTTTACATATATCAGAAAAAATTATACATTTAAATTTCATTATTTGCTACATCTGTGAAAGCTTAGAATGTGGTGAAAACAAGAACGCAAAAGCAGGTATGCGAAATATTCAATACTAAGTATCCTGACCGCCGCATTTCCCAGTCTACAGTTAGTAGAATAGAAAACAAATTTCGTGAATTTGTAAATGTCACAGATATTCCTAAATCTGGTAGGAAACGCATTTTAAACGATGAACAGATATGTGATATATTGTTAGATATTTAAGATAATCCACATAAACCAACAAGACGAGTTGCCGCCGATAATGATGTTAGTAAAACGTTCATATTGCGTCTTCTAAAAAACGAAAAATACCGTTCATATAAAATTCATTTGGTTCAAGAACTTACGACGATGACCCTGATCGCCGATTGGAATTTTGCGAAATCATGGCAAATAGATGCCAAGACAATCCTTTATTTATAAAAAAACATTCTTTTTTCTGATGAAACAACATTCGTCTTGAATGGAACAATCAACAAACAGAACTGTAGATACTGGAGTACATAAAATCCACATTGGATGATGGAGGCCAATACTCAATATCCTGAGAAGGTGAACGTTGGGGCTGGAATTATAAATTCTCAAATTATCGGACCATATTCTTTGATGGCACATTAATTAAAAATTTCTTAGTTCCAGAGTTAAGAATGCTTTTCCCAGATGATGACAACCCTAATGAAACTGATAGAAATATTTGGTTTCAGCAGGACGGAGCTACACCACATTTTTCATTGGAAGTAAGAGCCTATCTGAATCAAGTTTTTCCCAATAGATGGATCGGTAGACGCGTTGAAATTGAGTAGCCTGCTCGTTCTCCCGATTTGACCCCGCTTGACTATTTTTTATGGGGTTATTTAAAATCGAAAGTCTACTTCAACAGACCACATTACGTAGAAGATTTAGAAGACAGAATAAGGCAAGAAATTAATCAAATCACCCCGGAAACACTATAAAATGTTTTAGAAGAATTTCAGCAACGCCTCCATTATTGTCAAGAAGCAACGGGCGCCCAGTTTGAACATTTGATTTAAACTGTTCTGTTCTGTTTCGTGTTATTTTCTTTACTTAGTAACATTAAAAATGTAATATTTTTCAATAAAAAATTATAGAAATTAAAAAAATCTTATGTTGTTGGATGGAGAATTAAAACCCTTTCAAATGAGCTATCACATGCACCCTCGTTTCACTTAAAAATTTTAAAGGGGTAGCTGTCACTCCAAGGGGGTTGGAGGGAGAGGTACAAAATTATGCTCAAAAAAATGTCATTCTAGAATTAAAAATTGACATGTTTCAGGATTTTACTCATAAATTGTAAATTACGTAGATAATGAATTTATCCGTTACTTATGGACCTCACTGTATAATTCTGTAAAGTGAAATTACATAAAATTGAGGTTTGTCAGAAATCTGACATCTAATAAGAGTCCAGTAGGCAAGGAGCTAAATTCATCAAAAAGTGTGCTTGACATATATAGGGCTAGTTTTGAAGGTTTCCTATGTATTTTTTTTTTGCGTAGAACACAAAGCGCGGGGTCCGTAGTGCTGAAACCGTCCGCTAATTTTTTAAATTAACAATTTGTGTCTTTTTTTCACATTTCTGCTTATATCTTCGTTCCTCGGCATATTTTATATAGCATATGCATTTAAGAAGTTGTAGCCTATTGAATTTCCATAATTTTAAGCCCAACTCGAAGTCTCCAAGTGCTATTGTTAACTTGGAAATGACTGCTGAAGTTGAAAAAGTGCTTTTTTCTCAGTATTTTTTACTTCGAAAGTAGGGGGGACTATGATCATGAAATTGGTGGGACTGCTATTTGTGGTATGAAGTTACAAAAAAAATTTCAGCTCGATCCGTTAATAACTTTTCGAGTAATGTAACGATCGAATTTTTTGCAAGCCTTAATTAACAATGACGCCATTTCTTTGTTTATTATACGATATTGACCGGATTGGGCTAGAAAAATCATAAATCTCTTCAAGTTTGCGAGACTTTTTGAGATTTTGAAAAAATATTAATTCGGGCCAGTTTTATAACGTTTTCTACAGTCCTACCTTTTTTGACGCGACGTATATATTGTTTTAGCGTTGCCGCTTCGAAATTGTCGGAATTGTGACTATAATATCTTGACGTCCATTTTAAATACGCGTCTTGAAGCGTACTTTCAAGATTTAGCTCAAATCATGCTAAAACAATATACTATAAGCAAAAGCGACGGAGGTTCTGAACCAGTGACAGAAGCGGACTTTCCAGCACTGCTTTCAACAATGGAAAAGTCATATGGAGCGGTGTAGAGATCGCCAAGGGGAGTACACTGAAGGCGAAAAAGTTGCTACTGTAATTGGTAACGAACAAAAAATGTTATGACAGCACTTCGGTTATTTTATAGGCACACCTCGTAAGAGTTAATATTTCACTCATTTCCTCAAATAGCCTACTTTTAACCAACAAATAAATGTGACGCATGAATAGAAACTGCAATATTTTAACAAACCAAAATGGCGTAACATATAAATTAGGTGTTATAAAAAAAAAGTGCTGAACAAAGACGATGATAAAATAAAATATAGATACGGTCAATACCCATAATGGTTTCTCCCGATCAGCCCAACTCGCCCATGAGGCAGTAGAGTGTTAAATTAAATTCCCGATGAATTACGCCATTCACTACGCTCTATAAACCGGGCAGGTTGTTGCAGATTAAAACAGTTTTCCGATATGCCATCCTCGGGCAACATGTACCTAATAGATTATATTATATTGCAAAAAAATAAAAATAAACTGTTCGTTTAAATACGTGTCCACATCAATAAAAAACAAACTGGACGTTTTCCACGAAACACCGAACTACTATACTTCTGTCTATACACGGTGGAGACTTTAACTGGAATATATTCGCTAGCGGGGTGGTGAACGATTTTTCAAAAAATTCCCGAGACACGTCAACTTTTAAATGTATTTACCTACATTTTGCAAGTAATATGAAAAATATAGCCCTTCAGGGGTGGCTGAAACCACCCTCGACATGATTTTTTCAAATGCAACCTTATGGCTTGTGACCCCTCATTGTAAAGCTGGTGGAAAGAGGAATCCAACGCACTGATCAAATTTTAATTTTTAGTATGTTTGTAGGGTTGCATACAATTAAAACAATTTAAAAATTAAATTTATTTTCAACGTAACAATTGTTCAAAATGTGCACCATTCACTTGTTGGCAGCATCCCAGTCTGTGGTAGGTTTCGTCCCTTACATTATGCAACATTTGCGGTGTTATTTTTCCGATTTCCTCTCTTATCCTTTCCTGCAGATCTGCTATGTTGTTGGGTTTCTGAATGTAAACCCTACTTTTAAGATGTCCCCACAAAAAGAAATCCAGTGGTGTAAGATCTGGAGATCTTGCTGGCCACTCAATATTACCTCGCCTCCCAATCCACCTATCGGGAAAAATTCTGTCCAGATACTGACGAACAATGGCAGCATATTGTGGTGGGGCCCCATCTTGCTGAAACCATAACCTCTCGTCGGTCAAGTAAGGTTTAAGGGGTTTGGAAATAAATGACATAGCACTGGCATTAATTCGTGCTGGAGTAAACGCAAGTATCTTGCTCCATTAAGAGTGTCATCAAAGAAAAATGGTCCTACAATTCTATCTTGTATTATTCCGGCCCACACATTAGTTTTCTGTGGGCGCTGAGCATGAAGTTCCCTCATCCAATGGGGGTTCTCTTCAGCCCAGTAACGACAATTTTGGCGATTTACGTGCCCATTTAATGTAAAAGTAGCCTCGTCAGAGAAAAACTATCCACTCTAAAGATAACTGGTTTTGATCAATACAAGTCATCAATAAATCGCAAAATTCCACTCGTCGATCTGGATCATCTTCAAGTAGCTCTTGAACAGCTTGCATTTTATATGGGCATTTTTTCTCATATTTAACTATTTTTAAAACTGTTTTGTGATTAAGATTACTATCACGGGCCAGTTGACGGGTTGGAGTGATTGGATTTTCTTCTAGAGCAAGCAACAAATTCAACTTCGTGTCGTCATCAACAACAGCCTGCCTCTTACTCGGTACTTTCCTGACATGACCCATCTCTCGATATTGTGCCTCAATTTTACTAATGGTACCTTGATTTAGTGGTGGCAAGTCAGGATGCGTTTCTCGAAACAAGCGAACAACTTCGCATTGAGTTCGCGCCCTATCACCATATCCAATCATCATCAAAATTTCGATTTTTAGTGATTCAGTTAAATAAGACATTTTCACCAATTTGAAATAACACTTCGTTTCAAACTCTGAATACAGCATGCAAACTAAATTACTCTTTGCGGTCGTGTAAAAACAGTAGCAAAAAAAAAACAAATATCAGTTGTGGCAAAAAATTGCTTGGAATTTTTTGTGGGGACATATGAAAAGGAAGGTTTACATTCCAAAACTAAACAACACACATTTTGAGTACGAAATTGTTGCGTTAAAAAATAAATTAAACTATAAAATTACGTTTTAATTGTATGCAACCCTACAAACATACTAAAAATTAAAATTTGATCAGTGCGTTGGATTCCTCTTTCCACCAGCTTTACAATGAGGGGTCACAAGCCATAGGGTTGCATTTGAAAAATCATGTCGAGGGTGGTTTCAGCCACCCCCTGAAGGGCTATATTTTTCACATTACTTGCAAAATGTAGGTAAGTACATTTAAAAGTTGACGTGTCTCGGGAATTTTTTGAAAAATCATTCACCACCCCGCTAGCGAATATATTCCAGTTAAAGTCTCCACCGTGTATACAGTAAGCGGCACCCTAATGCGTACATAGCCGAATGAAGGGCAATTGATAATTTAACTTCTTTGTTGAGTAGACTAGAGAAGAAACATGAGGTGAAAACCAATCGCGATCCAATCGCTAGCGCAGGCGTATGAGGCATCCGGTTTGTCGGTAGAACTGTTTGAGTTAAAATTTGAAATACCATTTTATTTACAAAGGCCAGCCGCCAGTCTAGGGCTGTACAACGGTTTACGGGGGTATTTGATAAGTACGCGGACTTCCTAATTCGCGAGCGTTATTACGGGGGACGGTAAAAATGCACTTTGGTATGTTGTGAATATGAATTTGTATTGAATTGAAATATTTTATTGGAATAAAATAATGTGAATAACAGAGTGTTTATTAAACTGATTACATTGCAACATTGAGTAAGACTAATATAGGTAACAGATAAGTTATAACACAGATAATTAACATTATATTCGCAAATATTTTAAAATTGTTAATTTAGTAAGCGTTTTTTGAGTTTTTTTTTTTTTTACTTTTAATATCACGGTTTGCGAACTTTGCGTCCCCATGAACGCATTAAAGTTATTTAGATGGCAATAATTTAATAAATCGAAAATAACATTCATAGTTTTTATAAATTTTGCAGTTATTCTTGTATCTGAGGGCAAAACTTTAAAATCGATGTAAGTGGAAAGAGCAACGGCCACTGAATGACTAAAAACTTGTGAAGCATACTTGACTTTTATTTTTTTGGAAATTATTCGGGTATAGGTTCATCGGTTAATTTCGGACAAGTCGGTCTTCAGTTTGTCATTATTGTAAAAAGTGCCTAGGTAATCTTTTCTAAGGTAGAACACGCCATTTTACTAACTAATAGTTTAAAGCACAAGTCATAAAATAAACAACCAATAAAAAAAATGTCCTCTTAAGCATAATAGTGTCTTTAAATATCCATTTATGAAGTCACATATTCTGTTAAATAATCATAATTCATAAATTGTGAACCATAAGTCACATAAACATCAATAAATATAGGATCCGTCCTGTATAGCGAACTGCCCGCGGCTATCGAATGAACTTCAGCTTTATGCTGAGACAGGCGGTATGAGCGCGGCCGCCGACAACCGCTGAGATCCGGGACGGGGCAAGGAGAGTGCATTAGTGGGTGGAGCTTAGAGTGGACATTCTAGTCTTGTCATGTTCAGTGGCTTTATGTACAACCAAGCCTCCCCGGCCCAAGTAAATTCGCCTATGACATAAAAATGTATCATTTAATATGTATTTAATATCCACCTATGTACGCATTAGGGTGCCGCTTACTGTATATGTATAATACATACTATACAATTTTAATTTTAATCTTCTCCTGAAGATGCCAACTTAGTTGGCGAAACGCGCGTCGAAAAAAGTATAATAGTTCGGTGTGTCGTGGAAAACGTTCAGTTTGCAACGTCCAGTCTGGCCTTCTGCCGACAGATTGTTCAAAAATATTATGTACTGATGAATTATCCTTTTCTACGGCAGGGGTTTTTAATAGGGAAAATCGAGGGTCCTGGGAAAACAAGCACAACAGAAAAAGAATGGTAAAACACATAAAAAAATCAGGAAGAAAAACTTGTTAGCGCTTGATGTGGAATTTTCAGAAACAAAATTGTTGGGCCTATATTTTATGATTAATACTTTATCTGGAGTTACCTATACAAAAACTGTATAATATATGGGTAACACCAGCGACATTGGTACCTATAAGGTATATTGAGCTCAATCATAATATTTTGGTGTCTATCTCCAGTTTAGTATTATCCCATTCTTTCTGACTCACCCTGTATAATAATCTTAAATGATTACCCCTTACTTTATGATAACCTTGTACTTTCTAGTAAAAGTAACAACCACGAAATGTGGATTGATAACCTCTAGATCGGTAAAAACCGTTTTCCGATAGCCTTTAGCTACAAGCGTTGCGCGTAAAATCACGTATTTTCCGCTGTAGTCCCAGGAGACACACATGAAAAATGTACAAAAACCCCAGCACCGACCGAGACACCTGAGAAATATTCGGAAAACCATTTTTCACCCGGCTTAAGAGTGCCTGACCGGCGGGCCGAAAAAAAAATCGCTCGGCAACCCTAATACATCTTAAATTCGACACGGCGGACACCGATGAGGGGATAAACCCTCACCTAACTAAATAAAAGTCTACGGGTCATCTATATAGTAATTTAAGGGAAATAATTAAACTAAAAACATGAAAAAAAAACATGAAAAACAAAAAGTTAACAATATTAATTTAAAAATTAAACATAAACATTTAAATGCTTGACAATACAAAGTTTCCCGAGACGAGATAATTTTTAGATTCTGAAATGGCATCCTGCAACGTAAAAATTTCATCCCTAAATCCTCTTTCCCTTCGAGTGACAGTTGCAACCCCCAAAGGACAATGTTAGGCTATTTTTTGCCATTCAGGCAAACGGGTTTAGGGTTGAAAAAATTATAGGAAATTATTTGTTTACTTTAATCACCTCAAAAGAGCTGTGAGTCACCGTAAGATGCTCGTAGGAAATACAACCTTGGCACACCAAAAAATATTTTATTTTTCTTGCGAATGAGTTTTTAGGGAAAAAAAGGTTGAAATCTAATATTTTTTCAATAACTGCACATCTTGTGATGACGAAAATATTAAAAATAAAATATTCCCAGATTATATCATCAAATATTGATAAAAAGGAATACTCCAAGTCGTAAAAAAAATAAGTTTCGCTAATAAATACGAAAACTAAGCCAAGATTATTACAGGAGGATCTTTTAGCCACATTTTGTGTTTCCCAGAATGCACCGCGAGGAGGCGATCCACTTAGCATTCCATTTTTTTTTAAAACTATATTTAACAAGAATAATTACTAATAATATAATAAAGCAAACATGTTGAAAAAATGAAAAAATAAAAAATATAAAAAAAAATAAAAAATCACAAAAAAAAAATAAAAAAAATTGAATGCTAAGTGGATCGCCTCTTCGCGGTGCATTCTGGGAAACACAAAATGTGGTCAAAAGACCCTTATGTAATAATTTTGGCTTAGTTTTCGTATTTATTAGAGAAAATTATTTTTTTACAACTTGGAGTATTCCTTTTTATCAATATTTGATGATAAAATCTGGGAATATTTTTTTTAATATTTCCGTCATCACAAGATGTGCAGTTATTGAAAAAAATATTGGATTTCAACCTTTTTTTCCCCTAAAAACTCATTCGCAAGTAAAATATTTTTTGCGGTTCCAAGGTTGTATTTCCTATGAGCATCTTAGGGTGACTCATAGCTCTTTTGAGGTGATTGTAGAGGTTTCCCCGGCATTCTGCATATTTTGGGGTATTTAATTAAAGTAAACAAATAATTTCCTATAATTTTTTCAACCCTAAACCCGGTTGCCTGATAGGCAAAAAATAACCTATTTATAACATTGTCCTTTATAAAAGGTTTGGGTATGGTTTTAAACTTAATTGCAATAAATTTTAATACCAGAGCATTTCTGAATAGAGAATGAAAAGACCCTTTAAACGAGTTATCACAAACCCCTACTTCCAATTTGTAAATTTGGGAGTTTCAACTGTCACTCGAAGGGGGTTGAATTTATTGATAATTTTTTTACGTTACAGATCATTTCAAGGCCCCAAATTGATGCGTCTCGGGATTTTTTTATAAATATGCACCATAACTGAGATACTGAATTTATTCCATTTGTCTGTTTCACACTGTATACATATTTGTATAGTACATTAACTTGTAATTACGTTAAGTTAAAATGTTATACGAGGTGTGTAAATTAAGTAATGAGACTGGCAACTTGTTTCAGACTTGGACACAGCGCACCGGACACTTTTGCAAAACTTCAACACGCCTACGGAGACAGTGTTTTTTAACAGCCCAGGTTTTTCGGTGGTTTAAGGCATTCTCAGAAGGAAGAGAGTCGGTTGAAGATGCACCACGCAGCGGAAGGCTTTCATCTTCAAGAACCGATGAAAATGTCGATAGAATACCCGTATTCTTGTGCGTTCAGGTCTTCGGTTGACGACAAGAATGATTGGGGAAGAGTTAAATTTGAATCACTGTTCATCAGATTTTGACTAATGCATTTGGGATGAGAAAAATCTGCGCAAAAATGATTCCAAAAAAATATTTCGCAGGAACAAAAGGACATCAGAAGAGAAAGTTGTCAAGAAACATCAAGAACAACTGGATGTTGCATCACGACAATGCGCCTTGTGACACATCCATTTCATTAAACCAGTTTTTAGCCAGTAAAAAACATTCCTGTGACTCCTCAGTCTCCTTATTCACCTGACTTGAGTCCGTGTGACTGTTTCGCTTCCCAAGATTTAAAAATCACCTCAATAGACGTCATTTTAGGACCATATAAAACATTCAAACGGCTGTAACCGACCAGCTAAGGGCTTTTCCAGTATATGAGTCCCAGCATTGCTATGAGGAATAGAAGAACCGTCTCCAGCGCTGTGTGGCTTCCCAAGGAAGATATTTTGAAGGAGACAATACTGAATTGTAATCCTTTTCGAATTAAAAGGAAATATTAAAAAAATCAGTCTCATTATTTAATGTACACGCCTCGTATATAAACCCGAAACCCGACTGTTTCATGCCATTACAACTCAAACTCCAGACAGACAAATACCGCATGTAATTCCCTTGTGGTCTCCTTATCGTGGAGCCACGCAACCAGAAGTGATTGGTGAACGTCTTTTGCAATTTACACAGTCTGCTGCATTTCAAGAGATTAAGTCTTTCCAAATTTCCTTCTTAACAGAGAGGTCTCGAGTATAAATGCGATTTTCTTGAATTTATCACTGATATGCCCCAGTTGGCCATACATATTGGGCAAGTCAAGTACACTGTCCAAGCATTTGTCGACTGCAAATGTCATATACTTCAGTTTGGAAATTTTTGAGCGAAATTATAAAAATGAAACCTTGTTAACAGTAACGATGATGTATCCCGTATTTTATTAACAGATGAGGCCCATTTGTCTCTTAATGATGGAATCAGTACTCAAAATAGTCGAATGTAGTCCACACAAAATCATTCAAAAAGGTCTTCGCGACAAGAAAGTCACTGTGTCGTATTCATATTTTATATTATAAATTCAGTGTTACAAACACTGAATCTCTATTTTTTTTCTGCATCTATAGCTCTCGGCTTAAGAACTAAAAGTATATTATTCAATACAAAGGAGAGGGATAAACCGAATTAGGAGGAGACAAAAGAGTTAGTTATATAGGAAAAATCGTAAGACGAGTGAAACCGAAAAGTTTGTTTTGTCAATCCATTTACGAAAAGAACCACTCAAACCCGGCGAAGGAGAACTTAATACCTCTTAAAGTTTTACAGATCCTCTTAATAAAACTAAACTCGGTTTTGGATACCAAAGTAAAGTTGGCAAAAGGCTGAAAAAGCTGCTTTTATCTAGAACATAATTACTCTTTCCGTCGTTAAGTTTTGTTTTCTTGCAAATGTTTCCATTATCTAGTTGTGCTCTAAAGTTAGCTGTTAAGAAGTAATTTTCTCAGTTTATATATGTTTAGTTAAAAAGTGCCAAATATACATCGGATTAATATCCCTCTAGAACCATATTAAAATTTCATGAACAGTGCTTTTTATGAAAATTATGGTACGACGGTAGAGTTTGGAATATATATGACGTTTTCAGTTCGCCTTTAGAAAACTAATAAGACAAACTGTTAATTTCGATGAAAGCGTCATCACAAGGCAATTTGCACAAAATTCGGAGTAATAATGTTCCTAATTTTATGAAAGCTACGCGGAAATGAACCCAGAGAAAAGGCATTAGGGAAAATTAATAAACATTAAATGTGAGCGGAAGATGAAGGTCTATCGCAAGGAAGTAGAAGGAAATTGTTTTATATTAAGGTTTTTACTCGCCGGACTAAATTTTAAAATCAATTTTCAGGAGATATAATTGCAGTTTCAATTATTAATTTTAATCTAAAAAAATCTTGCATGTACCTGTTACTATGATCCATTATTAATATATGAATTTACTTGTATCATATTTTTTGACATTCTATGTCTTTATTATGGGCCCCTGGAAAATATTGCGATCTGCGTCACGTCACGCTTGGTAAAGATGGTTTGCCTAACCTGAAGGGGCAAAATCTGGGATAGGGAAAAACTCTATCGAGCATCGTGTATGTGACGCATGACGTCATGGGTCTTGATGGTTTGCCTCTTGGGTCCTCTTTCATAATAAAGACATAGAATGTTCCATGGCCTCACGTGCGTAGCTTCGTGAGCTATCATTTTAATAATAAACCTTGTTAATGTAATATTTCCGTCATAATTTGTATCATGGTTGTGTCAGTGATCTCTGCGCTCAAAATTTTTACTAAAACATAATTTAAACGCAAAATTTTTGCTTATAACCAGAATAGCAATTAAGATCATAATCACTGCATAATTATATAATTATCATATTAAAAATAAATAAATGAAGCACTATAATCAATACTTTTGTAGAACAACTTACTTTATACAGGCAGTATAGGCAGTATAGGCAGTAGGAACCTTCTAACAGTTGGAGTCGTGAACACTTACCTGAAACAAAAACAAAATTATTGAGTATGTACATAAATACAAGGCAGTTAATACTTTATCATAGAGTAGTATAATGCCGACCCTGCGTTATAACACGCATTTCCGGACCTTAGTGATAATATATGTATGCGTATTGAGGTTTATCGGTTATAAGTTGTTGGAATTATTTTACTAATTTTCTTTTGATTCTTAGTTTTGACAGAAATAAAATCAGAATGAATAAGGCACGTTTTTAGGTTAGATAGGTTTATTTTGAAAAAGGAAACCCTTTTCCTATAAGGTATATATGTTTTTTTACGAAATTGATTAATAAATTAATCATATTTTTAAATAGACATCAGACATCACACTGAGTATCTTCAATCATTCATTGCGAATTTTTTTCTTCATTTGAAGAATTCTAGATGATCATTTCTTTCATCCTGTTCTTTTGCAAAGGTAATTTCTTTGAGGGTACTACAGTTTTTTTTTTAATATCTTCCGCTTTTTTAATACTTGGTTGAAACCGACAAACGTTATATCTTTAAATGCTAATTGAACCTTAAAATACTAAAACTTGCATCGATAAAATTGTCACACTTAGTAAAATGAAGAAAACAGAGAACAGGCTCTCATACATTACGTACAAAAAGTACCCGGAAATTTGGATTTAAATGAACGGCTTAAAAGGAATCGGTAAATTTTTTTCTTCAGGTTGGTAGCCCCTTCCCTAATTACCAAGCCTGTTTAGAGCGCGATCTGTCAGTCAGGGTGTTTACAGCAGCTGTTAGTAATAGACGACCTCAAGTGTGCTCGACGAATTGTACACTAGAAAAAATAGTGGAACAACGCGTTTGTTTAACCTTTTGAGGGCCTGGATTTTAGGGGGCATATCGCAAAGTGTCGATCACGGGGTGAGCCAATATATTGGCTTTCCGGCCCGGAAGGGAAGAGTCCGTGTTAAATTTCAAATTCTAAAAAAATATTGGTTTTCGATGTATTTTTCGACGCCGAATCCAAATCTGACGTCAAAAAAAATAATAAACCCAAAAACAACCCCTATGATAGGGTAAAAACTACCCCTTTGCCGCGCATGAACGATTTTGAAACACCCTCCTCTTTTGAACACAGGCTTGGGACCGACTGTGGCAGAGTTACGTATCTTTTCTTCTGTTTTTTGTTTTTTTTTTGTTTTTTTGTTTTTATTTATTATTTATAAAAAAAATTATAAATCACAGTAACGATTTTTTAGTGTGGTATACATTATTATTTATACAATACTTAAGAATTTTACTGCATACTTTACACTCATATATAGATCAACTTCTCTTATTGAGCATAAGGCATAAATTACATTGACGTGATATATTTTTATCATTGTTTTCAGATTGAATTTTACTGGGAAAATGACAACCACTTAGTCGAATATCTGGCGTAAGAGATGTCGAAACCTCTTGAGAATCTAATTTCAGAATTTCCCTTACTAAGCTCAATCGAAAAATTGTTTGTGAAAAGTAATACAGAACGACAAAGACAGAAAATAAACAAAAATGCTGTATTTACAGTATACAATTTCTCAAATCCGAAAGTTTCGAAATGTTGAAATCAAATATACTAAATTTACGTTTAGATGTTAATTTATTTACATTTGAATTCCACTGGTCAATAGTGTACACCAGGTATATACATTTTCCCCTTGGTTGGGACTTACTATTGTATCGGGGATGAACACCTGCTTTGACGCAGGTACAGTTAGAATTGTCCCGAGAACGCTTTACTGGACGCGCCTTTCTATTTTTGCATTTTTCACTGAAATGAGCAGTTTCAAGCAGCCAATTTTTATGAATTTCTTATTCCACTAATATTTCCCACTTGTTAAATTGTGAATTAGTGTTAGAACTCTGTAGATACAAACTATTTTCCTATTTTTCTTTCGCTACCTTAACATGCGCGTTTGTATTATAAGCGCAGAGTTAACATTTATTTTCCATAATAAGAAATACAAAAATTTGAATTTCAATGCATAGATAATATTTTACATCCCTTCAAGAGTAGCCTCCATTTTTTTAAGTCGGAAATACACCTATTGGTAACAAAAATTCACACATCACACGAACGTTGAGCATTTCGGGACCGATTCTCGTACCGTTACGCACTCGAAGGTGGCCAACTTCCGACTGAAGTAGAACGTCAGGTATAAAACCTAGGTAGCTGTCGTTTCAGTATTACACGCAGGAAAACCCTGCTTCACAAATCTATGTGAATTGAAGCAGAATATAACGAACTTGGTTTTTCGATGTTTGGCAAGGATTTTCCGATTATAACCCACTGTGTGGCGCTATGATGACGAACGCTATAATATGTATTCACTAACTGGCTTTCCTATCTTCAATTTTAAGTTTTAATACCCAAGTCTTGCGTCTATTTACTTACACAACAATACTGATTTGTTATAGAAGGAGTATCTTAATTCTTAATGATACAACACACAAATAGAAACCAACGGACCTTTCGATAAACAATGTCACACTAATAAGTCCGTTGAGCGACCACCAGGTGGCGTAACGCTTATATTGAACTCCCTCTAGCGAGGACAATGCAAAAATTGTAAAATCTCCCCGGAATGGCGTCAAGCATATCTCACGCGAGCGTCGGTCGGTCCAGTTATGACGATTATTCGTATTATGCTCCACAGCCCCGGAGTATCTCGAGTGTCGCAGAGGGACTGTTCAATTTTAAGGCGACCTACACGAGAACGCGACGGCCCAGGTCACGGCGGAGTATATAGTCCCTTAGAGCACCTTACAAGTGCTTACGGATTTTTATTAAAAGAGCAGTGAAAAGATACGAGCCCTTGTTACACGTTGGCACCCATGAATTGGAAAATAAAGACTTTCGTTATCTATATCGTTTGCCTATCGTATGCCCATGTTTGCCCAGTAGACAATTTTTTTGCCCACCAACTGAAAACGGAAAAATCAAAAAATTAAAAAAAAACGAAAAACAAACATAAAAAACGTGGTTTCGCTACACCATTCGTTTGCCCAGGGTTTGCCCACGTTTGCCCAGTGAATAGTTTTATTTGCCCACCTTTCAAAAAAAAATCGAAAAATAAAGAAATCCATCAATAAAAAAATGAGAAAAAACGTATTTCCTTGGGACCATTCGTTTGCCCAGGGTTTGCCCACGTATGCCCAGAGAGTAGTTTTATTTGCCCCTTTCAAAAAAAATATCGAAAATTTAAAAAAATCCATCAATGAAAAAATGAGAAGAAACGTATTTCCTTGAGATGATTCGTTTGCCCAGGATTAGCCAACGTATGCCCAAGTGTTACATTCGCTTTCCCAATTTTAATTAACCATAAATATTTCGTTTGACCAACCTTTATTTTTGTTTGTCCATCCTGAATTTCGTTTGCCCAGCCTGAATTTCGTTTAGCATGAACTTCGTTAGCTCACCCTCAAGTTCGTTCGTTCAACCTGAATTTGCCCAGCGTTTATTTTCGTTTGCCCAGTCTCATTTTCGTTTGCCAGACCAGAATTTTGTCTGTCCAGCTTGAATTCCCTTGGTTAATGAGACTTTTTTTTTGTCGCCGTTCTGCGGAGGAATTTTATTTTCCCATTTTATGGTTAATTAAAATTGGGAAAATGTAACACTTGGGCATACGTGGGCATACGAATCGTCTTAAGGAAATACGTTTCTTCTCATTCTTTCATTGATTGTTTTTTTTTTTATTTTTCGATTTTTTTTTTTAAAGTTGGGCAAATAAAACTATTCACTGGCCAAACGTGGGCAAACCCTGGGCAAACGAATGGTGTAGCGAAACCACGTTTTTTTAATGTTTGTTTTTCGGATTTTTATTTTTTATTATTTTTTTATTTTTCCGTTTTCAGTTGGTGGGCAAAAAAATTGTCTACTGGGCATACGATGGGCAAACGATATAGATAACGAAAGTCTTTATTTTCCAATCCAGGGGTACCAACTTCACAGGGCTAAATATACGTCATATTTTTATCTCAAAGACGTGCGTCACGGTGCGTCACTCGTCGGCGAAATCGAAGAC
The DNA here is from genome assembly GCA_029963805.1 of Aromia moschata. Lineage (NCBI taxonomy): Eukaryota > Metazoa > Arthropoda > Insecta > Coleoptera > Cerambycidae > Aromia > Aromia moschata. The sequence continues at coordinate 16,543 of JAPWTK010000094.1, forward strand.
CTGTTGTTGACACAAAGCGATCTCGACGTGACAAGTGGCTTGGTTACAACAACGATACGACACGTGTGACGAAAGTGGCAGCATCTCGAAAACAGCGTATTTTTGTACGAACAAAAAAACTGTACTTGCCCCTGGACCAGTGGCGGCTCGTCAGGGGTGGCAGAGGAGGCAGTGCCTCCCCTGTGAAAATTACAAATAAGTTTTTTTTATATAAACCTACTATACTTTAATTTTATTTAATACAATTAAAATTTAATATACTATAATAATATAATAATAATAAATCACACCACAGAACATAGACATTATCCCTCTAAAAGTCATTACAACTGTGCAGAGTGAGAATACACATGAAAAAGACGTAGGACACACAACCAAACCCTGTGACAGGTGTCAATTGCCACAGGTGGGATTCGAACCCGCGCGGATAATAGCTGTCGGAGTAATCGCCATCTACTCACCTGGCGCTTTACCCACTGAGCTATCGCCGCGGTTACTATAATACTTTAAATACCTTTCATTTTTAAATTCATATATCGGGTAAAAATATGTCAAAGGAGTTCCTTCACTATTATTTGCAACATATTAGCGCTCATAAACGACCAAGCCCCTAGTCTATCGCCGTGGTCACCTCCGATGCTAATGTTTTCACATATTAGTCCAATCAACGAGCGAAAGCCCCCATGTAAATTGATCAAAAATGAACATAACATCTCGGCTCCCTGAGGTCGTGGGACCTTCATTTTTTTCTAAATGCGTGTTTTGAATGCCAGTTTTCAAATATGCAACGGCCAAAAATGTAAAACCAACATTAAAAAAAGTTATTTAAAAAAAACCCGGTTCGAAAAAATGATTTTACAACACATTTTTTTTTGCAAAAATTAAATAGAAGCTATTTGTTTTTTTAACAGCATGAAAGTACAAGTCTTCGCGAATAAATTGAGCCCATGATCGTTTCTGTACAATCATTTTTGCCTCTGTAAAAGCTGATTTTTGAAAACATCTTTTTTTAAATCGTTATCTCGAAAAAATAAAACTTTTTTGAATTTTTTAAAAAAGGATCATTTTCCGCTTTCTTGGTCTATATTTGTAGTTAACAAGAAGTCTGTTCAAACAAAATTGGAATTTATACAGCAAAAATACGAAAACGCGATTTTTGACATTTTTTTTAAATTTTTCTCAAACATTTTTTTTAATTAATGCTAAAATCGCATACTAACACTAAAAACATATTTAAGGATTAAGGGTTTATGGTTTATGTGCTTGGGGCTATGGTTTAGGGTTTGTGACCATACAGTTTTCATATACCGAGAAATTCATGAACATGCAAATTTAAAAATGCGATATCTCGGCGAAAAAAAAAAGATATTTGAGCACACTCGATGGCATTTGAAAGAGGAAGACTTGTACTATAAGATCCTATACATATTTTTTTGAGAAACAAAGATCGCGATGCTACATAACCTCAAATATGTCAAAAAACCGTGTTTTTTGCACTTTTAGGTTAGAGTATCACCCTCACAATTTTCAAAATTTTGCAGGGTAGTGTAATTTGTATCTTAAGTAAATATACCAATCAATTTGAAACTTACTACGAGAACATTTAGGGGTTAACAAAAACCCAAAGTGAAACCCAGTTACTGCATTTTTAACCATCTTCTGATGTTATCAACATGGATGGCGATATGAGTGTACATAATAAACTCGCGTATGGAGTGTACATAATTTTTCCTGAAGATTATGGTATTAGAATTATATGTATTTTAAGAATGTTTCTAGTTCAGCCTACATTTTTAATGCGTTTCAAACGTTAAACTGGTTCAATATCCGTGGGGAACTGAGCTTGAATATTTCATAAAGGATATCGGTATACCGAAAAATTGATAAAATGGATTAATAAAGCCTCATCGTGGCCTGGGAAATCGCGACATTATTGAATTAAGGCAATTTAGTTGCTTACCTCGAACTTTGAGCGAACAAAACTTAGGTTATGTAGTTAGCGTCGATAAAATCGTGAAGAAACAATATCTGTAAGTTCTTCTTCTACCACATTCGTGTGACACGTCCAATTTTTCCACTTTAATTAGACTAAACCGCTAAAAATATCAGTTTAAAGCCTTAAAAGTGCGATTTTAAGTAATCGCCCCATCAATATTAGTGAATAGACGGAAGATTTACTAAAACAAAGAAAATATCTTTCTTATTTTTTAAGATTTTTAGGATCCTTTTTCAATAAAAAGTTAGATATCTCAGTGACAAATTGACATTAAGAGATTATAAAAAAAGCAAAGTGAAGCTGAATAAACAAGTTGTCCGGCCCATGCACTGATTTAATTAAACAAATCCCCAAGTCCGTGGAAGAAGAAAAAGGAAATAAAAAGAATTACATTTTTCTTTCTTACGCTGTTTCTTAGGATTGCTTGATAACCGTAGCTCATAAAAATGTTTTGCCAAAAGATCTCAAAAATAAAAACCTGAAGCTTCAACATATTTGTTTCCAAGTCTAGATAGGACCATTTTTCACTGAGATACTGCCTTTCAAGAATCACTAAAATATTTAGGAAATTTTTCTGCTCCCTTAAGGGGACTAGGGAGGGTTGAAAATGCAAAAATTGGCTCGTGTTTAATGGTTTATAACACGGCCGCGAATAAATATAAAACGTTTTTGTTGTTAAAGGTATTAATTATAACATTATAAAATGAGAAAATACATTGAAAGTAGTCGAACGGATAAAGTTTTTGGCAAATTCTAAAAATATTTCTTCGCCTTAGGCTTCCCTCTATTGATTATACCCAACAAATTAAAAACAAAAATAAAATTAAGAAAATGGCGTCCAGAAAACAAAACATTTGGGAAAATTCGAGATATTTGATAATATAAAATTGTAGCAATATTTTTGACATTCTATGTCTTTATTATGGGATTGCCCTTGGAAAATATTGCGATCTGCGTCATGGTTTTGCGTCACGTCACGCTTGGTAAAGATGCCTAACCTGAAGGGGCAAAATCTAACAGAAAAAACAACTTATTTTTCACACTATTATGTCTTCCTTTATTGAAAGGATTACAGCACGTTGGAGGTGGTGTCATCGTAAAAACAGACTAATGCGTATGGAATGAAAAAACAAATCAACGCGTGTCATGCGATTTTTTCATTTGTTTATACGCGTGTCGTCTGCATTCAAAATTCTTTAGAATGTAAGATTTTTTTCAAGCTACTCTGAATCTACATTTGTAAAAATAGTAAAAAATAAATAATCGATGTAAATACATATTTAAAAAATGCATAGATATTTTATAAGATTCTTCAGTAAAACCATAAGCGAACAAATAGGCACGAGCGCTCGGTTAATCGGCGCTGTTAATTAACGTTAAAAAAATTCATATCTTTTTTTAGGATCGATTGCACTGAAATATTTTTGCAGGATCAATTAGTGTATATTTTAAGGAATGTAATCGTAAAAAAAATTTAACACAAGGAGAACATGGAAAAATCGTCAATTGTTTATTGCAAAATTAATTATTTATTGCTAAATTAAATTTTTTCCATGTGTGCGATATGTCTTGATTCTTCAACTAATTCTGTACACGCCATTAAATTTTCGTTAATTTTTATCAATTAGTCGCTGAGAAATTGACATTAAAAAAAAAGCGTCTGAAAATTCATTTGTTTATAACTTACGCAAAAAAATTTTAGGATAATCAATTTCAGATATAAATCTTTCGAAATCTTCAATTAAAATTATTTAATTCAACCAGCCGATTTTTATTGGCCCACTTCAGAAAGTTTGACTCTATGTGAAGCATGACGTCATGGGTCTTGATGGTTTGCCTCTTGGGTCCTCTTTTTTCAATCTGACTTTAGGTATAATTCATGCGTCATAGTGTTTTAAAACTCCTGTATAAATTTCAAGTTGATATCTTTCGCGGTTCTCGAGATATCGTGGTAAAATCATCAAAAAATGTAGTTTCGAGAAAATCGCATTCAAAGCTTCGGTACAATATTTGTGTTAGAACAGTCGTACGGAAACAGAAACGTTTCGACTTTATTATTAGGTCGTCTTTATTATTTCGTCGCCACACTACGTTTTACGCTCTCTTGACCTCAATTTTGGGAATTTTTCAAAAAAAACAAACGGGAAGATATTCCTAAAGGATCACAGTATCGGAATATGCAAAAAAATCAAAAGTCGATTTTTTTCGAAATTTCAACCCTCCCTTATAACTTACCCTTAATTTTTTAACTGAATGCACTTACTCGTACATACTTGAAAAGACTAAGTTAAGTTGGTTCGATGCTACGCTGAAGGCATTATAATGTTGGTCCTTACTTGTCTAATTATCTGCCTAATGTGAATTTCGGAAAAATGTTATCCTATGGAATGCGCGTATAATGAAAGCGGAATTCTCCCTAGTACAACAATCCATTCAAGGAAGTTTCCTTTATTGCGTGCCTTCCGAATAATGGGAAAACTTGGGATTCGGGTTTGTAGTTCGGAAGAAAGTTGTAGTTAAGACAACCACCATTCTATTAATGGGTTCGTAAAACAATCTGACTATTATTGTAAATCTCACCAGTCGACATGTTTTGCGAACGTGTATACAGAGTCATTCTGAAACATTTGTTCGAGGACAATAAAGTTTATACCAAGCTTCTAAAGTAGAGTAAATGCTTTTGACCAATATTGAAAGGAACGCCCTTGATATAGTTTACTACAATGCACATACGAAGTGTGTAAATTAAGTAATGAGACTGGCAACGCCCGATCTAGACTTCGGAGAGGAGACTTGGAAGGGCGGTAGGTTAACATGTAATGCAACTTCAGACCAAGTTTGAACTTGTTAGAGTCATTTACTTGTCTTTTGTGACTATTTTCGTAAACCGGTTTTTTTTCTAATGCGTTTTGAAAATGAGTGACATTAATTTTGAGCATCGGTGTGCTATGAGGTTTTGCTCAGACTTGGACACAGCGCAACGGATACTTTTTCAAAACTTCAACACGCCTACGGAGACAGTGTTTTTTCAAGAGTCCATGTTTCTCTGTGGTTTAAGGCATTCTCAGAAGGAAGAGAGTCGATTGAAGATATACCACGCAGCGGAAGGCCTTCATCTTCAAGAACCGACTGTGTATCAGATTTTTTATCTAACGAATTGAGGATGAGAAAATTCTGCGCATAAATGGTTTCAAAAAATCTTTCGCAGGAACAAATGGACATCAGGAGAGAAAGGTGTCTTAACTTTTTGGAATCAATTGAAAATGATCACCATTTTATGGAACGTGTCATTACTGGTGATAAGACTTGGGTGTTTAAGTACGACCCGGAAACCAAGCGCCAAAGCATGGAATGGCACACTTCACTCAAGACCCACACTTCACGCAACTCTCCAAGACCCAAAAAGCAAAAATGAGCAAGTCGAAGATCAAATGCATGCTAATTTGCTTTTTTGATAGCCAGAGAATTGTCCACAGAGTTTATGTCTCCAGGCCAGTGGCGGTTGGTGATATTTCAGTTCAAGCCATATCTTGAAAACGACGCATGGGACCCACTTCACTTTTTTGGTGATGACTATACACCTCTTACAGAAAGGATTTATAGTGAAAAAAACCGTCAGCAAAGTTTGTGAAAAAACTGCAGAACACCCTGAGATATCAATAATGCTCTGTGGAATATTTGCAGTATATTTTTTTTCATAATCTAGAAACAAATATAAGGAGAGCTTTTTCGATTTGATACAAAATATTTTTTTCAAAAAAGTTATGGCCATTTTAATTTTGGGAAACAAAATGTTCCTATAAAATTAAAATTAAAATGGCCATAACTTTTTTGAAAAAAAAAATATTTTGTAACAAATCGAAAAAACCATTATACAGTCTATTATACAGTATTATACCAAAATATTATACAGTATGTCCCTGGATCCTTTAAAAGAGGAAAAAATCTTGTTTTTGATTTCTCAGAAAAAGTCACTCTTGATGATTTGCCCTGCTTGATTTCAAACCCACAAAACGCAAATGAATTTTTATATAACTCAAACGGTTCTCGAGATAATACAATTTTTCTTCATAATTTGGACTTAATTTTTTTTATAATTCTTTAAAAAAAATTCTAATAGGCGGATTTCATTGCAAGATATCACTGACAACTGCTGACAACTAACAAGTCAGTATTACTTCAAATCGAATCTTCGTCATTTTGCTACTATTTATATGTTATAATGTTGACTCTAGAACAAAGAATTTATTTGATTAAATGCTACGGAACTGGGGAAGAGTGCTATCGTGTTGTTATTAATAAAATTAACGAAAAATACCCGGAAGTTAGCATTTCTAATGTCGGAGCGAAGAAGTTGGTGACCAAGTTCTTAGAAACAGGCTCTATTTTAGACATTAAAAAATAAAAAAAATGTCGAATGAACATGATGCTGCTTCAGTTCTTGCCCTCCATTCCGTGACAGAAGCTCCAATATTATCACTTAGAAGAAGGGCAATTAAAACTGAAATAAGTAAATCGCATTTACAGAGTATTTTCAAGCAAAACCGGATTTTACCATTTACTCGTAAACCAAAATTCAGGCACACCTTAGAGGAGGGTGATGAAGCCAAACGTTTGGATTTTTGTTTGAGATGGGCAACAGAGTTTTAAATGACGTAGGATTTCATAAGCGAATTTCGTTTTCCGATTAATCTACTTTTCCAACAAACGGCGTCGTTTCCTCTCAGCATTGCCGGTATTGGAGTGAAACAAATCCCCACTTTACTATTTCTTGTCGAAGCTTTCCAAAAAGTTTATTTGTGGTGTTTCGGTTTCTTTCCCAAATGGACTTTTTGTTCCCCCTTTTTTCCCACAAAATTTAAAACCTAACAAACCTTTTTGAGGGCCCCCAACTTTTCCCCCCCCCAACCCCCCGAACCCCCCCCCCCCCCCCCCCCAAAACCTTTCCCCCCCAAAAGGGGGCCGGGGCGCGGGATGGTCCCATTTTATGGCCGCCGAGAAGCCCGGATCTGACAATATTGGACTTCTATCTATGGGGACGTTTAAAGCAAATTGTTTATCGTGAACCACTAGAAAATGATGAAGAGCAATTAAAAACAAGGATTCAAAATGCAGTCAAGTCCTTGTCAATTGCGAAAATTAGAAATAGTTTTAACGAATTTAGAGCTCGAATTGAAATTTGTGCAGAAAAAGGAAGAGCATTATTTGATTTAAAAAAAAATCTGGTTTAGTTTTGATTTCATGTTATAATCAGTTTAATTCAATGATTAAAACATGAGATTAAGTAATTCGAACCATTTTTTTAGCTAACTAATTAATTGAGTTTCTATAGCATATACTATCCTAGACAACGAAATTATTGGGTTAAATCCGCCAACTAGAATTACTTATAAAATTTTGTGAAAGTCCAAATTATGGAGAAAAATGGTATTATCTCGAGAACCGTTTGAGTTACATAAAAAGTAATTTGCGTTTTGGGGGTTTGAAATCAAGGAGGGCAAATCATCAAGAGTGACTTTTTCTGAGAAATCAAAAAACACAAAATGTTTTCCTCTTTTAAACTCGATCCGGGGACATACTGTATATAAGGAGACTTGGCCATAATACAACCGAAGTACACTGAAATCTAGTGGGCGCGTATGACGCCAACGCCCCTAGTTTAGCAACATGCGGATGATGGTTCACATGCTTCCGATCTGGCATTTTAATATTCTCGTAACGAAGAGTAAAATTATTTGAGAAGTTTGACGCCGACATTCTTAAAACTTTTAATTAAAAATTTAAAGCAGCCACTGAGAAGGGGCAATGCGATTACAGTGAATAATTAAATAGATTCGGGTTTTATAAATAGTTTAAACGCTATACAAAATACGTTACGCTAGCGCGTTTCAAAGAATTTAAAGAACAAAGAAGAGCTGACAATGGGGAGATATAAAATTTACGAGAGCGTCTAATAAAACTTGGGGTAAAGAGGGTTGGTACCCGTTGTCCTCAACGATGAGAGGGTAATATTGTTTACATTTTTTCTTGTCGATATCAAATTTTAATAAAACCTGATATATCCACACACCCCGTGGAAAAAAGTGGAAGACGTGTACGCTTGTGCGTATGTAAACCGTTTTTAGATTACTTTTTCAAGTCAGTCGTTTCGTATCTGTTATAGTGGATGTATTGTAATGGACTGCTCGGTTTATACATCGAAATTTTATTTCACAGTTTCAAGAAAATTCCAAATTACTCGTATATCGTCGGGGTATTTTTAAAACTCGTATGTCTGTGAAGTATGTGTGTGAAGTCAAACACTTCAGCGAGCACAAAAATCGGTTATCTAGTATCGTACCGGGTGGGCAAATTTCGATGTTTTTATAGGGTATCTCGGTAACTGTAAGGGCTATGGAAAAATGAACCCACCCACCTTTCCCGACCTCTTTTTTCGAGATAAATTCATTGGTGAAAACCAGAATTTGCTATATCTTTTCGTTTTCGAGTTGTAAACGAAAATTGATTTTTTTGAGTTTTCGATTGGTGTCGATAACTCGGTTGTTTGTAAAATTAGAAGAAATCTGTTTGCACGGTCTACAGGCACTTTTTTTAAGTAGAATAGGATTTACTTAACAGATTTTTTATATCTTGTGTAGTTTTCGAGTTATGGCATAAACTTCTATTTTTTTAAATGGAAACCATAGTTGGCTGATTTAGCTAAAAAGAGGATTTTTTTCTCTTTACAACGATATATAGTTTGTGGGGTCTATGATGAGTGTTTATGCGGAAACAGTTAAAAACATATGTTTTCTAATAAAGGACAGTATAGTAATTTCAATGATTTTGCACAGTAGGCGCCTGTCATTTTGAAAACAGAACAGTTGGATAGTGGGATGTAAATACACAGTTACACATTACTGTTTGATTAATTGTTTATGTTTGGTTTTTGCTTGCATTATAGTTTTAAAGTTTCGATTAAAGAAATTGACAAGGCGCGATGGCGTATCAAAATTACGAAAAGTTTAATATGCTAGAGTGTTTTATTCAAAATGGATATAATTCTGAAGCTGCATCGGAAGCATATTTTAATCGCTACCCTGAAAGGAGACAACCTAATATGTCCATCTTTGGTAGACTAAAAGAAAACCTCGTTGAATACGGAGGATTTAATAAACCAAGACCAAAAAATTATCGTATTCAAGATGCTGAGGATGTTGCCATAAATGTTGGTATGGTAGTCGTAAATCCTTCAATTTCAAGTAGGCAAATTGAAGCAGAGTCTGGTATATCGCGACGAAGAGCACTTTCAGTTTTAAAAAAAACACAAATTTAGACCTTATACAATAAGGAAACAACAACAGCTCCTTCCAACTGATCCTGAACGCCGACTGGATTTCTGCAATTGGTACCTACAACAAATTGAGCAAGACCAATTATTTTTTAAAAATATCATTTGGACAGATGAAAGTTACGTAAGTAGTGCCGGAATTTTCAACCGACACAACAAACATTATTGGTCTGAAGATAATCCTCATCAGACTGTTGATGTTCAAAATCAAGGACGTTTCGGTTTTAGTGTATGGTGTGCCCTATATAATAACCGCATTTTAGCTTACCAACTTTATGATGACAATTTAAATGGTCAACGGTATTACAATATGATAAACTACCACATAGTAGAAGAATTTTTAGACAACTTGCCACTTAACGAAAGACGACATGTATTTTTTCAACAAGACGGGGCACCACCCCATAATACTAATTTAATCTCGGAATTATTAAATACTAATTTTGGGGAGAAATGGATAGGGAACAATGGGCCAGTAAAGTGGCCTCCTCGGTCGCCAGATCTCTCACCGTTAGATTTCTTTTTTTTGGGGAACCATTAAAGACAATTTATACAAAAAGACAAATAATACACTGATTCAACTGAGAGAAAATCTTATAGACTGTCTGAATTCCGTTTCAAATATTCACATCTATAATGCAACAAAAAAGTGTTTCAAAGCGATGTGAACTGTGCATCGCAAACAACGGACGACAATTTGAAAACATTAGGTAAATAATCATGCTCGTATTTTTTTTTAATCTGTCTTGTTTTGTTTTTGTAAAATATATTGTATCGTATTTTTTACATACATTATTTGTTACAAATTTGATTGTTAAGTGTGTTAAACTTTCTTGTTATGAATATGTTATAATTAATTATTAATTAGTCACTAATATGTCATAATTAGTTATTTAAGTTTAATATACCATTCATTATATACGACTGTTACTATGTATTTATGTTACTTTTCGCAGGAGTAAATTTCCATAGCAACAGTTATTATTATTAAAACATTGTTGTAACAATGTGTTACTATAGAAACTTACTCTTCCTGCAAAGAAAAAACAAAGTAAGTATACCTATACAAAAAATTAAAATTTTTAACTGTTTCCGCATAAACACTCATCATAGACCCCACAAACTATATATCGTTGTAAAGAGAAAAAAATCCTCTTTTTTAGCTAAATCATAGCCAACTATGGTTTCCATTTAAAAAAATAGAAGTTTATGCCATAACTCGAAAACTACACAAGATATAAAAAATCTGTTAAGGAAATCCTATTCTACTTAAAAAAGTGCCTGTAGAACGTGCAAACAGATTTCTTGTAATTTTACAAACAACCGAGTTATCGACACCAATCGAAAACTCAAAAAAAATCAATTTTCGTTTACAACTCGAAAACGAAAAGATATAGCAAATTCTGGTTTTCACCAATGAATTTATATCGAAAAAAGAGGTCGGGAAAGGTGGGTTCATTTTTCCATAGCCCTTACAGTTACCGAGATACCCTATAAAAACATCGAAATTTGCCCACCCGGTACATACACTGAGGGCGTAAAGTCGTGCATAAATTCGATAAAAATAAATGGATTTTTATCGAATTAATCATTTTTAGAAAAACGCTCGAACATTTTAATTAAATTTTTCATTTACCGACATTTTGACGTACTTCACTTGTTTTTTTATTGGCAGCTGTCATCCATATTTTTTTTAATGACAACATATGGCTTATGATACATCACTTGAAAGCTCTTATTTCACGCAGTATGCTCCTAAATTTTGGCGCGAGTCTATCAAGCCATTCTGAAATGGCGACCAGTGAAAAGTTAAAATTCGATAAAAAAACGAAGGAAAGTTTATTTAAAAAAATCAGTTAGACACAAGAGGTTCTACATATATTTGCTCGGCTATTTGACATAACACACTCTCAACAGTTATCCAGAATTCCAAAAATTGAGAATAAATAATATAAAGCGCATCCTTAATTATTTTAATTAAATTAATCTTTAAACGAAGTATTTCCGAGTCGATGGAGTGGGCAGGGGGTCAATTCGAATTTCCTCCTAGTAGTCCAATCAACGAGCGAAAGCCCCCATGTTAATTGGTCACTAATTGTTATCAGCAAACAAAAAATATGGTCGTATAGAGAAAAAAATTCTAAGAACCACAGCGTTTTTTGCTACTCGAGTTTTAATGGCGAAAATAACCAAAAAAAATCGCAAAAGTAAAAAAAAAGTCCTATACAAGAAAGTTAAATTAGAAAGTTGTAGGTCTTAAAAATGCGCGTCGAATGAAATTTGAACGAAAAAAATCTGTTCATAAACATTTGAGAAAAATTTAAAAAAAATGTCAAAAATCGCGTTTTCGTATTCTTGCTGTATAAATTCCAATTTTGTTTGAACATACATCTTATTAACTACAAATAAAGCCCAAGACACGCGAAAAATGATCCTTTTTTTCAAGAATCCAAAAAAGTTTTAATTTTTCGAGTATAACGATTTTTTTTTAAGACGTTTTCAAAAATCAGCTTTTACAGAGGCAAAAATGATCGTACAGAAACGATCATGGGCTCATTTTATTCGCGAAGACTTGTACTTTCATGCTATTAAAAAACCAAAACGCTTTTATTTAATTTTTTGCATAAAAAAATGCGTTGTCAAATTGTATCATTTTTTCGAACCGGTTTTTTTCGAATAACTTTTTTTAATGTTGGTTTTACATTTTTGGCAGTTGCATATTTGAAAACATTCAAAACACGCATTTAAAAAAAAAAATGAAGGTCCCACGACCTCAGGGAGCTGAGATGTTTTTTTTTTAATTCCTGACAGCGCTGTCTAACGTCGGATTGACGCATAAATTAAGTTGACATAATTGTTTGCGAAAGAACAGCGCTGGGTGCGGCACGCGCTAGCCAGCACACGGCGACAGAGTGGAGGGACACTCCGCTTGGGCGTATCGAAAACTAAACACGATTTCAAATCGATCGCGCTCGCAAAATTATCTTTTCCTCCGCTTAAAAAAAATTATCTCGGCTCCCTGAGGTCGTAGGACCTTCATTTTTTTTAAAAATGCGTGTTTTGAATGCCAATTTTCAAATATTCAACGGTCAAAAATGTAAAACCAACATTAAAAAAGTTATTCGAAAAAAAAACGGTTCGAAAAAATACTACAATTTTACAACGCATTTTTTTATGCAAAGATTAAATAAAAGCGATTTGGTTTTTTAATAGCATGAAAGTACAAGTCTTCGCGAATAAAATGAGCCCATGATCGCTTTATATTATTTATTCTAAATTTCTGAAATTCTAGATAACTATTACAATTAGTGTGATGTCAAATAGCGGAGCAAATAGCTCTAGAACCTCTCGTGTTCAAGTGATTTTTTTTTATACACTCCGTTTTTTTGTCGAATTTTAACTTTCAAACGGTCACCGTTTTAAAATGGCTTGATAGAATCGCGCCAAAATTTAGGAGCATACTGTGTGAGATCAAATATTTCAAATGATGTATCACAAGCCATATGTTGTCATTTAAAAAATATATCGATGACGTCATATCTTTGACAGCTGTCAATAAAGAAACAAATGAAGTAGGTCAAAATATCGGCAAAAGAAAAATTTAATTGAAGTGTCCGAACGGTTTTCTAAAAAAAATAAGCTTTAATTTTTATGGAATTTATGGGCGACTTTACGTATCTACTTCAGAAACTTTAAAAAATTGAGTACTTTAAACATTGAGTTGTGTACAAACAGACTGTAATACATACGATTTCTTAATATGTTAATTAATAACAGTTCAAGAGATATGGTTACTGTTTTCATTCTACATATTACAAGGTCAGCTTGACTTACAAATACGAATTGTATGCTCTATTCGTAGTAAAAATTTCAACAATTAACTGTCTAGATATTCTCTTTGTCTAAAACAAAATGTTTTGTCAGACCTGTCGACGTTCGGTTTTTCGCACCGGGTAATAGTCATCTTATGTGTCTCCTGGATATTTTATTTCCTTCAGGATAGCAAGGAAGTAATATCAAAGAAAGGGCGAATAATTTCACAATTATTTTTGTGGCAAAAAAAGGGTCCCCCGAAACCGATTATATTTTCACTTTATTTGGCTCGGCGCGTCGCGTGGTGCCAGTTTAATTTGCATACGTATTGCCATGATCTTGCTCAAATTGTCTCATCTTTTATGAAATGGGGCCGTCTTTATTTCCAAAAAACCGCGCGGAGATGGTTTCACCCACTTCATTTTCGGTTAGTACAAATGTTTACTTTTATCTCCGAATGAAATATAAAGTTTAACTTAAAAGTTTTATATATTTTCAAGAAATATATAACAAAAAAATATTTTTTTAAATAGTGCAGTGTAGTAATCAATATCAATGGAAAGATTACACGCTTTCTAGGTGATTTTAAACGTACATTGTTTTTTCCTTTTTGTGAAATAGAATTTACCATAGAAACATTCGAGTTTAGGGCTGGTGCTACACGCTAAAACAATATATTGGACTGTAGTTTTAATTTTATATTTGAACTACATTTCTAGCAGCTGTTAAGGGTAGCAATGGACCATTATTGTCTCGTTCTTTTCAAAATAACGTATCAAAAATGCCACTAACCCATGCCAGCAGCTCTAAACCAAACCCCGGAGAAATACTCGATTTTTTTCTTTGGTTTCGGATTCCGGATAAGGAGTTACCCTTTGCCAGCCCTTCATGCTGCTGAAAAAAAGCTCTCTTATATTGAAAACAATTTTGGTTCATACACAGACTTGTAAGCCAGATATACTCCATAACAATTGTGTTATTAAACCAATTTAATTCGAGTAATCCCTTAAGGTAGTCTAAGCTTTGCGGAATTAGGAGACTTGCAAACAGTGAACATACGAGGTAAATTAAGTAATGAAACTGTTTTTTTTTTTTAGTTATTTTTTTATTCGAATATAATTACAATTCAGTATTGTTTCCTTCAAAATAATTTCCTTGGGAAGCCACACAGCGCTGGAGACGGTTCTTCCATTCCTCACAGCAGTGCTGGAAACTCATATACTGGAATAGCCTTCAGCTGGTCGTTTGATTTTTTTCTATGGTCCCAAAATCTCGGGAAGAAAAAAATGTCACAAGGACTCAAGTCAGGTGAATAAAGAGGCTGAGGAGCCACAGGAATGTTTTTACTGGCTAAAAACTCGTTTACTGAAATGGCTGTGTGACAAGGCGCATTGTCGTGATGCAACATCCAGTTGTTGTTGATGTTTGGTCTCACACGCATGACCCTTTTTCGAAGTTTTTCAAGAACCTCTCTGTTTGGCCTGGAGGCATAAACTCTTTGTGGACCCTTCCCTGGCTATCAAAAAAAGCAAATCAGCATGCATTTGATCTTTGACTTGCTCATTGTTGCTTTTTTGGGTCTTGGAGAGCTTGAAGTGTGCCATTCCATGTTTTGGCGCTTGGTTTCCGGGTCGTACTCAAACATGCAAGTGTCATCACCAGTAATGACACGTTCCATAAAATGGGGATCATTTGCAATCGATTCCAAAAAATCAAGACACCTTTCTCTCCTGATGTCCTTCTGTTCCTGCGAAAGGTTTTTTGGAACCATTTTTGCGCAGATTTTTCGCATCTTCAATTCGTTAGTCAAAATCTGATGAGCAGTGGTGTGATTCAAATTTAACTCTTCCCCGATCATTCTTGTCGGCAGCCGACGATCTGAACGTACAAGATCCCGAATTGTATCGACATTTTCATCGGTTCGTGAAGATGAAGGCCTTCCGCTGCGTGGTTCATCTTCAATCGACTCTCTTCCTTCTGAGAATGCCTTAAACCACCGAAAAACCCGGGTTCTTGAAAAAAACACTGTCTCCATAGGCGTGTTGTAAGTTTTACAAAAGTATCCGTTGCGCTGGGTCCAAGTCTGAAGCAAAACCGTTGCTCAAAATTAATGTCACTCATTTTTAAAACGCACTAGAAAAAAACATTTTACGAAAACAGTCACAAAGAACAAACAAATGACTCTAACAAGTTCAAATTTGTACTGACGGTGCATTACATGTTAACCTACCGCCCTTCCAAGTCCCGTCTCCGCAATGTTGCTAGATAGGGCGCTACGTTGCCAGTCTCATTACTTAATTTACACACCTCGTACATCAAAAGAAACCAAACCTTCACCTTCTTGCAACTGGATGTGCAAAAATGTATATTGGTGTTAAGTGAAAGACTTCCAAGTATCAACTTGTTTCTACCTCAAAGGTTCCAATTATCCATCTAATATTTCGGATGACTGTAATCTGTACAATAAATGCTTTATGTATATTTCCTGTCGAATGACTACCTTCGGTTGGCCCTTCTATCAGATTCCGTTCTATCGGTTCAGCACCTCTTTTACACGATTTTATCCATTTTACACTTTGATTAGTATCAAACTGCGTGCCTTTTTGGGGGTAGATAAACCGCCATTACCTCTCGCCCAGCCGGAAATCCCAAATGTCCCGGAATTCGGCGTCGACCGTGCAAACCGACAAATACGCAGGGGATTGTATTGTAACGTTTTATTTATTTCGGGTTCGTGAGGTGTGAAAAATTAAACTCGCACTTTAAACTAACACTATTTATTTAATAAATACAATTACGGACTAAACACTATTTAACTACACTAATTTATTTTTATACAATTTATATTAGAGCGTTGTACGGAAACCGCGCCGCGTTCAGATGATTCAAATAGAGACTATTCCCCACCGCCTAGTCCGGCTATCTTATAGTGTCGCCGAAAACTCTAGATGACGCCTCTATTATGCCAGGCTCGTCCCGTACGACGTTCGCGATACGTCCCGAAAAGAATAGAACGCGGTGACGTGTCGGCGAGCTTCATTGCTGCCCGGCTGGTCGGCGATGCATCCTAGTGGCGTTTTCGCTAGAGTATTATGATTTTGACATGATTTTGAGCGAGATACGAGTATGTATACGTATAATTCTGAAGGTATTCAACTATTATTTCTGCAGTATAGGTGGTTAGGTAACGGTTTTCCTTTTGCCCTTCTGGGGGGGGCTTTGTTTTTTTGGTTTTTTCCCCGCCCCCCCCCCCCCCCCCCCCCCCCCCCCCCCCCGGGGGGGCCCCGGCGTTTATGGGGGGGGGGGGGGGGGTTTTTCAAAAAACCCCGCCCCCCCCCCCCCCCAACCCCCCCCGCCCGTTTAAAAGCCCCCCCGGGGGGGGGGGCCCCCCCCCCCCCCCCCCCCCCCCCCCCCCCCGCCCCCCCCCCCCCCCCGGCGGGGGGGGGGGGGGCCCCCCGGCCCCCCCGCGGGGGGGCCCCCCCCCGCCCCCCGCGGCCCCCCCCCCCCCCCCGCCCCGGGGGGGGGGGGGCCCCCCCCCCAAGCCCCCCCCCCGGGGGGGTTCGTGAAACTGGCATGCTTATGGATGACAGAAGTCAGCCGTTTTGGTGACATCAATTGGCCATCGCGCAGCTGCGAATTAACACCGTTGGACTATTTTTTATGGGAACATGTTAAGGGCCGTTGTTACTTCAACGATCCACAAACAATTGACGCACTGAAGGAAAACATCAATGGAGGTATTCGTGCAATAGAGCCACAAATAATCGAAAATGTATTGCAAGATTGGGTGAAAAGAATGAACTACTGCCAAGCCAGTCGCGGCCGCCATTTAACTGATATTGTTTTTCATAAATAATGGGACTTTCTTGAATAAAGCAACAATCATTTAAAAATAGTCAACGATGTAGTTTTAATAGCAATTTTAAAAAGAAACCATCTGATGGCCCACCCTTTACAAGCAAATGATGCAGATCGCTGCATTTTATTAATCAACAGAAAAAACTACAAGCAAGTTCGTCACCTCACCGACGAAATCACCTGTTTTGTTACAAACGTCATATCTTAGCGCGCTCCACGGTTCAGATTCGGTCATTTGTACTAAGTTCATGACTCCTGCAGTATTATCTGAAATATGCAGCCAAAAGTTTTTACTTGAGTGGATTCATGTTAAAATGAAATTTTCTAGGTAATACCACCGATTGAAGAATTCTGTAATCGGTAATAGCAAAAGCACTTATCCGATCTCGGATCGTGTGCATTTTATCGTATCCTTCATACAGGTCTTGTTAAATCGATAGGTTTGACGAAGAAGTAGGTCAGTCTTTGCTACTTACAGTTCAGATTGAAATATGCAAAATTGGTTTTCTCACCATTCGTCGGTCACATCGGAATTTCACATTAGCATAAAGGAAATATAAAACAAGAGATCTAAGAAAACGAATAATCTAATGAACATTTTATATAGAGAAGGTAATATGTTGACAGTTACGTATAATCAGCGACGAAAGTGTTCATACTTTTTGAAGGTTGCATAAATGCTGATCATTTTTGTACTACAGGGTTTGTATAAAAAGTAATGAGACTAACTTTGTAAAAAATAGTGTATTGTGAATATCACTACAAATCACGAATACTCTTCAAAGTAAGTCCTTTAGCAATCCACACACTTCTGCCAGCGATGTTTCCATAATTCGAAGGCGGCTTTGTAGGCAGTTTCCGAAATGTCTTTTAAAGTTCGCGTCGTAGCCGCTTTGACGACGTCCAGGGTCCCGTGGCAGCGTCCTCTGAGGGCGGTTTTACGTTTTGGAAAAAGAAAAAAGTCTGAGGGGGCCAGATCGGGACTGTAGGGCGGCTAGGGGATCGTTGAAATTCCGTTCTTTCTAAGGCAGCTGCTCACCATGAAGCAGATGTGACTTGAAGCATTGTCGTGGTGAAGCTTCCAATCGGCGGCGATGGCTGGCCTCACTCGGTTGACTATGTTTCAGTCTTTTGAGCACTTCCGCGTAAAAAGCACGCTGCTCAATTGATTTCTGCATTTCGGAGCTTCGACCGCATTTTATCACAGAGTACACTAAAAAAGACCGATGCTGCCCAAACAAGTGGTTGCAGACGACTGCCCAACCCGCCGTTTCGAAGCTTAGACTCCCCACCACCAAACCCGCCAGCTGCGAGCATGCCGGGAAGTACAGTCGAATGACGAAAAAAATGAGTATCATTGCTTTTTATGCAAACCCTGTATATAAGATTATGTGTGAGTTTTTTGCCACGTTGTATGTATTATGTATACAGTGTGGAACAGCCAAATGGAATAAATTCAGTTATCTATTATTATGCATTTTTTTAGAAAATTCTGAGACATATAAATTTCTAATTCTAAAATGAAATTTTGCGACGTAAAAATGTCATCCCTAAATTCAACCCCCTTCAGGTGACAGCTGCAACCCCTATATTTTCAAATTGTAAGTAGGGGCTTGTGATACTTCATTTGAAAGGTATTTTCATTCTCAATTTAAAATTGCTATGGTTTTAAATTTTATTTAAGAAATTAACGAGAAAAAAAAGATAAGTTTCTCCAGTGTAGGCAATTTGTTACATTAAAATAAATCTTTTATAACTAACACTATTTGTCAATTTTAGGTTCTGAAATGTTAACAATAACGAAAAATAAATGTCTATAATTGCCGACATTCCCTACTATAAGATAAAAACTTACTAATAAATACGTGCAATTTTTTGCTTGACAATCGAACGACAAAAACGAGCAAGCAGCAAAAAAAACAAACCTGAAATTTGCCATTATCAGCTTTAGTGAAATTACCTAGAAACTTGCTTGTCATTGTAACAGCAGTTAACAGTTATCAGTGTTAAACTTTTTGCTTTAGTTTTCGTGTTGCAATTCAGAGAGATGGTTTATCTAACAGAAATGCATAAGATAACGATTCTGCAGATGACTGGTTACGGAGACAGAACACGAACGCAGGCCGAAGTTGTTCGCCTATTTCAAGAAAAATATCCGGAGTAGCCGCCGATATCTCAAGATACCGTAAGTAAAATAGAGAAGAAGCAGTTTCGGGAACGTAGACGTGTACGACATCTAAAGAAAAATCCTCCCAATAAACTCAGTGATGATCATAAATTGGATGTAATGCTCATGCTTGAAGAAAATCCACATACGTCGAGTCGTCAAACAGCTTCAGCATTAAATATTAGCCATTCGTCGATTCTCCGCGTATTGACATAAAATCAGATGCACCCATATAAACTGGTACCAAATAATGAGCTCGCGGAACACGATTTTGATAGACGAATTCTCTTTTGTGAACAAATGATGCAAATGATAGATGACAATACTTTACAAATAGAAAATGTTTTATTTTCGGATGAATCTACATTTATACTTCACGGCCATGTTAATCGTCAAAACTGTCGTTACTGGTCGAGAGAAAATCCTCACTGGATGAGGGAATTACACACGCAAAATCCTGAGAAAGTTGATGTTTGGGCAGGAACAATTGGAGAAAATATCATTGGCCACTTCATTGACGGCAATTTGAAGGAGAAACTTATTTAGCGCTGCTCCAAAATAATGTTGTACCGGCGATGGCAAACTTGTATCCAGCTGAAGGAAACCCACAACTTCCAGGTAATGCAATATGGTTCCAGCAGGATGGTGCACCAGCACATTACGAAGTCAGTGTCCGGCAATATCTCCACACAATCTTTCCAAATCGCTGGATTCTGTAGAATGGCCTGCACGATCATCTGATCTCACGCCGTTAGACTTCTTCTTATGTTGATATGTAAAAAGTATGGTCTACAAAACCAAACCCGACGAATTAGCTGGCTTAAGAAGAATAACACTTGCAATTAGGTCGATTACCCCGCAGATATTAACTTAGAAGACATGAATATATCCCACAAGCACTATAAACAAAAAAAAAAATTTTTTTATACATTCAGATTCAACGGATGGCGCCATCAAGCTCTAGTGTTGGTAAACAAATATACGTACATACATATATCACTTTTTTAATCACGGTATGTATGAATGGTATCAAAGCTCCGAGTAGTCTGAGGGTCATTCCGGTTAAATACGTCGTTCGTTTCATAAAAAAAAAAACGGCTGGCAAACAGCCGAGCCGAAGTGCTTTTTTATGGTATTAACCGCCCCTGTCAGAAACCGTGATTAATATGTCGCACTTAGAGAGAGGCGTTTGCTTTTTTTTTTTCTAGATACGCATACAACGTAGACCGCGGCCACCGAAAGCCGGGAATATTTGGACGTTTCAGCACGATTTCATTCCCAACGTGCATCTTTTTAGTGTTTACACTCGAGATTTGGATGCCCTCGTGCGTCCTGATCTGTTAAAGAAGACAAAGTAAATGCACTCAGACCTCAAGTGTACGTCCCTTTTTTATCCAACAAATGTGAACACTTGCTTCAAGATGGGATATTTTAATAGTTTACAGTATAACAATTTCTGACTTTTTTTCGGAAGCTATGTTTGAGGTTTTGTACTAATAAATCCTACATACGAGGTGTGGCTATTAAATAACACTTTTTATTCGTTACCAATTACTGTAACAACTTTTTCGCCTTCAATGTACTCCCCTTGGCGATCTCTATACCGCTCTATTCAACTTTTCCATTGTTGAAAGCAGTGCTGGAAGTCCCCTTCAGTCAGCTGGTTCAGAACCTCCGTCGCTTTGCTTTAATCGCTTCCACGCTTTCGAATCTTGTCCCCTTCAGCGTCACCGTGTCTAACAAGCCTGGATCCAGTGTCAATGTTGTTTAGAATGTCAGCGCAAATGTTCATTCTTGATTCCTTTTGCTCGGGAATGAAGAGTTTAGGCACTATTTTTTGCGCAAACTTTGCTGATGTTGCAAACAATTCATGCAAAATCTGGCGAACACATTCTTTGTCGATTCCTGTTATTTCAGCAAGCCCTCGGATGCTTAGGCGACCATTTTCGTGGATTAATTTACCAATTTCTTCAATGTTTTCGTCTGTTTTTGACGTTGAGGGCCGTCCGGAGCGCGGATCATCTTCGATCGTTTCACGTCCCTCTTTAAATCGTTTAAACCATTCAAAAACTTGTATGCGAGATAAATATTCATTTCCGTACACTTCTTCTAACATTGCATAAGCTTCTGTAAAAGTTTTCCCCAGTTTAACAAGAAACGAGATTAACCTGTTGCTCCATCTGAACACTTGATACAGTGGAACACAACGACTGCTGCAGTCGAACTGAGCGACCCACTGGCTTGTCCAGCGAGCTCAGGGTGGGGAAAGTATCACCAGACACAGTTCTGTTCAAATTTGTCCCGACACGCTCGCAGCGCGCTGGTAGCAGCATCAGTTCGGTTATTTAATAGGCACACCTCGTATAAGCATATATTTTCATCACAGTGAACAAGCCTCTCGGAGACAATTATAGAAACGTATCTGATGCTACAAAGTTTGTACGAATCTTCTCCAGTTCATTTCTACATCCAGTTGAGTTCTACGTCATCAAATTAATTAACCCGTTTCGGCCGAAAACGCCGAACTCCCGGTACATCGCTCTTCAGCGCCTCATAACTAATACTATTTGCGACAGAAAAATTTGACAGGGACATATTTTTGAACTTTAGGACGTGCCCTTTCCGATGGTGTTCATTAAATTCCTCCAAAAAATTATTGATTATGAAAAAAAAGCAGTTTTTAAAAAATACACAATTTTTTTTGCACATTTTTTTTAAAATCAAATTTTCAAGGGGTTTCCGGTCTGCAATGGACCTGGAACCTCACTAACCGGTGGAATAAATGTTTGAACTTTAAGTATACGTGGTTTAAAGATCGATTTTTTGCTTTATGCGTTGAAAATGGCGCCTGAACTGCAAAATTTTTGCGTAAAAATTCAAGAATTTTTTATTGAAAAATGATGCAATTTTACTATAAACTGTCAAGAATAAAAAGTTAAAATCGCTCAAAGAACGCACTGAAATTCTTCCAAAATTATTTAAGCATTTTTTTTAATTTTGCAAAAATTGACTATTTGCAAAATCCAAAAAGTTGCTCAAAAAAATTTTGAAAAAATTCCAGTGCGTTGCCGGGCGATGGACGTACCGGGAGTGGCGTTTTCGGCCGAAACAGGTTAAGTTTTACATACATATATGGTATGTGAAACTGTGAATTTATTAGTTCTGTAACTATATAATTAATATCAGTTACTTTCTTGTATTACATGTATTATACTATGATGCGTACGCCTATGTCCCGCGGCACATTTCGGCCAGCTCTAATTATGACTCTCAGCATGTTTGTGTCAACTCGCTCTTTTGCGGAAAGCTCGTCGCTGAACAATTCGCGTCCGTTGTATTCTAAAACGTAATCTCTGGCTTCCAGCTACGCAACTGCTGCTGGCCATGTTTTGTTTTCCGGTTCCTTAACTGGCGACGAACGAAATTAAATCCTTTGTGTGTCATATTTGTACCTGCTTATTGCACGCATTCGTAAGTAAGCTCTTTAGCCCAATCAACGGGGAGAAAACCGGTCACTAATTGTTATCAGCAAACAAAAAATATGGTCGTATAGAGGAGAGAATTCTAAGAAAGATAGCGTTTTTGCGACTCGAGTTTTAATCGAATCGAATTAACCAAAAGAATTCGCAAAAGTCAAAAAAACGGTTTTTTGCAAATAAAAAAAAGCTTCAAGTCCTACACAAGAAAGTTAAATTAGAAAGTGAGTAGCTCTTAAAAATGCGCGTCGAATGAGATGTGAACGAAAACATCGGTTCATAAACATTTGAGAAAAATGTAAAAAAACGTCAAAAATTGCGTTTTCGCATTTTTAAAATTAAAAAAGTTATTCGAAAAAAACCGATTCGAAAAAAATGATACAATTTTACAACGCATTTTTTTATGCAAAAATTAAATAAAAGCGATTTGGTTTTTTAATAGCATGAAAGTAAAGTCTTCGCGAATAAAATGAGCCCATGATCGTTTCTGTACGATCATTTTTGCCTCTGTAAAAGCTGATTTTTGAAAACGTCTTTTTTTTAAATCGTTATAACCCGAAAAAAACAATACTTTTTTGAATTTCTGAAAAAAAGGGTCATTTTCCGCTTGTCTTGGGCTATATTTGTAGTTAACAAGATGTATGCTCAAACAAAATTGGAATTTATACAGCAAAAATACGAAAACGCGATTTTTGAGGTTTTTTTAAATTTTTCTCAAATGTTTATGAACCGATTTTTTTCGTTCACATCTCATTCGACGCGCATTTTTAAGACCTACAACTTTCTAATTTAACTTTCTTGTGTAGGGCCTTGAAGCTTTTTTTTATTTGCAAAAAAACCGTTTTTTTTTACTTTTGCAAATTTTTTTTGTTATGTTCGCCATTAAAACACAAGTCGAAAAAAACGCTATCTTTCTTAGAATTTTTTTCTCTATACGACCATATTTTTTGTTTGCTGATAACAATTAGTGACCAATTTACATGGGGACTTTCGCTCGTTGATTGGACTACTTTGTCAAAATGCCTTCCAAGATTACTTACTTTATTGTTACAAAATTCAGATAACGTAATTGTATACTACGATCAAAGAATATTTCATAAAGTTGCATGAAATACAGTCTAGTCAAGTAATCAGAACACGGCACTTCCTGGTCTGAGTTATCAAATGAATTTATAAAAGCTGCAACCAGATGCCAACTCAATAGAAAATGTGTCGTCCTTAATGAAGCAACAGCTTCGTGGAACACGTGTATAATCACATCACTGACCCAGCTATCACGACAAGGACATAAGATATAGCGGGCGTTTCCAAAGGAATATGCCAAAGTATGTAAGATATATCGGTGAAGAGTATGCCTCAACGTTACCAGGCAATATTAAATAATAATGGCGACTGGACTGGATTAGGTAAGTGGATCAAAGAGGTTATAGCACAGTTCATATACAAAAAAAAAAAAACTTAACATTGTAGGTACCATACGTTGGTGACACGTTTTTATGTGACAGACTGTACATACAATGCCTTACCAAAATACACACAACCCCTTACAAGAAATTACCAAAAAAAAAAAAAATTGCCAAAAATGACAACTGAAGTTAAAAAAATCTTTAAAAGAATGTAACAACCTTATTACTCCTTCAGTGACTGTGAGACAAACATTACAATTGTCAAATCCAGTAATACCTAAATTATATTGTTTACCAAAAATACATAAACCAGGAAAATCTGTAAGACCAATTGTCTCAACGATAGGATCCCCAACTAATAACTTGTCAAAATGGTTATCGAACGAGTTCGAAAATTTGCCTATTGCACAAACAAATTTTTCAGTTAAAAATTCTAGTGAGTTCATTAACAATATCAAAAATATCCAATTGCAAGAAGGTGGAATTTTGGTCTCGTTTAATGTATACTCATTGTTTCCAAGTATCCCAATCCCGCAAACTTTGGACTACCTCAGGGAATTACTGGAATTAAACAGCTTAGACTATAAAATTATTAAGGAATACATTCGGCTTACTAGTATTTGTACGAATCAAAATTGTTTTCAGTATAATGGTGAATACTTTCAACAACATGAGGGAACGGCAATGGGTAACTCCTTGTCACCTTTCATTGCAAATGTTTTTATTAGTAAATTTGAGACAGAAGCAAAATATAAATTCGAGTATTTCCCTAGAGTCTGGTTCAGGTGGACGTGGACGATATATTCGCGGTATTTGATACAAAAGCAATTAGTTTAGATAATTTTGTTGCTAAATTAAATAACCATTTCCCTACCATAAAATTTACATATGAAATGGAACACAATGAACAGCTACAATTTTTAGATGTATTAGTCATTAGAAATAGTGAAAATAAGTTAGAGTTTGATGTACATATAGTATAGGAAAGAAACCGCGACTCTTAGATATATGTATGTATTCCCAACGATTCACACCACCCTTTTCAACACAAAATAGCAAGTTTTAATTTTCTAATTCACCGTTTGTTAAATTTCCCCCTCAGTAAAGAGGCGTTTGAACGTGAGAAAAAATTATTAAGAATGTAGCTAAGAATAACGGTTACTCAGTCCATTTAATAGATAAGTTAATAAGGAAGCATAAATTTAAGAGAACCCTGTATACTTCCACGACATTTCGTAGACATACTGAGAGTTCGAAATCGGGCTAGATAACATTTTTTAAAATATTAATATCAATACAATGCCTGTTAAAGAAAGCTGTCACTGCAGATTAGGAACGATCGGACGTGCTACGTGGATTCCTCTCTATACATTTCACGCGATTTAGACGACGCTACGTAGACAGTTTCAGCCTCCTCTGACCGGAGCAAATCGCATAAAAAATCCAATCGATCAAGTAATATCACTTTCTCCACGGGACAAAACATAAGAACGGCGGCCGCCACCGTGACCGTGGCTCAAGGCGGTTTCTTTCGCAACAAACGCGAGGAGCAGTGCGGTCGGCTTGGGGATAAAACATGTTATCCTTAACATTTCAGCATACTATTTCTTTAGTTCAGTGTCTTTTTTTTTAATTCTCGTTTTCAATCACACTCTTTTTTATATATCCCTATTCAGCAATGTTCATAATATCGAAAGGGTTTTCCAATAGGGACAGGCCGATGTCGACAGGCTGTGGGGGACATGTTGTTTTGGCAGCGTCTGTCAAATATCGCTGGTTAAGAAGAAGACCGTCACAACTCAAAAAATATAAACGACCTGTTTTTCCTGTAAAATGGTTGTAAATAAACTGTACATTTATGTGTAAAAGAGTCACATCTTAAGTTTGGCCAGATGGGGCTGGTGTCATATGACACAAGTGGGATATTTACAATGGATTTTAGGAAAGACCGTATTAACTAGTTTTGCGCGCAACATAATACTTTTTTGACTTGTGACAGTCTTCTTCTTAACCAGCGATATGTTGCTGCACGCAACATGTCTTCAGTTAAGTTATATTAGCTTACTAAAATTATTTTGTGTTAAAAATTGATCGCAGAGAGCCTCAGTTAAGTTGGATTAGGTTAACTAGGATAAAATAAAAAATATACATTTCACGGAACATTGAGACACCCTATATTTCTCCTTCCACTGGTCAATAGTGTATACTAGGTATATACATTTCTCTCCTTGGTTGGGACTTACTATTGTATCGGTGATGAACACCTGCTTTGACGCAGGTACAGTTAGAATTGCCCCGAGAACGCTCTATTGGACGCGCGTTTCTATTTTTGCATTTTTCACTGAAATAAGCCGTTTCAAGCAGCCAATTTTTATTAATTTCTGATTCCACTAATATTTCCCACATGTTAAATTGTGAATTAGTGTTAGAACTCTGTAGATACAAGATATTTTCCTACTTTTGTTTCGCTACCTTAACATGCGCGTTGGTATTATAAGCGCAGTGTTAACATTTATTTTCCATAATAAGAAATACAAAAATTTGAATTTCAATGCTTAGATAATATTTTACATCCCTTCAAGAGTAGCCTCCATTTTTTTATGTCGGAAATCCACCTTGTGGGAACAAAAATTCACAACACACGAACGTTGAGTATTTCGGGACCGATTCTCGTACCGTTACGCACTCGAAGGTGACCAACTTCCGACTGAAGTAGAACGACAGGTATAAAACCTAGGTAGCTGTCGTTTCAGTATTACACGCAGGAAACCCTGCTTCACAAATACGCCAGTCAATAGAGCTCGAAAAGGGGGTGAGTTTATGACACGATTGATACCTGAAATCCGACTACGGGATACTTTTAAGTTCAGTCCTTAGATGAAAACGTATATGAATTGGACTAGGAAATAGTTGCACTTTTTTTTAATAACAAATTAGTGAAAAAAAATGGAGAATTTTCAGTTTTTTGCTTATAGAAGAAAAGCTATTGAAGCAATCACATCGCATGCAATAGGAAAGTTGTAGAGAATTCAAAAATTAAAAGAAACCTTTAAAATGAAAAAAAAAATCAAGTCAATCGGTGCATTTTTTCGCCGAGAAAACTCGGAAAAAAAACGAAAAAATTACCCTTTTCTTAATAAATTCCTAATTCGAGTATTTTTGCATTAGAAGAGTCAATCTTGTGGGAAAATATAGGTAATATCACGAAGAATGAGCGTGCAAAAACGACAAGTTTTTGCACAATAGTCGAATACATTTTTTTACATCGTATTTTGAATATTCCATAACACGTCGAGCGATAGATTAAATAACAAATTCTCGACGGATTCGGAAACTACAGAGTGTAAACTACAATTCGTCCATTTACTTTGTTTCATTTAAATGCCATTAAATTGGTGTAAAACGCCTCTGAACACCGCGCGAAATTTGCTGGTCGCTGCCGCCGCTTCCCCTCGCTCCCCCGCCACCACTACCTCGCTCGGCTGTCAGCGCGCCGCCGAACATTTTGCGCGGTGTTCAGAGGCGTTTTACACCAATTTAATGGCATTTAAATGAAACAAAGTAAATGGACGAATTGTAGTTTACACTCTGTAGATTCCGAATCCGTCGAGAAAATGTTATTTAATCTATCGCTCGACGTGTTATGGAATATTCAAAATACGATGTAAAAAACTTTATTCGACTATTGTGCAAAAAACTATTCATCGGACATAATCCAGTTTTTGCACGCTCATTCTTCGTGATATTACCTACATTGTCCCACAAGATTGACTCTTCTAATGCAAAAATACTCGAATTACGAATTTATTAAGAAAAGGTAATTTTTTGCATTTTTTCCGAGTTTTCTCAGCGAAAAATGTACCGATTGACTTGTTTTTTTTTTTCATTTTAAAGGTTTTTTAATTCTTTACAACTTTCCTATTGGATGCGATGTGATTGCTTCAATAGCTTTTCTTCTATAAGCAAAAAAACTGAAAAAACTCCATTTTTTTTTCACTAATTTGTTATTAAAAAAAAGCGCAACTATTTCCTAGTCCAATTCATATACGTTTTCATCTAAGGACTGAACTTAAAAGTATCCCGTAGTCGGATTTCAGGTATCAATCGTGTCATGTCAAAAAGCTCTATTGACTGGCCTAAAAGCTGTGTGAATTAAACCAGAATATAACGAACTTGGTTTTTGGATTTTTGGTGTCAAAGTGTAGCACAGAACCTAAACCAGACGGTATTTTAAGAAAATTCGGAAAAAAATATACCCTCCTAAAGAGGATTTAAATATGCATGAGGTGAAGGAAACGAGTAACAAATAGTAAAAAATTCGAACCAGTTCGTTTTATTAGCTAATAAATCCGCTAAACAAAGTTGTGCGGGTCGAATTAAGCGGCATCTAATTTCATTGCCTCTGTTATCCCAAAAAGCGGGCAAAGCGAAATTAATCATACAGCGAGCCGGCGTTTATTCAAATAAGCCAATTAAGCGAGTGCGACGCCTCTGATCGAATGGAAGTAACAGCTTGCCGGGAGCCAAGCGGACTTCGTTCTGTCGCCGTCATATCATTGCCGTTGGCGTCGCTGAGCGAAACAAACATCCCGTACAGGGCCGGCCTCCGACAGCCGTCGCAGTGGGGCCCTAGCCCTAGGCGGGTCACCAAGCGCCCGACAAGCTGACCAAAAATACAGGTATAGAATTTCCATTCTAAATTAAAAATAGGTAAAAAAAGCAAGGTTGTCAGATATATTTTCTAAAATTATTGCTAAGCTCACTATACAATTATACTTCATACTTCAGTAAACTGTTAGTTCGTGATTTTCTTAGAAAGCTAGTTTGGAAATATTTTTAAAAAAAAATACATAGATATAAATTTATTACTTAGCATTAAAATAAAGCGTTTAAAATTGCTGGAAAAAAAATAATTACAAATTAAAACAACTTTATGTATATTACTATAGGTAAGAAAATTTTGAAGAGCCGGCAACGCTTCGCTGTTTGCTAACACCGGCCAACGATTTACAGTGACACATTAGAGTATTGTGTTTTGCATCGAATACATTTGTTAAATACTTATTCGGTCCACAGAGCCATACATTTTTTACGACGTCGTTAAAATGATTTACGACATTAGGAATTCTTACTTGTTTAAGACTCCAGTGACGTGTATTTCAGCTAGGTTTATTAAAACAGGCAATTTTTTGAGATTGTCTGGCTAAATGAGCATTATTTACAGAAAATTATATTGCAAATATTAAGAGTTTTGTATGCAGGCTAATTTTAATCTCCTATATTGATTTGAGTGAAAAAAATTATTTCACAATTTTCGAATTTAAGAAATATATACGCACGCCCATGGAATCATAAAGTAGCACCGCTTTTTTGTTCCCCAGGCTGTGTGGACTACACAAGTTTTTAACAAAAAAATACAAGTGTTTTTTCTCGTAATTTTGAATGTGGGATTTGATAAAGGATATGTATTTCCTCACTAAATGCCAAGAGAGTTATGGCCTGTTTAACCTACACGACGCTTGATAAAACAAGGAAATCGACTATGTTAAAAATGCCATCCATATTTTAACTTAAATGCTTGTTTCTAGTAACGAGCCATGCTGCCACAAGATGGTCCATCTATTGGTTTCTTTATAAACTGAGTGTTATTTCTACATTGCCGACACTGACGTACTTGACATTTGACATATACGTGGTGTCTAACCTCCGCTGTAAGAAGTGGATCGTTTTACACTTGAACAACGTTGGGAAATATTGAAAAATTATTTCCAAAGTAAATCTGTGTTGCAAAAACAGTGAGAAACTAGAGAACAATTTTTGGTCGAAATGAATCTCCGTCAGCGCCTGGTGTAAGAAAGTTCTTAAGGAAAGTTCGTAAAACCGGCATGCTAATGGATAACACAAGTCATCCACGTGCTCGTCCAGTGCGTACAGCTGAAAGAATTGCTGCTGTTGCCCAAAGTGTGCGTGAAAGCCCAAGAACCTCAACTCGTCACAGAGCACAACAACTTAATGTCAGTCACACTTCTCTGAGGAGAATATTGCATAAAGACCTCGGATTATTTGTTTACAAGTTGCAACTTACTCAAGAGGTAAAGGAAAATGACCATCCACTTCGTTATCGCTTCTCCGTGTTGGCTTTAAATGAGTTTGAAAATGACGCCGATAGCAATCGAAAAATTAATTTTTCGGACGAAGCTCATTTTCATCTTGGAGGACATGTTAATAAACAGAACTGTAGGATTTGGAGTTCCGAAAATCCACACGTAGTCATAGAGAAGTCAATGCATCCTGCAAGAGTGACTGTTTGGTATGGGTTTTGGAGTGGTGGCGTCATTGGTCCGTACTTCTTTCAAAATGAAGATGGTAACAGCGTTACATTAAATGGAATGCGTTACAGAGACATGATAACTGATTGTTCGTAGCCGCGATTGAACGATTTGGACTTGGACGAGCTTTTTTCCAGCAGGATGGAGCAATGTGTCACACAAGCCGTGAAACAATCGATCTTTTGCACACTAAATTCGGTAACCGTGTTATCAGCCAGGTTGGAGACATTAATTGGCCATCGCGCAGCTGCGATTTAACACCGTTGGACTATTTTTTATGGGCACATGTTAAGGACCGTTGTTACTCCAACGACCCACAAACAATTGACACACTGAAGGAAAACATCAATCGAGTTATTCGTGCAATAGAGCCACAAATAATCGAAAATGTACTGCAAAATTGGGTGAAAAGAATGAACTACTGCCAAACCAGCCCCGGCGGCCATTTAACTGAAATTGTTTTTGATAAATAATGGGAAGGCATACTTTCTCGAATAAAGCAACAATCATTTAAAAAATATTCAACGATGTAGTTTTAATAGCAATTTTAAAATGAAACCATCTGATGGCCCACCCTATACAATATTTTTGGTTGAACTGCAGCAACTTGCCAAAAATCCGCTGGCTTCAGATCAGACGATCTTGGTGGATATGGATAAAAACAAATGAAATTTTACGGCGGGTTAGAAAGACAGTTGGCGTATTTATTCAACATATTCACGGCACTAACAACGACGTCAAAAAGGCACACTTAAAAAAACAGAGTTAAAAAACCGCATCCACATCTCCATGGATATTACACATATTTTTACAAAAAAAAATGTTTTTTCTAAAGGACTTCTACTCTTGACCTCATCTTCAAGTATAAAGGCTAAAGGTAACATGATCTGTATGTACACATCGTCGACTGAACATCGTACAAACAAGATTTCCTGTTTGATAAACACCTCGTCGAGTCTTGTGCTTTTCCGGGCGACTTTTCCTCATGTTTACTTACATCTACGCTGTGTATCTACACGCCCTTCGCCGCCAAAAGGACATACAAACTGATATTTGTTTACTCCATCATATAAATCCAATTTCCCGCAGCTTGACAAGTCCGCAAAGCACAAGGCAATAGCACTACGTTAGGATGTTCTTTGACAAATCAAAAAGAAATATGTAGTAGTATACCTGTGTATATAGCTAAATACAAATCAAATAAACAGAGTTTCAGTTTTTTTGTAACAAATAATTTTTTATCGAAAAGTTTGTATTAGCCCGGTTTAGTTTGCATATAGGGTGATGCACCTAAGGAGGTTTCTTTCATACCTTCGTTGTAACATATTTAAGAAAAAAAATATATTTTTTTCAAACAAAAGTTGTCCAAAATTATGTGGTGCATATTCGCAAAATATTTCTATTCATACATGGTGCTCAATTGCTACACAACTTATTTAATTATTTTAAATGGAACGCCTTGTATATTTGGACATTTTTTTGATACCCCATTACATTTTAGGTCAAGTTCATTGACCATATACTAGGTGTGTAAATTAAGTAATGAGACTGATTTTTTTAGTATCAGTATTGTCTCCTTCAAAATAACTTCCTTGGGAGGCCACACAGCGCTGGAGATGGTTGTTCCATTCCTCATAGCAGTGCTGGAACTCATATACTTAAATAGCCTTCAGCTGGTCGGTTATAGCCGTTTGAATGTTTTTTATGGTCCCAGAAAGACGTCCCTTGAGGTAATTTTGCAATCTCTGGACGAGAAAAAAAGTCACAAGGATTCAAGAGAGGCGAATAAGGAGGCTGAGGGGCCACATGAATGTTTTTACTGGTTAAAAACTCATTTACTGAAATGGTTGTGTGACAAGTAGTCCATGTCCCGAAGCTCAGAAAAATACACTTTGAGTGCATGTTTTCTGGTAGAAAGAAAATAACCGATTCCTATGCAGAATCCAGGAATACGGGAAAAATAGTTTTGATGCGATTAAAAGTCGGGAACATTTGTTTATTTAACAGTTATTTAACAGTAAAAATAGCAAATTTGTTTTTTGTGTTTTGCTTATATCTTTACTTCTAGAGCTCGTAGGCAACTTTTACGACAACCAATTTTTTCGTCATCAAATTTCCTACAAGAAAGGCCATTTTGCAAATCGATTTTTAATTGTTAATTATAAACAAATTGCTAAAAATCGCAAAATTAAAATTTTTAGATCGAAAATCATTAGAGTAACGTAAAACAAAATCTGCTCAATGAATTTTGATGTTACATTCAGAATTTATAGCTCTCAACTAACTTAACAAAAAAACGCTTTGCGAATTTGCAAAAATATTGCTTAGTATTTTGTACATTAATTTTTTAAAGCGAAACTTTGAGGTCTTATTGCAAAAGTACGCCATAAAATATCGTAATTTGGCCTCGGTGAACACATTGCAATTAGCATAATGTACAATTTAATACAAAAAAATATTTTTTTAATTTTCAACATTTTGTCAAGGCAAAAACAATTTTTCAATTGAAACAATTGCAAATATCTCGACCATTTTTTTAATATATTTTTTCAAACCAGTGGCATTTAAGTCATCGTAAAAACACACAATTAAAAAAAGTTACTCTACCTTTCTCAGGAGCCAAGATAGCATATTTTGACGTTTTTTTGAAATTACAGCCAAATTTCAAAATATTTCAACTTGAAAAAAATGTTCTTTAAGTATTATGTTATACAGTGACCAAAACGTTTTTTGAGATATCTTGTATAGTTTTGCAAAAAAAAAAATCAAGAAATTGCCATTTTCCAAGCTAGCGCTGGTTTTGCGCTCTGAACGATAGAATAGCGGCTTTGCCGTCGAGTGACCAGTGGTGAGACATGAGACGAGAGCGCAAATTGTATAGTTTTTTTTTGCAAAACTATACAGGATATCTCAAAAACGTTTTACTTATGAAGTAAAGAACATATGGTAATTTTTTCAAGTTGAACTATTTTAAAATTTGGCTGTAATTTCAAAAAACGTCAAAACATGCTATATTGGCTTCCGAGAAAGGTAGAGTAACTTTTTTTTGACAAAACGTTAAAATCCTGGAGTGGGTACTGGAAACTTCGGCGTAGAAACAAAAAACTGGACGTTTTCCACGAAACACCGAACTACTATACTTTTCTCGACGCGCGTTTCGCCAACCAAGTTGGCATCTTCAGGGAGA
This sequence comes from Aromia moschata, assembly GCA_029963805.1. Classification (NCBI taxonomy): domain Eukaryota; kingdom Metazoa; phylum Arthropoda; class Insecta; order Coleoptera; family Cerambycidae; genus Aromia; species Aromia moschata. The sequence goes on from JAPWTK010000094.1 coordinate 50,105, forward strand.
AGATTAAAACTAAATTCTAGCCTACACACTTGCACTATTTATAATAAATTTATTGCCACGGTTCACTGAACCGTAACTGTCTTTATTTATCAAAGCAAACAGTGGACTGGTGGGTATCGGACCATTGTCCTTATTCATATTACTGTTACACTTAATGATTTCTAAACTTTCAAAAGCATCCAACCGTCTACTGTTTGTTACATTTCTAATTAATTTTAAATTATTTATGTGTATCCTATGGTTGTAGTCAAAAGCGTGTTGGGCAACACAAGATTTTTCAGTTCTGCCATATTTCAAATGAGCCATGTGTTCTTTAAATCTAGTCAAAATAGATCTTTTTGTTTGCCCAATATACTTTTGATCACAATCTTTACAACTTATTTCGTCAGGAATATAGGACCCTTTTTCGAAGTTTTTCAAGAACCTCTCTGTAAAAGTGTTGATTTACTGTTTGGTCTGGAGGCACAAATTCTTTGGGCAATTCCCTGGCTATCAAAAAAAGCAAATGAGCATGCATTTGATATTCGACTTGCTCATTCTTGCTTTTTGGGTCTTGTGTGGGTCTTGGAAGTGTGCCATTCCGTGCTTTGACGCTTGGTTTTCAAGTTGTACTCAAACACCCAAATCTCATCACCAGTAATGACACGTACCATAAAATGTCATTTTGTTCCTGCGAGAGGTCTTTTGGAATCATTTTTGCGCAGATTCTTATCATCTCCAGTTCGTTAGTCAAAATCTGATGAACAGTGATGGGATTTAAATTTAACTCTTCCCCGATCATTCTTGTCGTCAACCGACGATCTGAATACACAAGATCCCGTATTCTATCGACATTTTCATCGGTTCTAGAAGATGAATGCCTTCCGCTGCGTGATTCATCTTAAATCGACTCTTCTTTCTGAGAATGCCTTAAACCACCGAAAAAAACTGGGCTCTTGAAAAGACACTCTCTCCGTAGGAGTGTTGAAGTTTTGCAAAAGTAACCGCAGCGCTGTGCACAAGTCTGAAGAAAAACCTGACATTTAAATTACCTTTCTAACAGCTGTTAAGAGTAGTAATGGACCATTATTGTCTCGTTCTTTTTCATAATGAAGTATCAAAGATGCTACTTTGATACGTACATCGGTTTTTATTTTGTACAATGTAAATGTGTGCAGCTACAAGCGTTTGCATCAGACGCAATCGAAAAAAATAGAACAGGTTACGTTTTATCACATGGCAAGGTTGAAATTAATGACGAAACACAACGGCACTGCCTCTAAACAACAGCCTAACGAAGCATATTCAAGTTATTAATTAATTTCATACTTTAAACACTCATTTTACATTATAAACCGGTCGAGATTTGATATCGCCATATTAAATTATTTTCGCTTACGAGATTAAAAACGGAAACAGTTAGTAATTCAATTTTGCATGCAAAAGTTTTGGGCGCAGACAGTCGAGGAAAGCGGTTCAATAAAGCTAAACCATGCAAATTAACCTTATTAGGAGAGGGTCGAGATATAGTCAGATATGCAAGGAGGAAAGAAGAGAATACATTATTTATTTGGTCCATTATATTACCTCAGTGTGGCGGTAACATTGTAGGGAATGCTAAATTGTTGACAAAAAAGGATAAAGTCCTTTTTTATTGGAATACGAATCAGTCCAGTAGGCAGATATTTTTATATAGTAAGCGGCAACCTAATACGTACATAGGTGGATATTAAATACATATTAAATGATACATTTTTATGTCATAGATAGGCGAATTTACTTGGGCCGGGGGCGCTTGGTTGTACAGAGAGCTAAGAGGGGGTCTTACCGGAAATTTAAAGAGCAACGTTGCCAGAACTAACTGTAACTCTTAACTCTGCATAATAAGTCTTTATAAAAACCCTATATTTACAAAATGCATTGATGTGCGATCAATTAATATAAGCCAATTTAATTTTCAGACTGCGTTGCGTATCGCATAATAAAGTTTACTGTTATCTTTTTTCAACCCAACTACTGTGAAATAATTTTAAACAGTTAATATTACTTTAAACAGCTATGAAACAATTTTAAAATATCTAATAGGAAAATTATGTTGATATGACAACAGCGAACGCACGCAGCGAACGAAGGAAGAACGAACGGTCCAATGGTTCACTCTAAGCTCCACCCACTAATGCACTCTCCTTGCCCCGTCACGGATCTCTGCGGTTGTCGGCGGCCGCGCTCATACCGTCTCATTTAATTATTTGAACTTTTTCGTCAATGTGATAAATATCCATTTTTATTTTTATGAATGTATGTAGTGCTTCTACAATACGCTCGTAATAACGCACTTTTCTAATCAGGCATTAGACCAGTATAAAATATAAGATGGTATTTCAAATTTTAACTCAAACAGCCCTACCGACAAACCGGATGCCTCTCATACGCCTGCGCTAGCGATTGGATCGCGATTGGTTCTCACCTCATGTTTACTCTACTTACAAAGAAGTTAAATTATCAATTGCCCTTCATTCGGCTATGTACGCAGTAGGCTGCCGCTTACTGTATGTTCGTGAAACATGTACGGCTAGTTTTGACGGTTACCTATGTATTTTTTTTGCGTAGAACATAATGCGCAGGGTCCGTACAGCTGAAACCGTCCGCTATTTTTGCTTTTTTTCTTTGCTTTTATATAAAAAAACGTGGTTCTCTCTCAAACTCTCAGTCTGTGAGATAGTAAATGACAAATGAATAATATATTCCAAGGTTTTTGGGGTCGCTGATTACGAATCTAATCTAGAATATTTCCCGTAGAATACGACGGTATTTTTTTAAATTTCAAAATTTAGCCATCTTTTAAAAGTTGACTACCATACTGGATCCGCCATTTTGTCTTTTGAAAATCTGACGTTAGATTGGTGATCAACGACCCCAAAAACCATGGAATATGTTATTCACTTGCCATTCTCTCACAGGATGAGAAAATACGCTAAAACCACGTTTTTTCACCTTTGGGCCGTTTTTTTGGGCCAGTTCCTGGTCGACGCCCATTATGAATTAAAAGTTAATCAAAAGTACAAAAAAAAGAAAAGAAATTAAAAAACAATTGAAAAAAAAATCGTGTCATACTTTTTGAAATTTCGATTTTAAACTTTCAATCCTCAAAATAAGGGTGAACACTACCCCCAATAATTTTCAAAATATTTTTATCGTATTCTACGCAAAAAAAAAACACATCGAAAACCATTGCAACCTTTTTTTTAATTTTTTTCATTTTCTTACCGAGAAAGATTGAAATTTTATGATTATGAGTATGAATTGAAAGAACAGTAAAGTAAAGTAAAGTAAAGTACAGTAAAGATATTATAGTCACCGAGAATTTCGAAGCGGCAACGCTAAAACAATATACACGTCGCGTCAAAAAAAGGTAGTCGCGTAGAAAACGTTATAAAACTGGCCCAAATTTATGTTTTTCAAAATCTCAAAAAAGTCTCGCAAAGTTGAAGAGATTTATGATTTTTCTAGCCCAATCCGGTCAATATCGTACAATAAACAAAGAAATTGGGTCATTGTTAATTAAGGCATGCAAAAAAATTCGATCGTTAATTACTCGAAAACTTATTAACGGATCGAGCTGAAATTTTTTTGTAACTTTATACTACAAATAGCAGTCCCTCCACGAAATTTCATGACATAGTCGCCGTACTTTCGAAGTAAAAAAATAGTGAAGGAAAAGCTCTTTTTCAACTTCAGCAGTCATTTGCAAGTTAACAATAACACTTGGAGGCTTCGGGTTGGGCATAACATTTTGGAAATTCAATAGGCTACAACTTCTTAAATGCATATGCTATATAAAATATGCCAAGGAACGGAGATATAAGCGAAAATGTGAAAAAAACATGTTTTTTTTCACAAATTGTTAATTTAAAAAATTATAGGACGGTTTCAGCTCTACGGACCCCGCGCATTGTGTTCTATGCAAAAAAAATACATAGGAAACCGTCAAAACTAGCCCTATATGTTTCCAGAACACATAAAAGTCTCTGCCTACTGGACTGCAGTCAGTGTTTCTGAACGACACAAGCGATAGGTATATACATTATTAACATATTTTTACTCGTCTTTTTGGTCTCTCATATATCCTTGCGTTCTGGACCCTGCCAATTATAACGTTCTGGTACATGTCTGGACGCATCCTTAACACAAAACAAGCCTTTGCATTACGTAGACTTCCTGCCATGTCAGGAAATAAACGCTTTTCGTCCCGTCTACTAGACGAACGGCTGCATTATTAGCGAACAATAAAAATTACTCGTGTATAAGTGTTAAGTTATTTATGTAATATTTAATAGCGATGGCATTTCCACGTCCGCCTGCAAGCAACTAACGGGGTATCGTCTCCGACTCGGCATACCAAACAGCTATCGGAATATGTCCAAGAGCTGGCAGACATTTTTGGGAAGGTGCTTGAGGCAATGTGAAAAGTTGCTCAAAACTTCCTTTAGTGATACCTAAATACAAAAATGCAGACCAGGCTGATGGGTTAGGGGGGCTTAAACGACCATTAAATTTTTCAAGAAGCGAAATAGTTTTTGAAAAAAATGTTCTTGAAACACGGCACATTGAGATTTTAACATTTTAAAATTTAATATTTAAAGAGTTGAAAAATCAAAAAGCCAGATCATTTCACCGGGTCAAAAAGTTTGCCAGACGTTTGCAAAATGAATTATTTTTCAAAAAAATCAAAAACTGTACTTCAGGCACTGAAATTTTTGTAGGGTATTTTTCGTGACTAAAAATAGTTATTTACAAAAAGACAGGTCGTTTCGGTGGGACATTTTACCCGCCAGGTGAGTGAGAATGTTCAACGTGAGTGGGAGTGAGTAGTGCGGTGCGCAAGTTGAAATGGGAGAGAACGCGTATATCGGCAGCTGTCTCAAGAGGAAGCACGACGCAGTGTGATTGGCTCCCGCAAAATCACGTGATTAAGAGCATTCGTGCGGTCGTTTGTAGTATTTAAAACGTTCTTAGTCGTAATTTTGTTATTTTAAAACTTTTAGACTACGAATAACTAACATTATTTATGGGTATATTAAATAAAAAAAAAACAAACAAAACAAAATAATACAATACCTTGTGGAGAAAGAGGTACATCAGAATTGCTAGATGAAGTGTCATGATATATTTTGATTAAAGCTAGGAAATTTTTGTAACAATGGGTATGATAACCGTCTTTTAGGTTGGAATTGGTTGGTAAAATAATGTCTTTATATTTTAACCCATGTTTTTTTCTAATTTCCAACACTTCATTACTTTTTTTCAATGTCTTCTCATTAAAAAGAATTATTTTTTCAATGGCTGTTGTGCAAATAACACACACTTTTTTTATATAATTATCACTATCCATTGCAAATAATCATCGACAAAAGAGGACTTTTATAAAAACACGTGTAAAAAAATAAATACGTAATATACGACAATAATAAATACGACAAAAATAATAAATACGACAGAACGTTTTAAATACTCCAAAATTCTTACAAACGACCGCACGAGTGCTCTTAATCACGTGATTTTGAGGGAGCCAATCACACTGCATCGTGCTTCCTCTTGAGACAGCTGCCGATATACGCGTTCTCTCCCATTTCAACTTGCGCACCGCACTACTCACTCCCACTCACGTTGAGCATTCTCACTCACCTGGCGGGTAAAATGTCCCACCGAAACGACCTGTCTTTTGTAAATAACTATTTTATCATGAATAATACCCTACAAACATTTCAAAGTGCCTCAAGTACATTTTTTGATTTTTTTTTAAAAATAATTAATTTTGCAAACGTCTGGCAAACTTTTTGACCCGGTTAAATGATCTGGCTTTTTGATTTTGCAACTCTTTATATATTAAATTTTAAAATCTCAATGTGTCTCAAGAATATTTTTTTCAAAAATTATTTCGCTTCTTGAAAAATTTAATGGTCGCTGGCTTAATATGGCTTAAGCCCCCCTAACCCCTCAGCCAGGTCTGCATTTTTGTATTTAGGCATCACTAAAGGAAGTTTTGAGTAACTCTTCACATTACCTCAAATACCTTCCCAAAAATGTCTACCAGCTCTCCTACTAAAACGATAAGCGAGGTCTCTAAATTGAAACCGGTAGCGTGTCGAGACAATTTCTTCGGAAAGCAAATGATTGTTGCACAGGAGACAACCGTAAACGATAGCGAGATCTTACCTTAACTTTTACCGGATTATATATATATATATATATATATATATACAGGTGTGGTTGTCGCCTCGTTTCACCAGGAAGGAATTACTTCGTACGTTTCACTTACGCTTTACTATTTTCTATAAATTAGTTATTTATAACGTATTAAAAAGTAAACGAGGAAAACAACGTAAGGCATTTTTACTCGATGTACATAGATGTCGTGTTATTTCTACATTGAATTCATTAAATTACCGTTTACATTTCACAAGACTGTTAAGTTCTGTGAAGAAAAATATTACATGAATTATGTAATGTTGATTTAGACTAATTATATTGTAAAGTCTAAGTCTTGCTGTCGTCAAACTTTTGAAGTGACTAACAACTTAACAAAACAAATAAAATGTAACAAAATAACTGGCAACTAAATGTTCGGAAAAAAATATTTTAAGTATTAAAAAAGGCGTTACGTCACATATTGCCTTAATTAGGACCCAAATTCTTGCAGGCATTGTTTCAACCAAGCCTCGACAGAGTTCTGGTGAAAAGGTGTCCCAAATTTCGCCGATTTTTTCCTTTAAAGTAGAGACCGTTCTTTGAGGATCATCTCTCAAAACTCTTTTTATCTTATGCCACAGTGTTTTAATTACATTTAGGTCGGGGCTGTGTGATGGCCATAATAGGACTTTAACATGCTGTTCCCCGAACCACTTTTTCGTCTTTTTTGTAGTATGGGAAGCTGCGTCGTCTTGTTGGAATATGAAATTATTGTCTGGATACTATCCTGAACAGTCGGTAGGTAATAAGCTATTCGTAAGTATTTGTATATACACGGTGGAGACTTGAACTGGAATATATTCGCTAGCGGGGTGGTGAATGATTTTTCAAAAAATTCCCGAGACACGTCAACTTTTAAATGTATTTACCTACATTTTGCAAGTAATGTGAAAAATATAGCCCTTCAGAGGTGGCTGAAACCACCCTCGACATGATTTTGTCAAATGCAACCCTATGGCTTGTGACCCCTCATTGTAAAGCTGATGGAAAGAGGAATCCAACGCACTGATCAAATTTTAATTTTTAGTATGTTTGTAGCGTTGCATACAATTAAAACGTAATTTTATAGTTTAATTTATTTTTAACGCAACAATTTCGTACTCAAAATGTGTTGTTTAGTTTTGGAATGTAAACCTTCCTTCATATGTCCCCACAAAAAATTCCAAGCAATTTTTTGCCACAACTGATATTTGTTATTTTTTGCTAGTGTTTTTACACGACCGCAAAGAGTAATTTAGTTTGCATGCTGTATTCAGAGTTTGAAACGAAGTGTTATTTCAAATTGGTGAAAATGTCTTATTTAACTGAGTCACTAAAAATCGAAATTTTGATGATGATTGAATATGGTGATAGGGCGCGAACTCAATGCGAAGTTGTTCGCTTGTTTCGAGAAACGCATCCTGACTTGCCACCACTAAATCAAGGTACCATTACTAAAATTGAGGCACAATATCGAGAGATGGGTCATGTCAGGAAAGTACCGAGTAAGAGACAGGCTGTTGTTGATGACGACACGAAGTTGAATTTGTTGCTTGCTCTAGAAGAAAATCCAATCACTCCAGCCCGTCAACTGGCCCGTGATAGTAATCTTAATCACAAAACCGTTTTAAAAATACTTAAATATGAGAAAAAACGCCCATATAAAATGCAAGCTGTTCAAGTGCTACTTGAAGATGATCCAGATCGACGAGTGGAATTTTTCGATTTATTGATGACTTGTATTGATCAAAACCAGTTATCTTTAGAGTGGATAGTTTTTCTCTGACGAGGCTACTTTTACATTAAATGGGCACGTAAATCGCCAAAATTCGTCGTTACTGGGCTGAAGAGAACCCCCATTGGATGAGGGAACTTCATACTCAGCGCCCACAGAAAACTAATGTGTGGGCCGGAATAATACAAGATAGAATTGTAGGACCATTTTTCTTTGATGACACTCTTAATGGAGCAAGATACTTGCGTTTACTCCAGCACGAACTAATGCCAGTGCTATGTCATTTATTTCCAAATCCCTTAAACCCTAACTCGACCGACGAGAGGTTATGGTTTCAGCAAGATGGGGCCCCACCACACTATGCTGTCATTGTTCGTCAGTATCTGGACAGAATTTTTCCCGGTAGGTGGATTGGGAGGCGAGGTAATATTGAGTGGCCAGCAAGATCTCCAGATCTTACACCACTGGATTTCTTTTTGTGGGGACATCTTAAAAGTAGGGTTTACATTCAGAAACACAACAACATAGCAGATCTGCAGGAAAGGATAAGAGAGGAAATCGGAAAAATAACACCGCAAATGTTGCATAATGTAAGGGCCGAAACCTACCACAGACTGGGATGCTGCCAACAAGTGAATGGTGCACATTTTGAACAATTGTTACGTTGAAAATAAATTTAATTTTTAAATTGTTTTAATTGTATGCAACCCTACAAACATACTAAAAATTAAAATTTGATCAGTGCGTTGGATTCCTCTTTCCACCAGCTTTACAATGAGGGGTCACAAGCCATAGGGTTTCATTTGAAAAAATCATGTCGAGGGTGGTTTCAGCCACCCCTGAAGGGCTATATTTTTCATATTACTTGCAAAATGTAGGTAAATACATTTAAAAGTTGACGTGTCTCGGGAATTTTTTTGAAAAAACATTCACCACCCCGCTAGCGAATATATTCCAGTTAAAGTCTCCACCGTGTATTTGTCAGCGTTGACGGTACCCTCTATGACCTCATACTGTCCCAAACCTTTAGCGGACGTACATCCCCAAATCATGACATCCTTCGGGAATTTTATGGTTCGTTTAAGGCAGTCCTTATGAAAGGCTTCACTTTTTGTTCTTATTACTCTTTTTCTGTGATCGCCTACGCAGACATCAAATTTGGACTCGTCACTGAAAATTACTTTTGACCTGTCTTCTGTAGTCCACGATGCCTTCGATTTGGCCCAATTCAGTCGATTTTTTTGTGCCTCAGTAATAAAGGCTTTTCTTTAGCCTACGATCATTTACGAAAATTGAAAAATTAAAAATGTGAAAAAATAAAATAGTGGTACCTTATAAAAAGTGAGCCCAGACTGATGAATGTACTTTCTGCAACATTCGCGGCATAGCCTTTCTCCTGCTTCAGAGTTCCATGCGCTGTTATATCCCTTAAGGTGTTCCGTCGACTTTTTTTGCAAATTTTCACCAACAGCCTTTGGCTCCTTTCAGAAACAAGTCTGGGTCTTCCAGGACTTTCACCTTTTACATCCAAATTTCCAGTCTCGCGGTAATGCTTTAATAGGTCCCCAACAGTAGACTTTGCAAAGCACAATTCTTCCGCAATATCGCGGATGTTTTTTCCACTGCAGTATTTTTTTTACAATGAGCTGCCGCAATTTTTTATCAGTTTATTATGTACTTATTTTAACTGTGATCGTATTACTAAAATATACACATAATACTCGTCGAAAGCAAATAGTGATTGGAGAGAAATTATTATTTTCAACAATTAAATTACAGATTTGACAGAAACGAATTTCATAGAATGTCTAATGATCTCTAATTTTATCTAATAATATATAATTTTCTTTTGCCTATTTGATAATAGACGACAATAACAGCGATACGTATAAATTTATATCGATCTAAAAAATCACTTGACATAAAGAATTTAACCTGAACTTCCTAAAAAATATTTTCCCTGAAATATACAGGCAGAAAGACAATTTAACAGCACCAGAGAGACGTCTCTGAATTAGGAGCACTCCACGCATAGCACGGTGTGCATCGAAGCGTATAAAATTCAATAAATCGCAGATAAATTGATATAAATCTTACTTCTCGACGAAAACCGCCTTTCTCAATTTACATCATTTTATAGCGAACGAAAACGTATGAGCTAGAAGTTAATTCCTGTTTCACGACTCAATCGATCGCCTTTCATACCGTTTCAAATCGCCCCGACAATACCATCTCGATTGCCTCTCACGAACAAACAAGGTACGTACGAAATCGGAACCCCTTCTCCGAGAGCGTTCTTTGAACTCTTAAAAGAATTCATTGCAACAACCCGATTGCAGAATAAATACGAAATATGCGGAATTTAACCTTATCAAAGCCGTTTTCTTAGAGTTGAAGTTGTTCAGAATAAAGAAATGCGAATAAAAACTATTTAATCAGACAAAAACGGAATAGACCTTTCGCTTCTGATGTCCTTTTTGTTTCTGCGAAAGGTTTTTGGAACCATTTTTGCGCAGATTTTTCTCATCCCCAATTCGTTAGTCAAAATCTGAAGAACGGTGGTGTGATTCAAATTTAACTCTTCCCCGATCATTCTTGTCGTCAACCGACGATCTGAACGCACAAGGTCCCGTATTCTATCGACATTTTCATCGGTTCTTGAAGATGAAGGCCTTCCGCTGCGTGGTTCATCTTAAATCGACTCTCTTTCTTCTGAGAATGCCTTAAACCACCGAAAAACCTGGGCTCTTGAAAAAACACTGTCTCCGTAGTCGTGTTGAAGTTTTGCAAAAGTATCCGTTGCGCAGTGTCCAAGTCTGAAGCAAAACCTGATAGCACACCGTTGCTCAAAATTAATGTCAATCATTTTTAAAACGCACTAGAAAAAAAACCGGTTTACGAAGACAGTCACAAAGAACAAACAAATGACTCTTCCAAGTCCCGTCTCCGCAGTGTTGCTAGATCGGGCGCTACGTTGCCAGTCTCATTACTTGATTTACACAACTCGTATACGGTTATAAAGTGTGAATGTTTTGCTTTTCATATTAGCTACTTTATTATACAGTATGTCCCCGGATCGAGTTTAAAAGAGGAAAACATTTTGTGTTTTTGATTTCTCAGAAAAAGTCACTCTTGATGATTTCCCTGCTTGATTTCAAACCCCCAAAATGCGAATTACTTTTTATATAACTCAAACTATTCTCGAGATAATACCATTTTTCTTCATTATTTGGAATTTTTTTTATTATTCTTTAAAAAAATTCTAATAGGCGGATTTCATTGCAAGATATCACTGACAACTGCTGACAACTAATAAATCAGTATAACTTCAAATCGAATCTTCGTCATTTTGCTACTATTTATATGCTATAATGTTGACTCTAGAACAAATAATTTATTTGATTCAATGCTACGGAACTGAGGAAGAGTGCTATCGTGTTCTTATTAATACATTTAACGAATAATACCCGGAAGTTAGCATTTCTAATGTCGGAGCGAAGAAGTTGGTGACCAAGTCCTTAGAAACAGGCTCTGTTTTAGACATTAAAAAAATCAAAAAAAATGGTTGAATGAAGATGATGCTGCTTCAGTTCTTGCCCTCCATTCCGTGAGAGAAGCTCCAAGATTATCACTTAGAAGAAGGGCAATTGAAACTGAAATAAGTAAATCGCATTTACAGAGAATTTTCAAGTGGAACCGGATTTTACCATTTAAACCAAAATTCAAGCACACCTTAGAGGAGGGTGATGAAGCCAAACGTTTGGATTTTTATTTGGAGATGGGCAATAGAGTTTTAAATGACGTAGGATTTCATAAGCGAATTTTGTTTTCCGATTAATCTACTTTTTCAACAAACGGCGTCGTTTCCTCTCAGCATTGCCGGTATTTGAGTGAAACAAATCCCCACTTTACTATTTCTTGTCGAAGACAATATTTCGAAAAAAGTTAATGTGTGGTGTGCGGTTTCATATACAAATAGCATTATTGGTAAATATTTTTTCAAAGAAAAGTTAAATCGTAATACATGTTTGAAGATGCTACAAAATTTTTTAACAGATAAACTTGATGAACTTCCTTTAAGTTATCGAACGAGAATGTTTTTCCAACAAGATGGATGCCCTGCTCATCATGCCGTTACTGTCCGTAATTGGCTCAATTCCGAATTTAATGAACACTGGATAGGAAGGGATGGTCCCATTTTATGGCCGCCGAGAAGCCCGGATCTGACAATATTGTACTTCTATTTAAAGCAAATTGTTTCTCGTGAACCACTAGAAAATGATGAAGAGCAATTAAAAACAAGGATTCAAAGTGCAGTCAAGTCCTTGTCTATTGAGGAAATTAGAAATAGTTTTAACGAATTTAGAGCTCGAATTGAAATTTGTGCAGAAAAAGGAGGAGCATTATTTGAATAAAAAAAATTCTGGTTTAGTTTTGATTTCATTTTATAATCAGTTGTTTAATTCAATGATTAAAAGATGAGACTAAGTAATTCGAATAATTTTTTTAGCTAACTAATTAATTGAGTTTCTGTAGCATATAGTATCCTAGACAACGAAATTATTGGGTTAAATCCGCCAACTAAAATTTTGTGAAAGTCCAAATTATGAAGAAAAATGGTATTATCTCGAGAACCGTTTGAGTTATATAAGAAGTAATTTGCGTTTGGGCATATCATCAAGAGTGACTTTCTGAGAAATCAAAAACACATTTTTTTTCCTCTTTTAAACTCGATCCGGGGACATACTGTATATGTATATCATATTATGATGTGTACGCCTATGTCCCGCGGCATATTTCGGCCAACTCTATTTAAGAGTGTGCGGTTTTTTACTCATTTTCAAAACGCTCGTGATTCGAGAGGACGCTCCCGCCGTGACCAATTTCGTCCTGTTCAATCGATATCATGAACAATACCAACGTCTAGACACTAGACTACCATGTCGTCTTATTGCGAAGAAGCACGTCATCTCAATGTACGTTATTAATACACCAAGCCTTCGTCAAAGCGTTTCTATTGTAGAAGACTTCAGACTTTACGGCGAAGCGTCATAACCAACACAAACGAAAAAGGTAAAATAGGTCAGTTAAGATGTGTAATGTCAACGTCCAATCAATATGTCAGTGCGGGCCATATACAGGGTGATTTGCATGTTGAGTCAATTTTGTAAACAGCGTATAGAACTATTTAAAACATACATTTTTCAAAACACTCGAAATTCAAAATGTTGCCTTATTATCTTTATTGTTATTTCGAATATAACACAGGCCGACAAAATTTGGCCGAAATATTTTTACCAGAAACCCGGGTATACTTTTCCGAAGGTTTTTCCTAATTGAACATGTTGTGGTCTAAAATGGAATCACAGCCACCCAAAATGTATACTTCAATTAAACGATGGTTAAGGAAAGCTCTGGAGATTTGGAATGATACATGCCCCTGTCATCACTCAAAACTTAATAGATAGTATGCCAACTCATTTAAACGCCATAATTGCTGCACGTGGTGGACTTTAAATTAAGTAATGAGACTGGCAACGTAGTGCCCGAACTAGCAACACTGCGGAGACGGGACTTGGAAGGGCAGTAGGTTAACATGTAATGTAGAACTAGCAACACTGTAAACCTTTAGTACAACTTTGAACTTGCTAGAGTCATTTGTATGTTCATTGTGACTGTTTTCGTACACCGATTTTTTCTAGTGAGTTTTAAAAATAAGTGACATCAATTTTGAGCAACGGTGTGCTATCAGGTTTTGCTTCAGACTTTTGCTTCCGAAAAAACAAGCGCCAACGCATGAAATGACACACTTCAAGCTCTCCAAGACCCAAAAAAGCAAGAATGAGCAAGTCGAAAATCAAATGCATGCTGATTTGCTTTTTTTGATAGCCAGGAAATTATCAACAAAGTGTTTGTGCCTCCAGGCCGAACAATAAATCAACACTTTTACAGAGAGGTTCTTCAAAAACTTCGAAAAAGGGTCATGCGTGTGAGACCAAACATCAAGAACAACTGAACGACAATGCGCTTTGTCACACAACCAGTTCAATAAATGAGTTTTTAGCCAGTAAAAACATTCCTGGGGCTCCTCAGCCTCCTTGTTCGCCTGACTTGAGTCCTTGTGACTTTTTTTCTCTTCCCGAGATTGAAAAATCACCTCAAGGGACGTCATAATTGGGACCATAGAAAACATTCAAACGGCTGTAATCGACCGATTGAAGGCCATTCCAGTATATGAGTTCCAGCACTGCTATGAGGAATGGAAGCCACACACCGTCTCCAGCGCTGTGTGGCTTCCCAAGGAAGTTATTTTGAAAAAAATCAGTCTCATTACTTAATTTACACACCTTGTATATGTAGGGTACGAATAAGTTTGTCATCTAAGTTTTGTACTTCTTTCATTAAAATATTTTTTTCATTTTCACTGAGTTCCAGATTGGCATGTTTCATTCCTTAACACATTTACCCTCAAAAAATCTTGGTTCTTCTGGTTTCTATCATTAGATTAATAATTTTAATAAACCAGTCTGTGAGCCGGGGAATTAGGCCAACTAAATAAGTTTGGTGTAGCGAGTGACGAAAAAATTTTTTGCATCATGTTCTATGAACCTCTAAGGTCATTCATGACTATCAACCAACTTGACAAACCCCCTCAGACCACCCCTATACTATAAAACACACCCCATTCTCACCCTCATTCTTAGAGTGGTATTTAATTTTTGAAAAAAATGAGGATTAAGCATCGAGTGTGGATTCTAGGGGGTTTTTTGGGTCACTGATCATGAATCCGATGTCATTTTCCCGGAAAATTCATACCACGGCCGGGAAAACTGGAAAATTGGGTCGCTTTTGCGGAAATGTAATCATTGTTCATGCGATTTGCGTTTTTTACATCATAAAGATATCCAGCAGCGTATAATAATAACGCATAACGAAAAATCAAGTAAATTTTCTGTAAAACTATGAAAATTTTCCGGAAAACCTGGAGACAATTTTTCAATTTTATGAAAATGATCGTGTGATAAGTCGCTATAGCGTTTTCTTGGGGCGCTAATCATGAATCCGATGTCACTTTTCCGGAAAATTCATGCCACGGCCGGGAAAACTGGAAAATTGGGCCACTTTTCGAAAATTGAATCATTGCTCGCGCGATTTGCGATTTTTACGTTATAAAGATATCCAGCAGCGTATACTGATAACGCATAACGAAAAGCATGTACATTTTCCGGAAAACCTGGAGACAATTTTTAAATTTTATAGAAATGATTGTGTGATATGTCGCTATTGGGGTTTCTTGGGGCGCTGATTGAAAATGTATGACATAAATTGCTGAAATTAACATTTAATTAATGATAAAATGAAGGTATTTCAAAAAAGTTTGAATTTGAAAATTTGAAAGCATGAATTTTTCGGGAAAGTGACATCGGATTCATGATCAGCGACCAAAAAACATCCTAGAACCCACTTTCGATGCTTAATTGTCATTTTTTTCAAAAATTAAATACCACTCTAAAAATGAGGGTGAGAATGGGGTGTGTTTTATAGTACTTAGTTAATTCTCCCAGCTCACAGACTGGACTATAATCTATTCAATACGGATTTAGACATCTCCGGTGTTGGTACATAAGGCCGGTTACCTTGAGCAGATAAGGATCCAGGCGTAAAACAAAGTAGAAGCGTCGAAACACCTGTTCAAAACGTGCACAAAGCTAATGAAGTTTAGGCCTCGTGTGATTCCACTTTTAAGTCTTTTGATGAAACATCAGGAATGGGATCCGACTATTATCAGTCGACGCCGTTCGCTTTGCTTTCGAAACGTTGCCGAAAACAGATTTTAAATCGCCCCATGAATGTTTTATGCCAGAGCAAAAGGGAAGCTCTTTTATACGTATTCGTTGTGTTTGAAGTTTCGCGACAGAGAGCTTTTCAGATATGGATTTGGGATTATCGATTTGTTATTTGTTGGTAGCGTAAAGTTATAAAAGTCAAAAAGGCGAACTGTTTTAAAAATAGCCAGCTTGGTCAGTTGCAAAAACAAAAAAAAAAAAACTTTTTTAACTCGTAATGTAAAAAACACAGATGTATTTATATAATCTGGATATACATTAGGGTGATTCAAAAAAAAAAACATTTTTTTATTAACATCATTTTTTTGCAAACACGCTTAAAAGTTCCGTTTTGGTGTAAAAATACGCCAGTTAAAATTTGAGCCCTTAATATTAATATTAAGATAGTCCGCATCGCACTTTTGTATTTTCCATAAGAATAACATGGGGACTTTTTTTGGCACATTCTGATTTTTATTGCTAGCTAATAGTGTACTACCTATATGGAAAAATTTGGAAACATGTTTTTGTCGAGAATTGAACGCTCTATAAAAAAGGTCTCTTATGATTTTTCGCTAAGTCTACTGGTTCAAAAGTTATTCGAGGCCAAAGTTGAATTCACCGAAAATTTGACCATTTAATTGTTCAACTTTAGTTTTGAAATTTAAAGTTAACAATGATAATTTTTAAAACGTACTCAGAGTACGGAAAAAATTGGAGAAAAATTAAACGCAATATTTTACTTAACGCAATTTTCTTTAAAAAATATAAAAATTTTAGTAATTTCAACTGAAAACATTTTTTTGTGTTTGATTTTTCTTTTCATAGCGAAAAATTGTTAACTAACATTTTCTAAAAGACCAA
Organism: Aromia moschata; assembly: GCA_029963805.1. Taxonomy (NCBI): domain Eukaryota; kingdom Metazoa; phylum Arthropoda; class Insecta; order Coleoptera; family Cerambycidae; genus Aromia; species Aromia moschata. The sequence goes on from JAPWTK010000094.1 coordinate 66,737, forward strand.
ATTTAAAATTTACATAAATTTTTGGCTACATCTTTTCGATAAAACCATTAATTTTGTTGTAATACACTAAAGACGGTCAAATTTGCGGTGAATTCAATTTTGGCCTCGAATAACTTTTGAACCAGTAGACTTAGCGAAAAATCATAGGAGACCTTTTTTATAGAGCGTTCAATTCTTGACTCGACTCGAAATATGTTAAAAAATGTTCCATATAATACACTATTAGCTAGCAATAAAAATCAGGTGCAAAAAAAATTCCCATGTTATTCTTATGGAAAATAGAAAAGTGCGATGCGGACTATCTTAATAATAATATTAAGAGCTCAAATTTTAACTGGCGTATTTTTACACCAAAACGGAACTTTTAAGCCTGTTTGCAAAAAAAAATAAAAAAACATTTTTTTGAATCGCCCTAATATACATATACGTTCTCCACAGTACTAAGAAATCCGTATAATAGTTATTTTAATAAAAAATTGGGAATTTATTGTAAAAGGACGGTACCTAATATTTTTTCGAAGTATTGTCCATCGCTTGCAAATTTGCGACCGAAAAAAACTGCAAACGACCCAATTTTTGGTATGACATGAAGTGTTGCTCACACAGGTCATGCGCCATCGATCGAAACAAGTGGAAATCAGAAGGAGCAATGTCTGGCGAATACGGCGGGTGGGGTAAAACTTCTCAATTCAGTGTTTCCAAATAGGTTTTGACCTGCGTCGCAACCTGTGGACGAGCATTATCATGCAGGAGAATAACTTTGTCGTGTCTGGAGTTGTAGTGTAGTAGACAGCTCCAGTAATGGTTTCGTTCGGTTTGAGCAACTCATAATACACGACACCAAGCTGATCCCACCAAATACACAACAAGAGTTTTTTTTTTCATGAATATTTGGCTTAGCTGTAGATGTTGAAGCATGGCCAGGTGGTCTCCATGATTTATTCCTTTTTGGATTATCATAGTGGATCCATTTTTCATCACCAGTGACTATACGGTGCAGAAAACCCTTTCGTTTATGCCTGGCAAACTGCATTTCACATATGAAAAATCGGCTTTCAACGTTTGTCGGCGTCAGTTCATATGGAACCCAATTTCCTTGTTTTTGAATCATTCCAATGATTTCAGCCGATGTGGAGTTGCTTGTTAAGTCACTGCTAATGTTGTTCTTGCATTTGGCACGAATCTTGATAGTCCAGGCGATCTATGTTTCGGACTGACAAAATAATCCATAAAAGAAGTCTCAACGGTTTCATATACCTGGAGGAAATCTTCCTGATTAAAGATCCGAGAAGGCGGAATCACGCAAGTGTCATGTTTTAACTAAGCAAATTATTTCTGAAACACCATTTTTTTCCAATTATCTCGAAAAGTATGTGTCTTACGAAAAATTATCAAGAGACAAAAGTTGTTTATTATTAAATATCCCATATGGTTTATCATGGTTCCGATTATTGCAAAATTAATTTTTTAACGAGAAATCGAGCAAAATTTGCGAACATTTTTTACATTTTTAAACAAATTTAGTTATCTCGGTTAATAATAATCATATCGTCATGAAACTTTCCAAAAAGTGGAATTTTTAATTGTTAATAAGCTCCCGCAATCGACATTCTGTGCGATAAATAGTTCCCGAGTTATAATCAATTGAATGCGGAAGATCGCTAATTGTTAACAATTTGTTATTACAAAATAGAGGCTTTTCGCAAGTGTCAAACTTTTTTACACATACAGTTGGATATCCTTTATCATATGCCGTATGCGAAATATCGATAAATTAATTTTAGCGTTGTTAATAACAAATTTTCTGGAGGTATAATTTTTTTACGCGCCATATAAAACCTCGTACATAGCAGCAAAAGGAAAAATCCGGCGCAAATGATTTGCAAGTGAAAGTATTCAAAAAACGCACATTCAAAAACAACATGTCGCTAAATTAATTTGTTAGAAACAAAGCTATAATTAATTTATCGATATTCCGCATACGCCATATGATAAAGGACATCCAACTGTATGTAAAAAAAAATGGCACTTGCGAAAAGCCCCTATTTTGTTATAACAAATTGTTAACAATTAGCGATTTTCCGCATTCAATTGATTATAACTCGGGAAAGTTTCATGACGATACGATTATTATTAACCGAGATAACTAAATTTGTTTAAAAACCGTTTTTTTTTTTGAAAATTTTGCTCGATTTCTCGTTAAAAAATTAATTTTGCAATAATCGGAACCGTATTTCGATGGGAAATTTAATAGTAAACAACTTTTGTCTCTTGATAATTTATCGTAAGACGCATACTTTTCGAGAAAATTCGACTTGAAGCGAAAAATATGGTGTTTCGGAAATAATTTGTTTATTTAAAACATGATGCAGCACTTGCGTGATTCCGCCTTCTCGAATCTTTAATCAGGACGGTTTCCTCTATATGAAACCGTTGAGACTTCTTTTATGGACTATTTTGTCGTTTTTTGATACTTTTTAACATAAGTCGCCTAGACTATGATCCAATAATGAATGCTTCCGATTCCGCGTCTTCGTACACTTCCAGCATTCCTCTACGTTCTTTGTCTTCGATGTCAAATTCACCGTTCTTAAACTTTTGAAACCACTCACGACAACTTCTCTCACTTAAGGCAGCCTCGCCATATGCTTCTACGAGCAATCGATACACCTCAGACAACAGAACAACAACGAACAACAGAACGCTCGCTACGCTATCACGGGAGCGCGTTACTAGGCACGGTCAGTGGCGTACGTAAGCACGGACAAGAAATACACGGGTAAATAATTTACAAGGCGCTTAAAAGATACGGTTTATGCTTTACTTATCATAGAGTTGTATAGTGCCGAAACTACGTTGTAGCACACTTTCCGGGCCCTAATAACTACTGATTGAGAAGGGAGTACGAAAATCACACAGCAGGCGGTCTTATTTGCGATTCTTAACGAGGATGAGTATAAAAATGGTGGGACTCACTTGCAGTAGTAGAGCCTGCCGTCCTTGGAGGCGTGCACCGTCCATCCGGGGGCAGGGGCGTAGTCCAGAACGTGCGTGTGCGTCCCGTCGTAGTCTTTGCCGACGGGCTCGTTGCAGGGCTTCGCCCCCGACTCACCCAGGCCCGACTGCAGCAGCATCGCGGCTCACGCGCACATCTGAAAGCAAACAGACGGTAAGTACAGGCGGCAACACACAGCGAATTGCAACTTTTTGAAATCAATAAAACGAAAACTACAAAATAATTTCTAATACGAAAATATATTATACGAGGGATGATCAAAAAGTTCCAGGACTGATTTTTTTTATGAATGAACAAACTCACAGTTTTAACATTGTTCCCTTCAAAGTACTCCCCCTTGGGAAGCTATACATTTCTCCCATCTCCGCTTGCACTTCTAAAAAAGATCTTGTCGTATAGTAGAATTAGGATTTAGCAGAAAAGTAACTGACACTTCACCAAAAAAAAATTTCTTTTTGTAGAGGACGCTGAAAATATTAAATATCGTTTTTTGGCAACAATTTAAAATTACCACTACATTGTTTAAATAATTCACAAAGGTACGAAAATCAGGTTTTTTTTGAAATAAAAAAGAAAACCGTAAACTATACAAAAACATGTTTGAGATAAAAAATGTAGCTAGTAAAAAAACCTTACAAAACCCAGAAAGAAGAAATTCGCAAATAGGTTAATTTGTTTATCTGCAAAATTAAAAAAACCGTCAAAATGACCCCTTATTTCAATTGTTTATAACTAATATTTTTACATATATACTATTTATTATATACAATGTAGGTATCGGTGTTCTTAAAAAATGCTGAAAATTTCAAATCGATATATTTTTAAGTTTTTGCAAAAAGTAAATTGTTTATTAAGGTTTTTTATAAAGTTTTTTATAAAGGTTGTTTATAAAGGTGCTTTCGTAAAACAGCCCTTAATTTTTTTGTAAACATCATAGAGTAACGATTCAAAATGGATTCTCTTCTTGATGAGTTGGACTATCAAGTACATCGAATAATTAATTGAATTTCACAAATTTAATTGTTTAATGGTAATGGTAATGACAATCGTTGAATAATATTATTATATATAAAATAAGTCTCTTGGACTAATTTGATTAAAGTTGTGAGTATTCCCAAACTTATTTTTTCACGAGCTACCCCATTATTATCATTCTACGATGTATAGTTTCGGAGATAATCCGATTTTTTTCGTGTCTGTGATTTTGAAGCGACCGAAAGTAAATCTGCGCGCAGGAGAACCACACTGCTGCCGCTGCCGTGCCGTCATCACTCATGCATCCACGCGCGTTACTAAAATAACGGTGCACATTATTATAATGCTGTAAACGAAACCGACTACTACATACTTTCGAAATTCTTACATAATACAGAGCAAGATTTGATCTTATTACTGTGTTAATTAAAAAAAAATCAAAAAAGTGAATAAGTTATGAGTGCAAGAAAAAAAAACTCGGCTCCCAAGTTACTTAGAGCATTCATTTTTTTTTTTAATTCGCAAAAAAAATCACAGCTGTAAAAGGCTTCCAGTCACAACATTGTACGATAAAAAACGAACGAATTATTTCATTTGTTTATAACTTTAAAAGGGACGTACTTCTCAATGTCAATTTTAAACAATTAAATTTGTGAAATTCAATTAATTTTTCGATGTACTTGATAGTCCAACTCATCAAGAAGAGAATCAATTTTGAATCGTTACTCTATGATGTTTACAAAAAAATTAAGGGCTGTTTTACGAAAGCACCTTTTTAATAAACAATTTACTTTTTGCAAAAACTTAAAAATATATCGATTTGAAATTTTCAGCGTTTTTTTAAGTACACCAATACTTACATTTTCCAATACTTTTAAAGTCACAAGGCTTACTTTATAATTAGTTATAAACAATTGATAAAGGGCCATTTTGACGGTTTTTTCAATTTTGCAGATAAACAAATTAACCGATTTTCAAATTTCTTGATGGGTTTTGTAGGGTTTGTTACTAGCTACATTTTTTATCTCAAACATTTTTTTGTATAGTTTACGGTTCTCTTTTTATTTCAAAAACACCTGATTTTCGCACCTTTGCGAATTATTTAAACAATGTAGCGGTAATTGTAAATTGTTGCCAAAAAACTATATTTAATATTTTCAGCCTCCTCTACAAAAAAGCATTTTTTTTTTTTGGTGAAGTGTCAGTTACTTTTCGTTCAGGGGTACAAATCGACTAATTCTACTATACTAGTGAGAACTAATCTTCTGGAATGATATTCTGCTCTTTCATCGAATTTCCTTTAATTTCGTCAAATGAGTCAAATCTCTTCCTGCCAAGGGTCTCTTGAGTTTTGCAAATAGGAAAGAGTCCGCAGGGGCCAGATTTGCCGAGTACGGGGGCTAAGACAATTATGGCATTTAAACAGTTATGGCATTTTGTTGTGCAATAATCGCGAATGGGCAATTCTGAATGAGCAGGCGCGTTGTCGTGGTACACCTACTCTCCATTTCGCCACAGCGGTAACGAAAACGATTACCTAATTGTCTCACCTCATGGGATAAATCATGGTAGACAACACTCTTCTAATCAAAGAAAACCGAGAGCATGGCCTTGACATTAGATTTGATTTGACGAGCTTTTTTTGGGTGGTGAATATTGTCTTCCATTGTGACGATTGGACCCTTGAAATGGCAGAGACTTGACTTATTTGAAGATGGTTGATTCAATTGATGAGCTGAACAGCATTCCAGAAGATAAGTTCTCAAGGTCTTTCCAGCAGCGGAAACGGAAGTGGGAAAAATGTATAGCTTCCCAAGAGGAGTACTTTGACGGAGACAATATCCAATAACCTGTAAGTTTGTTTAATAAATTTATAAAAAAATCAGTCCTGGAACTTTTTGGTCACTTCTTGTACAATATGAAAAAGCAACTTTCCCAATTGAAAAAACGAAAACTACAGAAATTTCTAATAATCTAATGCACCATATGAAAAAGCACATTCGAGAGCTTTAAAATGGTGTTAGTTGGGAACAAGAATTAACAAGATCTTGTTAACTTTAAAATTAGTAATCTTGTTCCCAACTTTAAAATTAGTTGGGAACAAGAATTAACAAGAATCGGAAGAAACTTTTGCTTTACTCAAATAAAATAGACCTAAGTATAAGTACCCTACAACCCAAGTTTTTACAAGTGTCCAGTTTATTTTCTCCATATGCACTTATTGACTTTGAAATAGAATGACATAACAACGGTAGTTTAGTATGATGTAATCACATTTAACTCAAGTGCACCTGAGTCAAATAACAATACCTTAATTATAATTAACGTCCAATGACGTAAGATCCATTAAAAAATATTTATTAATATATGCACAGTTTGAAAATAATAACATTCGTTTTTTTTTTTATTTTAATATTCATGAAACTCAATTTCACAGAAATGTTTTCAAAGACAAGAATGATTTCACAGACGTTAGTATTTAAACAAAAAAAGTAAGCAAAGATATAGAAGAGTTTTTCTTTTCACCTGGTAATTCAATATAATTATTCTAAAACATCGTATTTTGCAGGAATCAACTGATATCAAATATTTTTTCCAACACGTCGTACGAGGTATGTAAATTATGTAATGAGACTGGCAACGTAGCGCCCGATCTAGCAACACAGCGGAGACGGGACTTGGAAGGGCGGTAGGTTAACATGTAGTGCACCTTGAGTAGAAATTTCAACTTGTTATTTTCATTTGTTTGTTCTCTGTGACTGTTTCGTAAACCGGTTTTTTCTAGTGTGTTTTAAAAATTAGTGACACTAATTTTGAGCAACGGTGACACTTATTTTGAGCAACGGTGTGCTATCAGGTTTTGCTTCAGACTTGGACACAGAGCAACGTATACTTTTTGCAAAAATTCTACACGCCTACGAAGACAGTGTTTTTTCAAGAACCCAGCTTTTTCGGTGGTTTAATGCATTGTCAGAATAAAGAGAATCGAATGAAGATGAACCACGCAGCGGACGGCCTTTATCGATATCGATTATGTCGATAGAAAACGGGATTCTGTGCGTTCAGATCGTCGGTTGACGACAAGAATGATCGGAAAGACTTAAATTTGAATCACACCACTGTTCATCAGATTTTGACTAACGCATTGGGGATGAGAAAAATCTGCGCCAAAATGGTTCCAAAAAACCTTTCACAGGAACAAAAGGACATAAAGAGAGAAAGGTTTTTGGAATGGGAAAAAGACAGAAAAAAACTTTTTGGAATGGATTGAAAATTATCCCCATTTTCCCCATCCCCATTTTATGGAACGTGTGAACACGTCATTACTGCTGATGAGACTTGGGTGTTTGAGTACGATCCGGAAACCAAACGCCAAAACATGGAATTGTACACTTCAAGCTCTCCAAGACCCAAAAAATAAACAAGAATGAGCAAGTCGAAGATCAAATGCATGCTGATTTGCTTTTTTTAATAACCAGGAAATTGTCCACAAAAAGTTTGTGCATCCAGGCCAAACAGTAAATCAACACTGAGAGGTTCTTGAAAAACTTCAAGGGTCATGTGCGTGTGAGACCAAACATCAATAACAACTGGATGTTCATCACGACAATGCGCCTTGTCACACAGTCATTTTAGTAAACGAATTTTTAGCCAGTAAAAATATTCCTGTGGCTCCTCAGCCTACTTATTCGCCTGACTTGAGTCCTTGTGACTTTTTTCTCTTCCCGAGATTGAAAAATCACCTCAAGGGACGTCATTTTGGGACCATAGAAAACATTCAAACGGCTGTGGCTGACCAACTGAAAGCTATTCCAGTATATGAGTTCCAACACTGCTATGAGGAATGGAAGAACCGTCTCCAGCGCTGTGCGGCTCCCTATGAAGTTATTTTGAAGGAGACAATACTGGATTGTAATTCTACATATTCGGATAAAAAAAAATAAAAAAAAACTTGTCTCATTACTTAATTTACACACCTCGTAGCTCGATAATCTTTTGAATAAGAGATTTAAAAAATCCAAGTATGGAATTTTTCAACACACATACTAGTATCGTGAATTATTTTTTACACAAGTAATTTTAAATAAGACCTACATGAATACCTAAGTACTTATTAATGAAAATACACCCACGATGTTCAGTTTATTGGAAGATGCACAAGGAAGATGACGTTACGCTAATGGTTACAAATTGCTCTCGCATTGTACACACCCAATTTCCAATTTTCTCACGCTCCACTGAACATTTTGTAATAAATATTGACTCAATAAATACTCGCTTCATAATTCGTTTTGACGTGTGAACTGCTAAAAAGGCAAGACACGTTTAGGGAATATCATCGGAACTGAAGACAACTGTTACAGATGATGGAGTCATAATAATAATTAAGTATTGCTGTTTCACTGACTGAACAAATATTTGCTATATCTACCTACCTAATTACTGTAAAGTTCTGTTGCTTCTGAAAGTAATATACAGGGTGTCCGAGAAAAGAATGTACAACGTAATAGCGGAGATCTCTAGTGCCGCGGAAAGGCAAAACGTTGTAAAATATTCACGTAGAGTAGGTATTGCTAGCATTGGAACTGGTCATGAAAGACAGAAAGCATTTAACTCTGACCTGGTTAAAATGCTAGGAGCGTGTAACGTTCCATGGAACACGGTGAATCATCCCGAGCTTACTCAGAAAAATTCAGATTTCAATTGTAAATGAAATACAGGACAAATGCGATACACATTTGCTCAGGTGTAGATGTTGAAAGGTTCTTTTCAGTGTATAATAAATGGATTTTCAGTGACAGACGTCAAACGTTAACACCTGAGCATTTGGGACAGTTTTTAGCAGTTTATTTTTATTTTAATTTCTCAATGCAAGCAGTGAATCGTCAAGATGTACCCCCTGCACGTTTTCGTGCACCCTGCACTTTTTGCGGATAAGGCGTAACATCACTCAATAAGTTCGTAGGATTATTAATAAAACAACAACTTTTAGGCAAACTTCGACTTTACTCATCAACATATTCTTCTTTAAGAGCGATAAATTCATTTCAACGCTTCTCTAACATTTCAATGTATTTCTTATAGAACGATTTGTCCAACCCTTCAAAATACGGCGTTTCAAAATTCAGTTTCGGCGAGCACCTCCTCATTGGAGCCATATCTCTTTCCGGCAAGCATTTTTTTGATATTTGCAAACAAATAATAGTCGCTGGGTGCTAAATCTGGAGAATACTTGTAAAGTTGTTGTCTTGGAAAAAAATTAAAGTTAGAGAATACTTGTTTACTAACTTGTAAAGTAAAGGTCGGAATACTATCTAAAAAACAGGTGGACTTGTCAATTGTAGCGCCATCTACATATACAGTGAGGTCCATAAGTAATGGATAAATTCATTATCTACGTAATTTACAATTTATGAGTAAAATCCTGAAACACGTCAATTTTTAATTCTAGAATTACATTTTTTGAGCACAATTTTATACCACCCCCTCCAACCCCCTTGGAGTGACAGCTACCCCTTTAAAATTTTAAATGGAACGAAGGTGCGTGTTGTAGCTCATTTGAAAGGGTTTTTAATTCTCCATCCAGCAACATAAGATTTTTTAATTTCTATAAATTTTTTATTGAAAACTATTACATTTTTATGTTACTAAGTAAAGACAAGAACATAAAACAGAACAGAAGAACAGTTTAAATCAAATGTTCAAACTGGGCGCCCGTGATTTGATTAATTTCTTGCCCTATTCTGTCTTTTAAATTTTCTACGTAATTTGGTCTTTTGAAGTGGACTTTCGATTTTAAGTAACCCCATAAAAATAGTCAAGCGGGGTCAAATCGGGAGAACGAGCAGGCCACTCAATTTCACCGCGTTTACCGATCCATCTATTGGGAAAAACTTGATTCAGATAGGCTCTTACTTCCAATGAAAAATGTGGTATAGCTCCCTCCTGCTGAAACCAAATATTTCTATCAATTTCATTGGGGGGTCTTTTATTAATGTTACAGCCCAAACGTTCACCTTTAGGATATTGAGTATTGGCCTCCATCATCCAATGTGGATTTTCTGTACTCCAGTATCTACAGTTCTGTTTGTTGACTTTTCCATTTAAGACGAATGTTGTTTCATCAGAAAAAAAGAATGTTTTTTTTTGTAAATAAAGGATTATCTTGGCATATATTTCCCATGATTTCGCAAAATTCCAATCGGCGATCAGGGTCATCGACGTTAAGTTCTTGAACCAAATGAATTTGATATGGGCGGTATTTTTCGTTTTTTAGAAGACGCAATATGGACGTTTTACTAACATCATTATCGGCGGCAACTCGTCTTGTAGGTTTATGTGGATTATCTTGAATATCTAACAATATATTCAATTTCTGTTCATCGTGTAAAATGCGTTTCTTACCAGATTTAGGAATATCTGTGACATTTCCAAATTCACGAAATTTGTTTTCTATTCTACTAACCATAGACTGGGAAATGCGGCGGTCAGGATACTTAGTATTGAATATTTCGCATACCTGCTTCTGTGTTCTTGTTTTATCACCACATGCTAATAATATCAAAATTTCAATTCTTTGGGTATCCGAAAGACTCATTAAAATAATGATCAACTTGACAATCAGCGATAAATAACATAATAGAATAATAAGTTCTCACAGATGTAGCAAATAAAAAAATTTAAATGTATAATTTTTTCTGATATGTAAAAAGAAACCCTTTTTTACTTGTTTATCGCGTATCAGGGAAACCGATACATTTAAGTTGAATGTTGACACAAAATTAACTAAAAACATCAGATTTGACAGACAGGCACTTGATTGTATACATTTCATAATAATAATAATTTTGAAATCATCAACTTTAATTTTCTTGATGAAAAATATACAGAATTCAAAAAACCTTATATTGCTGAATAGATAATTAAGAACCCTTTCAAATGAGCTATCACACGCACCCTCGTTCCATTTAAAAATTTTAAAGGGGTAGCTGTCACTCCAAGGGGGTTGGAGGGGGAGGTATAAAATTATGCCAAAAAAATGTCATGCTAGAATTAAAAATTGACGTGTTTCAGTATTTTACTCATAAACTGTAAATTACGTAGATAATGAATTTATCCGTTACTTATGGACCTCACTATACAGTGATCTTCCTGGTGTAATCTTCCTACGAACTTATTGTGTAATGTATTTACTGTAACTTATAAATGTAATGTTGTGTAAATTCTTATTTCTTTACATTTATTTTGAGTCTCGCATGAAAAAATATCAAAACTGAATTTGTGATGTGCCTGACCCGTCCCTGGTATTGACGTCATGTACCCCTGACTTCCGCCCTCTACTAATAACACTTCATAAAGCGAGCAACAATAAGTTTATGTCAGGTAAAGTGAGTACGATAATAAACACCGCGTCGCCATAAAATTGATTTAACGCAGTTTAACGTTGAGCTCTTTATTAATAGCGTAGAGACGGCGTCGCCGCGGCCAAGTGATTCAGACGATAATTTCAGTAATCGAGTCTTTAATAAAAGTGAAAACAGGCGGAAATATGAAACGGCAACTGGTGCGCGAACTTTCAAAACCAGACTCTTCAAGGTGGGCACTATACAGTGTCCGCCATAAAGTTGGAACCATATGGGATTTTTTTTAATATTTATTGTAAGATTTGTGCAGCTTGCAACGGCATTCCCTGGCTATTACTGATTTTTTTTACATATTAACATTTTAACGTCAAAACTACAGTTTTTGTACTCTCTTTAGCAACGTGCCAAGTACAAAAAGTGATGGAAAAAAATCTGGAAATGCCTTTACGATAATTTTTGGGGGTGCTCTTTCGAATGGCAAAAAGTCATAATAGTTGAAGCTTACCCCTGTTTTTGGCCATTTAAATTGAAAAAAGCAGGATTTTTTCAGGTCAATTTTTTTTTGTAACATGATTTTTGACTGGAAAAAAATTTTCGACAGAAAACTACAGGAAAAGTGCATTCGAGAGTTGTGCTAAAAAGTTATGTACTTATTAATTAATTCCAACATGGTGTATCCAATATCTCGACCAAAAGGACACATTTTCAGGGGAACCTTTCATAACTTTTTTACTCAAACCTGGAGAACTTTGGGGTAAAAGTTTAGAGGACAAAAAGTGTTCAGATTCATCCAAGGAGCATGCCTGATTTTTTTCAGAATTTTTGGTCACGTTTTGGCCATTTTCAATTTGGGCATTTTTTTCAAAAATCCGAAAATGACTCCAAATATTCTGAAAAAAATTACACACCTCGCTTGAAGTCCTAAACAAATTTCTCAACAAAAGATTTGGCCCAGTTTGGCCATTTTCCCGTTAGAAGGTTTCAAAAAATGGTCTTTCCTAAAATTTGACAATCATTTCCAGACATCTGGGAAAAAATACACGTGTTCTTGGCTCCATACCTTACTGGTGGCGCCAACTTTTGTCAAACGGCAGAAACTTATTTGTACACATTTGTATAAATTTTTTTGGGTATCAAAATGTTTCGCTCAAAATCTGCATATATGTAGGTGTAAAATGTCATTAGGACAATAACTTCTTAGTGACATATTTCGAAATATTAACAATTTAGGCCGTTTTCTAAAGATTTTTTTGGAAAATCACAAATTTGACAGTCGCCAGATGGTAGCTATCAACTTTGAATCGGTGCGTTTTAAGTTATTTTGGAAGCAGAAGTGATTGTCACCAAAAGTTTTTATCAAACCAATATCAAAAAAAATCCCATATGGTTCCAACTTTATGGCGGACACTGTATACTTTCTATTTATTTTCGTCGAGCGGTCATACGGCCTGCTAATTGTTACGTTATCGAACCCGATCTCTGTAAACTTCTATTTCCATTTCTACGCTGCATGAATCCGGTAACGATTTATATGCTGAAATAATGCTTTTGCTCTCAAGCCAGCCAAGGACGAACGTAAAGTGAGCAGACATATTTGGAAACAAATACATACACTTTGTACACAATAAAAACCGATGCACGTCACCGACGAAGCTATTAAATGTGTGCAGTGATATCACCACTCATTTAAACTAGGCGCAGATCTTATATGAATGCTCGATGGTCCGGTACTAGCACCAAAAGTTTTTATCAAACTAATATCAAAAAAAATCCCATATGGTTCCAACTTTATGGCGGACACTGTATACTTTCTATTTATTTTCGTCGAGCGGTCATACGGCCTGCTAATTGTTACGTTATCGAACCCGATCTCTGTAAACTTCTATTTCCATTTCTACGCTGCATGAATCCGGTAACGATTTATATGCTGAAATAATGCTTTTGCTCTCAAGCCAGCCAAGGACGAACGTAAAGTGAGCAGACATATTTGGAAACAAATACATACACTTTATACACAATAAAAACCGAAGCACGTCACCGACGAAGCTATTAAATGTGTGCAGTGATATCACCACTCATTTAAACTAGGCGCAGATCTTATATGAATGCTCGATGGTCCGGTACTAGCATGGATTTGAAACAACTACGGTCAAGCGTCAATCGGAAGCAGTCACAATCAGTGCGATCTGAGACTCTTTCTAAGTATGTTCGACTGGAATTGGTTGTTGGACATATTTAAACATTGGACATGTTTTCTAAACTGTTTAAAGTGGTAAAAAATTAACACGGGACAGAAATGATTCTGTATTCTTTAAAATATAGAATTAAAATGTATCTTTGGCTTGTATATGAGTTGAAATGTTTATCCTAATATTTTCTGCCAAACATCCTGTTGCAACTGTTTTCACTCTACAACTACGACAGTAAGAGGCACCTACCGATAATCTGGCATGTTCGGTAATCCGGCACCAGTCAAGTCCCGAACGTTCCGGATTATCGGAAGTCTACTGTATTTCTAAAAAATAATAAATTTGAAAATCCTTGAAAGAGAAGGTAGACGGTTTCGTCCGCTAGAACGTGGCGGCGAAATTTAGAATAATTTAAGTTTTTGCTAATTATTCGTGAGAGAATGATATTTTATAGTATGTTCACCCTAAAAGGGCTAGAAATGTCACGAACATCATCTGCAGAATATATTAAAAAATCAAAGACATTTGTAAATAAGTGGGAGAAGCGATTTCGGGAACAAAAATCGACGATGATTTACCAGAACGTAGTGTGGAATTAAAAACAACAAACAGATAAAGAAGAACTGAGAAGATAAACTGATCGTGACAATACTCGGAATCCTCGACTCTTGGTGAGATACATATAAAACAAATTGAAGAAAAAGGGTATATGTATGTCCTATGAAAGTATATTATGCCGTTTACCTCCTCATAATGTAACCTAATAGGTCTAAGAGTACGCCAACCGTTGGTCGCTGAAGGGAGTGTCAAAAAAGACCCCTTTGGACTAGGACGATAATATCTACTGCAATTGCGGGAACGTCATTCTATCTGATGAAGACTCTCTTTGGGCAAGAAGTCATACCACTAAAGCCTGGTGTTTCCAGTAATAGGCTTTTGCAATGGACGATAAAACACGGGATAAAGGTGCATGTTTGGTATTGCTTCTCTAGACATGGATTTGGCACTCTCTACTTGTTTTCAACTAATCTGAAGCGCCGATAGGACGGTCAAAATAATGGTTTGCAACGAGACAACAGATATATATTTCAGAGAAAGGAGACAATGACTCAAAACATTGGAATGATATGTTTGCACGCAGTGAATCGAGAAAATGACATTGATATATTTAACTGGCCATCACAGTCATCCGATGACAGTCCAAGCGATAGTGTTTGGGCATATGTAGAGCATAAGCTTCGTGGAATGCGAGGCTATTAAAGATATAATATAAAAAAATCACAAATCTTATTTTTTTTACAATAATTAACGTTCTTTGATAATGAAAATATGGATTATTGATACAAAAAAAAACCTTTTTAACTTAAAACGTCCCTAAAGCGCGGCCCAATTATTACTGAGCACCGTATATACAGGGTGGATCATAGGTAATCCTACATCGTGAAACAAAATAATGTGATGTAGCTAAAACTTACTTTAATCCAATTGTCGATGATAATCAAGATACATGGTGTAAAAGTTTTAATTTGGTTTTCAATTGTTCTCTATAATTGCCGAATATATCCAGTTTTCTTAGATGAGAAAATTAAATCCGTGGATAATTTTGATATCACGAATAGAGAGAGCGCCACCGCTCATCACGCTTCTTTAAAATTGCACAACTTTTTTGTGCCATCGACTTGACAAACGCATTTTTCGCGTGTTGGGCTGTTTTTTATGTATAATGAAGCAAAAATTTACTAATGCAGCTGACAGTACATAAGAACTTAAAGAATTTAAAAGTGTATTTTAGTTCATGTTTTCAAAAAACCAAATTAACAATGTCACAATTTAACAAAACGAATAAAATGTAACAAAATAACTGGCAACTAAATGTTTTTATAATAATATATTTTTAAGTATTAATAAGGCGTTACGTCATCTTTTGCCTTAATTACGGCCCGAATTCTTGCAGGCATTGTTTCAACCAAGCCTCGACACAGTTCTGGTGAAAATGTGTCCATTTCGCCTATTTTTTCCTTTAAAGTAGAGACCGTTCTTTGAGGATCATCTGTCGAAACTCTTTTTATCTTATGCCACAGTGTTTCAATGACATTTAGGTCGGGGCTGTTTGATGGCCATGATAGGACTTTAATATGCTGTTCCCCGAACCACTTTTTCGTCTTTTTTGCAATATGGGAAGCTGCGCCGTCTTGTTGGAATATGAAATTATTGTCTGGGTATATATCCTGAACAGTCGGTAATAAGCTAGTTGACGGTAACCTATATGATCTCATACTGTTCCAAACCTTTAGCAGACATACAATCCCAAATCATGACGCCCTTCATGAATTTTACTGTTAGTTTAAGGCAGTCCTTATGAAAGGCTTCACTTTTTGTTCACTTCACAATTTGGACTCGTCTCTGAAAATTGCTTTTGACCAGTCTTCTACTCGTATAGTCCACGATACCTTCGATTTGGCCCAAATCTATCGATTTTTTTGTGCCTCAGTTAATAAAGGCTTTTCTTTAGCCTACGGTCATTTACGAAAATTGAAAAATTAAAAATTTGAAAAATAAAATAATAATACCTTATAAAAACAGCCCAGACAGATGAATGTATTTTCTGCAACATTCGCGGGATAGCCTTTCTCCTGTTTCAGAGTTTCATTGCGCTGTTATATCCCTTAAGGTGTTCCGTCAACTTTTTTTGCAAATTTTCAACAACCTTTGGCTCCTTTCAGTAACAAGTCTGGGTCTTCCAGGACTGTTACCTTTTACATCCAAATTTCCAGTCTCGCGGTAATCCTTTAATATGTCCCCAACAGTAGACTTTGCAAAGCACAATTCTTCCGCTATTTTTTGCCACTGCGGTATTTTTTTAAAATGAGCTGCCGCACTTTTTGATCAGTCGCACGTCCACGGCCCATTTTAATTTAAAAATAACGATTATTCGCAAGAACTGCCAGAAATCACCTGTGACTGACACATCTAATTGTGAAATTAATGGTTACCGCGACAACAAGTTTTTATTTATTTTTAGAGCAGGTTTCTCGATTTTCCGAACATTTAGTTGTCAACATTTTTAGCAGATTTTTATATTTTTGGCCATAAATTTATAACAAATCCAAGCTAATAATAATGTTCAGCATAATATGCTTTCTTGCAAATGTACATATGTAATTTTATATATTTTAGGTTTTTTAAATGTGTTTGTCCGAACATATAAACTACTGCAAACAATTAAGGGAGCAAACAAATAATGTAAATTTTTTTGTGATTTTTTGAAAGGCTGTATTTATGTGAAAAATGGTCGTATCGAGATGATAAAAAAAGCATTTTGAAGCTCCAAGATTCTAGTTTTCAGATCTCTTGGCCGAAAATTCTTAGGAGCTACAGTTATCGAGCAATTCTAAGAAATAACACGAAAAAAAAATTTGCAAATTTTTTGCGTTTTCTTTCTCGGTCCACGGGCTTGGAAAAATTTTTCACAGTGAAACCATGGTATAGACCTGATAGCCTGTTTATTCAGCTTCAATGTCCTTTTTTAAATTTTTCTCTACGTTAATTTGTCCCGGAGATATCCGACTTTGAATGGAAAAGGATCCTTTTGGCTTTAACCATCGATATCTCAGCAACTAGTCATCGGACAGAAAATTGAATGGCAGTTTCAGAATCTGGAATAAATTTCCTACAAAGCTATGTCATGTCTTTTTTTTTAAAAAAAAATTTTTCATCCTCAATATTAACCTGAAAAAAGTGAAAAAAAAGTGAATTTTTCACTTGTTTTGCGAAGTCGACCGCATCTTTGTGAATATTGATGGGGAGTCTAATGTTTGTACGAATTTTTATACCTCAATGGTCTTGCAAATCGGCAGATCGATCTATGGAATGGTTTTCCCAGACCGTTTGATCAAAATTTCAGAAAAAATTAAAGGACCAAAATTTACGTTTCTGAGCACCCTGTAACTGACGTGAAAATAGAAAAATAATTTTTTTTTTCACTTTTTTCACAATTGGACATATTTTACCCATTAAATTTGAAAAAGAAAAAACATTTGTTTTGTCATTGAAAAAACATTGAAAAAACATTTGTCATTGTTAATATTGAGGATGAAAAAAAAATTTAAAAAAAAAGATATGACATAGCCTTATAGGAAATTTATTCCAGATTCTGAAACTGCCATTCAATTTTCTTTCCGATGACTAGTTGCTGAGATATCGATGGTGAAAGCCAAAAGGATCCTTTTGCATTCAAAGTCGGATATCTCCGGGACAAATTAACGTAGAGACGAGTTTAAAAAAGGAAATTAAAGCTGAATAAACAGGCTATCAGGTCTATACCATGATTTCACTCTTGAAATGTTTCCAAGCCCGTGGACCGAGAAAGAAAACGCAAAAAAATTGCAAATTTTTTTTTCGTGTTATTTCTTAGAATTGCTCGATAACTGTAGCTCCTAAGAATTTTCGGCCAAGAGATCTGAAAACTAGAATCTTGGAGCTTCAAAACGCTTTTTTTATCTTCTCGATACGACCATTTTTCACATAAATACAGCCCTTCAAAAATCACTAAAAGAAATTACAATTTTTTTGGTCCCTTAATTGTTTGCAGTAGTTTAGTTGTTAGGTTCGTAGATGTAGTTCCAGTCATCGGCTAGAAAGAACACAACATGTGGGAGAGCTTTAAGGAGGCGCTACCGAGGAGACATGAAAAGAGTTGCTTGTTTTATTAATACTCGAATGCAGTTAAAGAAAACGAATTTACAGTGGATGAGGCGGATCTCGGCGGCGCAATTTATTTTCGGAATTAGACACCTTCAGGTGATATATTTAGTGTGTTTACGTTTCGTCAGACTCTTACGACTATTGACATAAACTGTGAACGAAATTATTCTCGGACGCCGACGAAACGAAAGCGATCGCTTTTAAGAACCAACTGAGAGACTCTATTTCGGAGTTCAAAGATAGCATTCGACCAATAATAGTTTGAGTTAATCTCCAGCCTCCACACCCACAATTTAAACACAAACATTGGATAACTACAAGGAGTGTCGTTGTTGTCATTAGTTATTTCACTAAGGAAACAACAGTTTACATACAAGGTTTGTTTGAATAATTTGAAAGTTATTGCGAGTTTATCATTGATATTAGAAAATAGTTCTTCAGACAAAAGTTGTAGAGTTTATAATACAATATGAGGAAAAACAGTTGAACATCAGAAACCATAAAACTGAACCATAAAAGTTTTGTTTTTTTTTAATGAAACATCATATAAAGTTTCCGCCGTTTGACAAAAGTTGGCGCCACCAGTTGTCAGATGTAAACGCCATTATCGTAAGGTTGGACATCCGGCAACAACATTACTTTAGAATATTAGTGATTTTTTTTATCAGTATATATTCTTTTGTGTGCGAAAATGTCGAGTTTTGAGCCGAATAAGCGTCATTTGCGGGAACTTTTGATTTACTTGAAGCTGCCTTAAGTGAGAGAAGTTGTCGTGAGTGGTTTCAAAAGTTTAAGAACGGCGAATTTGACATCGAAGACAAAGAACGTAGAGGAAGGCCAAAAGTGTACGAAGACGCGGAATTGGAAGCATTATTGGATCAAGATTCGTGCCAAACGCAAGAAGAACTTGCACTCACATTAGGAGTGACTCAACAAGCAATTTCACATCGGTCGAAATTATTGGGAATTATACAAAAACAAGGAATTGGGTTCCATATGAACTGACGCCGAGAAACGTTGAACGGGAATTTTTCACATGTGAAATGCTGTTTGCCAGGCATAAACGAAAAGGTTTTCTGCACCATACAGTCACTGGTGATGAAAAATGGATCCACTATGATAATCCAAAAACGAAGAAATCATGGGGACCACCTGGTCATGCTCCAACATCTACAGCTAAGCCAAATATTCATGGAAAGAAACTCTAGTTGTGTATTTGGTGGGATCAGCTTGGTGTCGTGTATTATGAGTTGCTCAAACCGAACGAAACCATTACTGGAGCTGTCTACCGAACACAATTGATGAGATTGAGTTAAGCACTCAAGGAATAGCGCGCCCGCTACTACCTGTGTGAGAAAGACTTCACATCATATGAAGATACCAAAAATTGGGTCGATTCGTGGATAGCCTCAAAAGATGAAGCATTCTTCTGACGCGGTATGGGAAAAAGTAGTGGCAAGCGATGGACAATACTTCGTATAAAACCTTAGGTACCAGGACTTATTTGTAACTTTTATATTATTGCAAATTCTGATTCCTCGAATTTTTTCCCTTTTCAAAAGTATATAACATGCCTATGTTTGCTTTGGCAGGTCGCGACATATTTCATTTAAAAATCAATAAACGACTTCAAACTTTCCACAATTTCACAAGTTTATGGATTTTACGAGTTTATTTTTGAAATTAGAAAAAAAGTTCTTCATACAAAAGTTATGATTTTTGCATATATTTTTATAATGTGAGATCAGAAAAAAGCCAATTGAACATCAGAAACCAAAAAACTGAACCAAAGTTTTGTTTTTTTCTTAACGGAACACCCTATACAGGGTATTTGGCTACTCGTGTTATAAACTTTGAGATCGTACAGGAAATTTGACGCTGAACAAAAAAGGTCCTCTTCAACATCCTGTCTGATTCCTTACCGGTTTTGAGATATTTCGATTTTTCAAAATTTTCAAAATTTTTCGTTGTCAAACAATCATTTTTTCGGACGAAGCTGACTTTCATCTTAGAGGACATGTTAATAAACAGAACTGTAGGATTTGGGGTTCCGAAAATCCACACGTAGTCATAGAGAAGCCAATGCATCCTGCAAGAGTGACTGTTTGGTGTGGGATTTGGTGGTGGGTTTTGGAGTGGTGGCATCATTGGTCCGTACTTCTTTCAAAATGGAGATTGTAACAGCGTTATAGTAATTGGAATGCGTTACAGAGACATGTTAACTGATTTTTTGTGGCCGCGATTGGACGATTTGGACTTGGACGAGCTTTGGTTCCAGCAGGATTGAGCAACGTTTCACACAAGCCGTGAAACAATCGACCTTTTGCACCTAAATTCGGTAATCGTGTTATCAGCCGTTTTGGAGACATTAATTGGCCATCGCACAGCTGCGATTTAACACCGTTTGGACTATTTTTATGGGGACATGTTTAGGACCGTTGTTACTCTAACGATCCACAAACAATTGACGCACTGAAGGAAAACATCAATCGAATTGTTCGTGCAATAAAGCCACAAATAATCGAAAATGTACTGCAAAATTGGGTGAAAAGAATGAACTACTGCCAAGCCAGCCGCGGCGGTCATTTAACCGAAATTGTTTTTCATAAATAATGGGAATGCATACTTTCTCGAATAAAGCAACAATCGTTTAAAAATATTCAACGACGTAGTTTTAATAGCAATTTTAAAAAAGAAACCATCGATGGCCCACCCTATATTTTCAGAGAATAAATGTTACTAACTACTAATGTTGCTTTACAAATTTTTAGTCTACCACTTTAGAAACAATTTAATTCAGTCCCATTTAGCAAACAAAAAAGTAAAAGCATAAGTTGTAACTACGACAAAGACAAAACTATTAGGTTGAGTCTATTACTATGAATAAACAACTACTTTTACGATGAAGTGAAAAAACATTGGCACTCGATCTACAAGTACTTGCTTTTTTACTTCTGTCGCGTAAAACCATTCACTTCTGAGTACCATTCACATTTCTCGTTTATGGCGCGTGGCGGTTACCGTGTATAATCGAATTAAGGACGCCGAAAATGCTTTCTGCCGTCATCGTCACCTTTTTGGTAAATCAACTTGCCAGAAACTATTACACGGAAACTGTGGATAACCAAGGAAACGGAAAAAATAAATTTCTAATGGCCGCGTATGAAACCAAGCTTATACGCTTTGGTAGGGATAGAGTCGTTGTGTAATAAGACATTTATTAATCACACTGCCGCTGTATTTTCGCAAGGAAACGTGGGACCCACACTAGATTTTAGGTGGTCGAAATATTCATGTGGTAATTATGGATTTCACAAACATTTTCTAGCTCGTTTGCAAGGCTTTCTGTCAATGAAATGTAGTCTAAGGATCGTCATACAGAACCTTTGAACTTTTCGACAATAATTAATACATGTATGCATATGTCATATAATTAACTAATTATATAAGATGAAGCTTTATACTCGGATGGATAATGCATCAGTAATCTGTTCAACGCATTAATGTCTCCTAAATGAGGCACACAGCAAACGATAGTGTAAAAATGTATTTATAAATCGTTATATGTATATTAAAATTACGCCCATAACTTTGATTTTAATCTATGCAACAACTGACACGAGAAAATGCAAATTACAATTCAAATACGAGATGTGTAAATTAAGTAATGAGACTGGTGTTTTTAATTTTTTTCATTCGAATAGAATTACAATTCAGTATTGTCTCCTTCAAAAGAACTTCCTTGAGGAGCCACACAGCGCTAGAGATGCTTCTTCGATTCCTCATAGCAGTGCTGGAACTCATATACTGGAATAGCCTTAGCCGGTCGGTTACAGCCCTTTGAATATCTTACGTCTCTTGAGGTGATTTTTCAATATCGGGAGGAGAAAAAAGTCACAAGGACTTAAGTCAGGCAAATAAGGAGGCTGATGAGCCACAGGAATGTTTTTACTGGCTAAAAACTCGTTTACTGAAATGGCTGTGTGACAAGGAGCATTGTCGTGATGCAACATCCAGTTGTTATCGATGTTTGGTCTCACACGCATTTTCGAAGTTTTTCAAGAACCTCTCTGTAAAAGTGTTGATTTACTGTTTGACCTGGAGGCACAAGCTCTTTGTGGACAATTCCCTGGCTATCAAAAAAGCAAACCCGCATGCGTTTGATCTTCGACTTGCTCATTGTTGCTTTTTTTGGGTCTTGGAGGCTTGTCGAAGAAAAACAAATTTCACCCATCCAAATTAAAAATGGTGCATCAATTTGCAAATGACGACCCCAACCGAAGACTAGAATTCTGTGAAAATATGTCCACTAAAATTGGCCACCAGCTAGACGGTAAAAACAGTTTGTTTTAGTGAAAGTACCCTCTATCTCAATGGAAATGTTAACACTCAAAATGTGAAGTAATTGGAGTGACACAAATCCTCACATTTCGTGAAAAACATACACTGTTTCCAGCAAACGTAAATGTCTGGGCAGGTATTCTGGCAAACCACACAGTTGGGCATGTATTCTTGAATACTTAACCGGTGAAGTGTATCTGGAGATCTTACCAAACGCAATCGAGTCACTAATTCTTCAAATTCTGGAAGTCAATCGAGATGAATTTGGTAACTTGGAACAATATGGTGCTCCTACATACTATTATGGTGCACTAAGATGTTATCTGGATGAGGAATATCGTAGTGGATGAATTGGACGAAAAGATCCGATAGAATGGCCAGCTCGGTCACCGGACCTCACACCTTTAGATTTTTTTTTCAGTGAGAATATCTTAAATCTAAGTACGCTACAGAATCTGAATATTTTAAAACAACGAAGTGGACTTTTGACTGTAGTTATCAGATGAATCTCGCTTTATTTAACTCCATTTGTATTCACCGCAGTTGTCATTCGTTAAAAGTCATGCTCGACTGTTTAAACAGTCACTTTTATTTTAGAAATCCTCCAGATTGGTAACGAGGCACAGAAATCAATCTAAAAAAATGCGCGCTTCGCAAGGCGCGCGGAGGGCGAACAAAAACAACCCCCCGACGGCCTGCCGAAGCTCCCGATCGATCCTAATTTATTTTCGGCTTGTTAATATTTGAACGCAGCGGTGACAGCTTCGGTGAACCCTTGTTTCGCTTTAAATTAATTAATATACATATAACTAAATTACGAGCGGAATTCCATTTTACTTGCCAGTCTTCGATACGATTTTTTGAAAGCGTAGATTCACAGAACGTTCAAAAGAATCTCGCTGTTTTAAAAACTTAGCACGGTAATCTTTGAAGGTTTTTTAAATTCTGATAATTTTTATACTGCAGTATTGATTTTTTTATTCTGATCTGTTAGATAGATACGATCTGAAGATTTCTGTTTAATATGAGTCCCAGAACTTTGAAAAGGATTTATTATTTTTGGAGTTAGGAGTTTATTATAAGGAGTTATTCACGATTTTTGAAAACATCACAGTTTTCCTTTTTTTGCGATATTTTTTTCACACAATCGATACACGATTCTCAACTCGGACTTATAATCCAGAATTTCACAAGCTGCAATCCGGCCAGAAGCAAACCAAAAATTAAAATTGTGGCACAAGAATGATCAGAATTTAAGCAACCCTCAAAACGTGAGTGTATGATGACTTTTGTTGCTGACTGTATACGCAGCGCGGCAAAAAAGTCACACATAACGCCTGTAACTGTTTAATAATTTTGTATATGAAAAAAATGTTCTGAATAAAAGTTTTTCATCAGTTTATTTTCCGTGTTTCTGTGAACACGAAATAATTTTGTATTTTCGCGTTTGGTTGAGGATGAGAAAAATCTGCTCAAAAATGATTCCAAAAACTTTTCGCAGGAACAAAAGGATTCAGGATAGAAAGGTGTCTTGACTTTTTGGAATCGATTGAAAATGATCCCAATTTTATGGAACGTGTCATCACTGGTGATGAGACTTGGGTGTTTGAGTACGACCCGGAAACCAAACGCCAAAGCATGGAATGGCACACTTCAAGCTCTCCAAGACCCAAACAAGCAAGAATGAGCAAGTCAAAGATCGAATGCATGCTGATTTGCTTTTTTGATACCCAGGGAATTATTGTCCACAAAGAATTTGTGCCTCCAATCCACACGAACGTAGAGGTTCTTGAAAAACTTCGAAAAAGAATCAGTCGTGTGAGACCAAACATCAGGAATACAGGAATAACACATTCCTGGGCCTCCTCAGCCCTTGAGTTCTTGTGACTTTTTTTTCTTCCCGAGATTAAAAAATCACCTCAAGGGACGTCATTTTGGGACCATAGAAAACATTCAAACGGCTGTAACCGACCAGCTGAAGGCTATTCCAGTATATGAGTTCCAGCACTGCCATGAGGAATGAAAGAACCGTCTCCAGCGCTGTGTGGCTCCCCAAGGAAGTTATTTTGAAGGAGACAATACTGAATTGTAATTCTATTCGAATAAAAAAAATACACACCTCGTATTTTCACACAATCGACATGCCTTCAACTTGGGCTTAATCCAAATAAAAAATCCTACCGTAGTACAAAAATTATCAGAATTTAACCTTTGGAGCGCCGGGGTTTTTGGCACTTTTTTTTGCCTTAAAAATCCTAGTGATTTAGTCCTACTTTGTACATTCAACCCCCATGCAGTACAAACTTCAAATAGCGTCTTATATAAGACGTTCCGGCAGCTAACGATCCGGAAAATTTTTAATTTTTTAAAATTCCAAGTAAATGCTTCTATGAGGTTTTCGAGGATGAGGAATGCGATGGTGATAGTAATTTTTGCGTTACCCTTCAAAAATCACCCCTTTCTGATTAGAAACTACCTCTTTTAACATTTTTCTCGGACTCTGTCGTAAGTATCTATAATATTACTTTGAAATAAGTTTTTGAGAGTAGAAAATTCTCCAAAATCAGGAAAGATGAATTTTGTTTACAACAATAAAGTATATAATACCACTCTACCCTTTTCAGGGGAGAGTACGTATTGCTCCTTTTTTTCTCTCACTGGGTAAGAAAATTATTTTATCAAATTTTAAACGAGGTTCACTATAAAATATTTATTGACCATTCAAGGGTCAGTCAATAAATCAATTGAACTAAAAAAAAAATATTCCTGAAATAGATAATTTACAAGAATAGGTTGGAAAAAACATAGTAGGCTGTCACTCGCCAATCCGAAGCGTAAACACATTTTCCCTCCGTCGATTCAAAATCGGATTGGTTTTTATGGTGATTTTGGAATCATTTTGCCGTTCAGTGTGTGACTGATTGATGGTCTCTCCTTCAGTACTACCCGAAGCCAACGACGAGGATGTAGACTTTGTGGCTTCATTTTTTTTCGTTTGTTACTATTTTTTAGTTCTTAGTATTTTGTTTTTTTTTTGTTTTTAGTGTTTTTTTTTAGGGTTTTTAGATTTTTTTTTTTGAGTTTTCAGTATTTTCAGTTGATTCTAAACGAATAATTTATTACGCGTTGGAAAAAATATTTTCAAATATCGTCTAACTCAGAAACACCCCTGGAAATAGCAACAAGAATTGGTTTTCATTCGTTCACTATCAGAAACGTCCACGAGATATACCCTCAGGGGTATCTGCCACCGTTCATAGTGCAAAGGCACATATGAAATATAAAATGAAATTATATTTTTACTCCAAACTCAATCTTAGATTGATATCAGAATCGGGGGTACTTTTTTTAGGGGTGTAACCCAAAGCCTTTTTTTTTTCGTGATCAACGACCTCCAAAAAGCAAAGACTAGTAAATTTCGTTGCAATTTAAGAATTATTGTACTTATAGGCCTTGTATAAGATTTTCCGGCGCTCCAAAAGGTTTAAGCAACCTTCAAAAAATAGGTGAGCGAATCAAATACAGTTTGCGAGCACATTTCGTGCCCAACAAACTAATAACTATTTGTATAAAATAACTTCGTTTCTTCTTTTTTCAAAAATGCTAAACTCAACTCTTTCGCAAAATTGCGGCTTGGCAAAACTGCGTTTTTGTGGTTGCGGTTTTCTTTTTTATATACTTATACAGGGCGAGTCAGAAAGAATGGGACAAGACTGAACTGGAGATACTAGACGCCAAAATGTTATGATTGAACTCAACATGCTGTATACCAATGTCGCTAGTTTAAGAGATTGGTAAGGCATGTTGAGCCCAATCATAATATTTTGGTGTCTAGTATCTCCAGTTTAGTCTTGTCGCATTCTTTGTGACCCACCCTGTACATAGGAGGTGTATTAATTCATAGTTATTTGTACGGTTAACGTGATATTTAACTCCAAGGTTGTAATTGTAAGATACCTATTGCATCTTCTAGATCGAGCTCTTTACGTCAATTACGCTGAGATACAAAAACGTATTACGTTCTAGTAGTATTTTTAGCAGTTAAAAATTATCCAGTACGAGGTTATGATCTCTATCTCTATTTGACTGAGAAATTAAATCCATCCTAATATAACGCCTCTTTTGAACCTATTTTCAAAAAATGGCGAAGGAGCTAGTTCTCCTTGTCACACCTGCCTCACGATTGACGATTTTAAAATTAATCCTATCAGGAGTTGGTTACCGACTCGTTACGTTGTTAAAAGCAATATTTATGCCTATACGGCTATCTTGAAACTGGGTTATAGAAGATACATTGGAAAAACCCGCAGATATTTTAGTACATCGTCCATAGCAAATAAGCACATTTTTACTAGGTTTAATAAATACTTGAAATGCAACTGAGAACATACAGGGGTAAGCAAAAACCAGATTACGAAACCAAATTTCCTTTCGAGTGACTGTCAGTCTTTCCAGATAAGTAACTATTGAATTCATTTTTTTTTCAATCACATTAAATATTAGAACCCAGGATATCTTCATTATAAAACTTCTTAAAACTACAATTAACAAATAGTTTCCAACATTAACATCTCAATTATTTGTTTCCTTTCCTAAGAAAAACGAAACGAAACAACAGGTTTCAATTTCCTGCTGGCGAGCATATCTTTCATGAAAATCTTAAAGCATACCTACACCAGGATGCAGGCAACGCAACCTTTTCGGTGTAGTCGCAAATAAACAAATAAACAACTTACCATATTAAAAATCTCGTCGTGTCTCTCATATGGCAAATTAACTTTACACTTAACATTATTTAAATAAATTCACTGCTGTAGAAAGAGTCAATTTAATATCTGCGGCCGTAAATTATAGTTTAAAACGAGTGTCAATTTTAACAACGTTTGTTTTCCACGGTTTTTTAAATTCAACTATCAAAGTTCCGATCAACGTTATACACTCCTCCGAAGTTAAAAGGCAACTGAATAATGAATGGTTTCAAAACATTTCGTCGAGCCTGGCCTCAATCCGAATTTACAGCTAACGAGGGAAAACTTATTGATAACTTACGCTATCAGTGGTAAGATGGCAAGGCATAACGTTTTATGAGTTATAAAAATGTTTATATAGATCCTGAGGTGTACTAAATTATCTTAACGAATTAGTATGTTGTTTATTTTGGCTTGAAGAGGTAAATACGATGTGGAATCCTTCAATATTTATAAGTTATGGTTTATTATAGTGTACAGATTGATGTAGGTAGGCAACCACTTGTACTCCCATGTCCAATATACATAAATTTCATTAGTTATAGTACTAAATATATTAAATATTTTACTAATACTTAAATAATCAATAGGATGCATTAATTGAATCTGTACATGATATAACATGTTTTTAGGTGATTTATTAAAATCCATACCTTTTCTCATAGCGAAATCAAGTTTATGGCTTTTCTAGATTTTAGGGATTTTGTTTATGTCAGTTGTCAGCTCAGTCAGTAATGTGTCAGTAATCAACAATCAAGATTCAACAACGACAACCCAATTATAAATACATAATTATTATAACTATTTTGTAACATAATTTTCTATTGAATACATCAAAACAAAAACTTTAATATACTTATGTTTATTCGCAGAAGTAACGGCTTGCAAAAATATTATTCTTTATTCAACATTATTTGTCCACTTACGAGACATTTTTCATACTTTTCCCTTGAAAATCTAACCTCAAACTTGTAAGAACCATTTAGTTTATAAAATGACGGGAATTATTGCTGTTCATTGCGGTAAGCTGGGCTAAATAAGTTTTATTAATACATTAATTTTGATATTCTATCCGTAGGTGCCGGCCACCACAGCACGAAATTCCACAAGGATTACAACAGACTGTGCAAACGGGCCTGTCGGAAAGGTATCGAAGTATTGCGACAAGGCGGAAATGCGATGGACGCGGTAAAAGCAGCAGTAATAGGTAGTTATTACTAAACTAACAGTTCCATTCACGAAACGTCGCATTCAGTTTTAGAAGACGATCCTCTAACGAACGCCGGCTACGGATCGAACTTGACGACAGAAGGCTTCGTAGAGGGCGACGCGTCCATAATGGACGGCAAAACGTTGACTTTTGGCGGATGCGGAGCCGTCAGGAGACTGAAGAACCCTATAACGCTGGCATACGACATTTGGCGTAAAGCAGTCAAAGTCTCTCCCGCTGGGATTGGTACCGCCGTCGTTGCTCGTCGGTGCCGGGGGGCTGCAACACGCCCGAAACGCGGGACTGAAAGTCGTGAGCAATCAGAAACTCGTGAGCGAAAAGGCGACCAAACAGTTCAAGAAGTACAAGGGAATGTTGGAACTGCAAGAGCGTAACAAATTCCCGTTGGATACGGTGGGGGCTATTTGTATAGACGATACGGGGCACGTCGCGTCGGCGTGCAGTTCAGGTTAGTGCTACGTAGTAATGGAAAAGGGTGCGGGCAAAAAAATTGGTAATTATGCCGTTCGATCTCTAACACGGATAGAAATGTTACATCAAATAGGCCAAACCCATTACATTTTTACGTGCCAAAATTAGTTACAGTACGAAAATATACATAAAAAATCGGAAAAATTCCGTAGAATTGAATAAACTACTTTTCCCGAGCTGAAATTCGCCGCGTCATATTCAAAATGGCATCCAAAGTTGGCCAAAAACCCTTTTTTTTCGTTTTTAAAAAAAACTGCGTCCTACAAAAAAAAAGTTTCAAATAAAAGTTGTAGAACTTACTAAAACAAACAACTTAAGCCTAATCCGACTTTAATAAATAAATAAATACATTTTTTTATTGCAAAAAAACAGCCAAAAATCGCGATTTTTTTCAGTTGCTGATATCTTTTGAAAAATATATAATATTTTTTTCGTGAAACTTTGGGAATGTATAGTCCTGGATAAGTACAATAAGCTGATATTTTGACCATTGCAAAATTCCTGATAGTTTTTGCAAAAATCGCATTATTCGCAAAAAATACTTTTTTTAAACTCCAATAATTCATACACAAATACACTTAGAGAGTTCAGTTAGGGCTTCTTCAAGACTTGTACTTTCATGTACAAATAAAGCGCGAATCGTAATATGATTGTTAATATGCCAAAATAACCGCGCATAAATCGCTTTTTTACCGAATTTTTTTTTCAAAATGTTTAAGTTATATCGAAATGGCGTTAGTACCATTCGATAGCTGCTATTTTTTTACAGATTAAAAAAAAAACTACCCTACGACCTTCTGGAGCCGAGATTTTTTTTTTTTTTTCGAAAAATCGCCACTGCCCCATTTCTCAACATTAAGGGCTGAAATTTGCACAGATCGTAGTTAAATACTTGTGCTCAATGTCAGTGTCATTTAGTCTGCGTCTCTCTCTCCCACCACCACGTCAGACCGGCTCAGAAGGCAGGTGTGGTTTTTTTTAAACTTGTAAAAAAATAGCAGACCGAATGGAAACGCCTTTCTATAATTTGAACTTTTTAAAAAAATTACATTTTTTCGGTAACGATATTTGCGCGGTTATTTTAGCATATTAACAATCATATTACGATCACGCTTTATTTGTACACGAATTGCACTCAAAGTTTTATGTTGGACTGCTAAAATTGACTTATTAACGAAAAAAAAAATTTGTTTTGCGAAAAATGCGATTTTTGCAAAAACTATCAGGAATTTTGCAATGCTCAAAACATCAAATTTGCTTATTAAGGATTATGCGTTCCCCAAGTTTCATGAAAAAATATTATATATTTTTCAAAGATATACCTAAGCAATTGAAAAAAATCGCGATTTTTAGCTGTTTTTTGCAATAAAAAATTTATTTATTTATTAAAGTCGGATTAGGCTTAAGTTATTTGTTTTAATAAGTCCTACATCTTTTATTTGAAACTTTTTTGTAGGACGCATAGTTTTTTTTTTTCAAACGAAAAAAAGGGTTTTTGGGTTTTTTTAAAGGTTTTTTAATCAATTCTACAGAATTTTTCTGATTTTTATGTATATTTTTGTACTCTAACTAATTTTGGCAAAAAAAAAAAACAGGTATTTTTGACAACGGGCCTGGCCTAAAAGGGAATTTTGTTTCGTGTGGAAAATTAAAACTCATACACAGTGGGTCAAAAGTCTGCATACAGATAACTGCGGAAAATTTCGGAACTAATTTTTTTAACTCTGCTCGGCCATCTTTGACGACTTTTTTTTTGAATGGCTTATTATCATCATGTTCCAGGCGGTCTACTGATGAAAATGCCAGGACGGGTGGGCCAAGCGGCGTTGTACGGCAGCGGATCCTGGGCGGACAGTTTCGCAAAGGACTCGGAAGCCTCGGTGGCCGTATCGACCACAGGTTGCGGGGAACACCTAGTGCAAACCCAACTGGCCAGGGAGATAGGGGACAACTTAAAAAGTAGCTCGTGCCCCACGACGGACTTGCAC
The DNA here is from genome assembly GCA_029963805.1 of Aromia moschata. NCBI lineage: Eukaryota > Metazoa > Arthropoda > Insecta > Coleoptera > Cerambycidae > Aromia > Aromia moschata. The sequence continues at coordinate 97,764 of JAPWTK010000094.1, forward strand.
AAAATCATGACGGAGAAATTTTTAAAATCGAGGTACCTCAGGAACGTAAAGCACAAAATGGGAGGGGCGCTGGTGCTACACGTTAACGTGAACGGTGAGGTTTCGTTCCTATGGGGCCACAGCACCGAAAGTATGGGCGTCGGGTACATGAAGATGACTGACGACAAGCCAAAGGTGAGATTTTTTGCTGAATAAAGTCCAACTATTATGTGTGAAGAGTGCAAAGACCTCTATGTCACAAGAAACGTCGAAAGGCGTTGTTGCCATATTAACCCGTTTCGGCCGAAAACGCCACTCCCGGTACATCGCTCTTCAGCGCCTCATAACTAATACTATTTGCGACAGAAAAATTTTACAGGGGCATATTTTTAAAGTTTAAGACGTGCCCTTTCCAATGGTGTCCATGAAACTCCTCCAAAAAATTATTAATCATGAAAAAAAAGCAGTTTTTGTAAAAGAAACACGTTTTTTTTGCACATTTCTTTTTAATCAAATTTTCAAGGGGTTTCCGGTCTGCAATGGACCTGGAACCTCACTAACCGGTAGAATAAATGTTTGAACTTTAAGTATACGTGGTTTAAAGATAGATTTTTTCCCTTATGCGTTCAAAATGGCGCGTGAACTGCAAAATTTTTGCATAAAAATAAAAATTCAAGAATTTTTTATTGGAAAATGATGCACTTTTACAAAAAATTGTCAAGAATAAAATGTTCTTAAAACCACTCAATGAATGCAATGGAATTTTTTGAGCAACTTTTTGGATTTTGCAGATAGTAAATTTTTGCAAAAATTCAAAAAATTGCTTAAAAAATTCTGAAAAAAATTCCAGTGCATTCTTTGAATGACTAAGAATTTTTTTATTCTTCACAATTTATTGTAAAAATGCATTGTTTTCGAGAAAAACATTTCTAAACTTCGATGCTAATTTGATTTTTAGTCCCGAGTGCATTCATCGAGTGCCTCATGCCGGTCATTAAACTCTTCACACATAATGGTCGGACTGTAAACATATTTTAAGCCGGTTAATAATTTTGACCATCTTTGTTTCAGAGTATGATCTCATTATTACCAGAGTGCGTTGAAATCGGCCAAAATATTAATGTCGGTGGAGCTTATTTTTGTAATATATCCGACAAATCGGTTAGTGAATAATATAAGTTAAATATTCTCGTAATTTTTATGTGATAACGAAAATTAATTAGAAGTTAAAGCTCACAAAAAAAAATTTTTTATAGTGGTATATTTAATTTATTTATAAATGATGTACAGATGGATTTCTATTTATAAAAGCAGTAAGAGCAGTATTAAAATTGTTTTTTTTTTTTTAATAAAAGTCTACAACTGATTACAATCCTTTATTTAAAAATCGCGTTATAAAAATGTCAATATGTATCAACGTCAAAAAATTACAATAGGCGTTCACAAAAACAAAAATCATTCTCGCTACTAAATATCACAGCATAAGGAAGACCAGCAGAATCAGTCGATTTTCGGCGCTTTGAAGTAAGCCGAATTTCGTCACCTCGGACTACTGGTCAGTGGACGTGTACTAACGTTTTGCAACGGAACGAGCCATATTGACCAATCAGGGTTGTACTAGGAAATTTTAAAAAAATATGTGCGTTCGTTTTTACATGATGAATATGTGACAACAGTATTCAATATATTTAGTGGACAATGCGTATGTAATGGATGTACTTATGGTTTTGAGAGAGAGGTGTTGCTGGTCTTCCTTACGCTGTGCTAATACTGTTAATGTGTTAGTACGAAATTATGGTATAGGTAGTTTTGCGTTAATAAAAAAAATGACAAGAATGGCTAACAAAAATCACTAATACAAAGTGGAACAACAAAAAATGTTTGGTTAACTTTAAGTACATTGGTATATCTTACACATCTTGGAGATCAAATTTTCAACGACTGTGAGGAGACCGAATACACAATTTCGTCAAGTTATTTCTTAGTCTTTTTTTTATTAATCTCGAATGGAATGTTTAATTCGGTATTTCGTTACCGGTATGGATGGTAAAGATCAAGTGTGTGGCAGTACAAGCACATGTTGATAACAGACTTCGTTAAAAAAAATACAGTTGTCTTTTTTTCGCCCGATGTAATAATATAGACATCCAAAAATAACATTATCAACTCTGGCTATGAACGAGAGAGATGAAAATAGCGGTCATGTCTAAGCTTTTATAGCGGTTATGTCAAACATTTGACAATTGACTGTCACAATTTGTAAAATAAACAATGGCTGTCATATGATGTGACAGTCTTGACAAGTAAATAAGGTTATAAATTCGATTAAGAATAGAAATGTCTTTTTTTTTTCTCGGCCAACTTTGATGGTTTTTTTTTGGATGGCTCTTTTCCTGCTACTTTCCTGTATACATAAATAGTTCAGTTGCGCATCCTTCCAGTTCGCTTACAATGCGGTGCGGCGGTTTGGGATTCCGTGCGCGTAAGAGGTTTGGCTATCATTTCTGATTTTTACAATATTATCCCTAGATTTGAAAAACCAGTTTAATACCTGCATACAAAGTTTTGTACTTCGAAATTTAGATGGATAATATAAGTTAAGTATTCTCGTAATTTTATGTGATAACGAAAATTAATTCGCAGTTAAAGACCCCAAAAAAATATGTTTTTCATGGTGGTATATTTATTTAATTTATTTATAAATTATATACAGATGGATTTCTATTTATAAAAGCAAACATTGTTTTTTTAATAAAAGTCTCTACAATTGATTACATTCCTTTATTTAAAAATCGCGTTATAAAAATGTCAATATGTATCAACGTCAAAAATTTACAATAGGCATTCACAAAAACAAAAATAATTCTCGCTACTAATACCACAACATAAGGAAGACCACAGCAACTACTGGTCAATGCACGTGTTATAACGATTTGCAAGGGAACGAGGCATATTTGCCATCAGGGTTGTACTAGGAATTTTTAAAAAAATATGTTTGCGTTCGTTTTTACATGATGAATATGTGACAACAATGTTCAATATATTCAGTGAGCGATGTGCAGTTTGTAATGGGTACACTTATGGTTTTAGAGAGAGAGGTTTTGCGGGTCTTCCTTAAGCTATGCTAATACTGTTATTGTGTTAGTAAGAAATTATAGTATAGGTAGTTTTGCGTTAATAAAAAAAAAATATGACAAGAATGGCTAAACAAAAATCACTAATACAAAGTGGAACAACATAAAAATGTTTGGTTAACTTTCAGCACATTGGTATACCTTACACATCTTTCGGAGATCAACTTTTCAATGACTGTGAGGAGACCGAAATGGAGACCCGAGTATTTACACAATTTCATCAACTTATTTCTTAGTCTTTTTTTAATCTCGATTGGAATGTTTAATTCGGTATTTCGTTACCGGTATGGATGGTAAAGATCAAGTGTTGGCAGTACAAACACATGTTGATAACAGACTTCGTTAAAAGAATATACATCTGCCTTTTTTTCGCACGTAATAATATTACTTTCCTGTATCCACAGATAGTTCAGTTGTACATCCTTCCAGCTAACTTCCAGTGCGGTGCGGTGATTTGGGATTCGGTACGCGCAAGAGGTTTAGCTATAATTTCAGATTTTTACAATATTATCCCTAGATTTGAAAAACCAGTTTAATACCTGCATACAAAGTTTTGTACTTCGAAATCCAGATTCTAACGCTAAAGAGGTTAAGTAAAAACAGCTGGAAATGTATCATAAAATGATACATTTAATTTACTTCACGAAATATACCTTTTTAAGGGAGAAGGTTTAAGCGCACCATTGTAGAATTGTAGAAGATCGATTTTTTGTTTTTTGGCTTAAAACATACTTTGAATCTTCTAACATATGAGGCAAAAAGGTTTATACATGAAACTATTTTCTGTGTTTGACATTTCTCGCTTTTCCCAAAGCGTGTCGAACGCCTCTAATGCGACTTATACCTGCGACGACTTACCTGCTCGAAAGGTTAACGTCTTACTGACTGATTTATAACTTCTGTAATATACTACTAGATGTCGTTAGAAACTACACTAGTGGAAAAAATTAAGGGATAAAAAAAAATCCAAATTTTCAAGTAATTTTCAACAAGCCATAACTTGGAAAAACACTGTCGCACAGAAAATTTAAAAAGAGGGAAATGTACCTCCAAATATCTAGTTTTTGGATCTGAACTTTGAAATTTTTTAGCGTCAGCGATTTTCGAGTAATCCTAAGAAAACCACCGACAAAAAAAATTTCGAAATTTTTTTGTTTCTTTTTTTGTGGTATACGAACTTGAACATTTTTTTTGACTTAACCACCATATGGACCAGATAACTTGTTTATTCAGCTTCAATTCCTTTTTTTAAAGACTTTGATACAATCATTTCTCGCCGAGACATCGGTCTTTGAATGGAAAAGGATCATTTTGTGTTTGATTACCGATATCTCAGCAACCAATGATCGCACAAAAAGTTAAAGGTGGGTTTCGAGAACATGGATAAATTCTCTACAAGAATTAGCCATTGGTTCTTCGAAAAAAATGTTTTCCATTATTTACATGAATTTGAAAAAGCAACAAAAAAACGGCTTTTGGTAGTTTTTCGGAAAATCAAGCGCTAAATAAAAAATATCGAGGAAACCACTGATGTTAAGTGTGCCTTTTACATTTCAATATACCCACAAAAACCCTACAGAGATTCAATTCAATCCAGCCAGCCGTTTTTTTGTTTTACTCGATTGAATTTTTGAAAAAATTAAAGGATCACGTTTTTTGCTCCAAAAAAGCTCATAATCTTTGACAAAATGAGAACATTTTGTTTTTCAGTTTTCGTCACATTTATATCGCAAACAGCGTTTAAATTTTTGAAAAAAAAATACACATATTTTTTTTATTTTGAAATTGAAAATTTCTGTTTTACTCGATTGAATTTTTTGAAAAAATTAAAGGACCACGTTGTTTGCTACAAAAAGCTCATAATCTTTGACAAAATGAGAACATTTTTTTTTCGGTTTTCGTTACATTTTTATCGCAAACAGCGTTTAAATTTTTTGAAAAATTATTTTTTTGAAATTTTGTCAAACGAGGCACGCTCCAGCATTAAATCATCGAGAAAAGGAGACGAGGAGAATTATTTGAACGTGGAAGGGCAGCAATAAGTTTATGGTCCCGTGATCGCAGAGTAACGGTAAAAAATTTTAAACAGTCGAATTTTTCATTTTTTCGTGTCAACTCATTTTGAAACTTTAAATGCATTTTTCTTGAAACACGATTTTTCAAAACGGCACGCAGCATAACTCCCACAATTTTCAATATTTTCGTTTGAAATTTTAACCACACCTTTAGAACAACATTTTGAAGTGAAACACGGACGGATTTTTCGATGTTAATTTAAACAAGTAATCTCCCTTCTTTTCGTCAAAAAGTTGACTTTTTTCTTCAAAAACATGCCAATTGTACAAAAATTGATATTTTTAAAATTCCGTAAGTGTTTCACTAGCTATACTCATGTACAGTGATGGTGCGTGATATTTCAGTTAGCCATATCTTGAAAACGACGCATGGGACCCACTTCACTTTTTAGGTGATGACTATACACCTCTTACAGAAAGGATTTATTGTGAAAAAATCGTCAGCAAAGTTTGCGAAAAATTTTCAAAACACTGGAGCACTCCCTGGGTTCTCAGTAACGCTCTGTGGGATTTTTTCAGTATATTTTTTTTCATAATCTAGAAACAAATATAAGTAGACGTTTTTCGATTTGTTGCAAAATATTTTTTTTCAAAAAGTTATGGCCATTTTAATTTTAATTTTATAGGAACATTTTGTTTCCCAAAATCAAAATGGCCATAACTTTTTGAAACAAAAATATTTTGTAACAAATCGAAAAACCTCTCCTTATATTTGTATCTAGATTATGAAAAAAAATATACTGCAAATATTCCACAGAGCGTTACTGAGAACCCAGGGAGTGCTCCAGTGTTTTTGAAAATTTTATCGCAAACTTTGCTGACGGTTTTTTCACTATAAATCTTTTCTGTAAGAGGTGTATAGTCATCACCTAAAAAATGAAGTGGGTCCCATGCGTCGTTTTCAAGATATGGCTAACTGAAATATCACGCACCGCCACTGCTCATGTAGATTAAGATTTTTTTTGTTGACAACGTGTCTGCGGAGAATAACTTTAGCGCCGCCATTTTGCAATATTTATGGATGAAAAAAAAATTTACTCCAAAATATGACCAATAACACACCCTTAAAACGTTTCTTCTTACTACCTTTCCTTCAATCCGAAAAAAAATCGTCAAAAAAGCGTTTTTTTTTTTTTAGACTGTTACAGTGGTGTTACCCCTTCATGTATTTTAAATAAATTTGCCACACATCTAACCTGTACCTTCCAACTACTAACTCGATGAACACAATTACTAGAACGAAAATGTAAATCTTTGGTTTCGAAAAATAGAAAATGGTTGTCTTTACGTTACACAAAAAAAATCAGTCTTACTATGCATTCGACCAGTACGAGAAATAAATAACGAAATTGTAAAATACCACCAGGTAAAGTTCTTTCACGTATATTTTTCCAACAAAAAATATACATTTATTTTAATTTCAGCTACAATTAGATTAAAGCACGTTTTAAGTTTCTATTGTTGTTTAAATAAATAAATTTAAATTAAGATTTTAAACAAATATTTTTTACAGTAACATTTTACAAACTTTGTGCGAATTAATCACATTGAATAGTTTAAATCAAAGTTAAACAGCTAGGACAAGATCGAATGTTAAATAGAATCGACTGGGTTAGAGAGATTTTTTTTTTCAATTTGAAAAAATAATTCAAAATGAGGCCAATCGTGCCGCAATCGCGGGTCATTGACTTGTTTCGCCCGACTGACTGAGAGACTCTAACATTATTATTAGCGTGTTCGAGGTGTTCGCGTCGTCGGCGTCGGTATAATTATTATTTTATGATAACAAAACCGTAATATGCAATTTGTTCAAGGTTTTCGAAATTGTTCTTAAGCGGTTTAGGTCTGGAGATCGTGGAGGCCACACAAGTGGCCCTCCATAACCAATTGATCTTTCTAGATGCCAATTTCTTACGATTCTTCCATGTTGGCTGTGTTGCAATGTTAAATAGAATCGATTGGGTTCGAGAGAATAATTTTTTTTCAATTTGAAAAATAATTCATAATGAGGCCGATCGTGTCGCAGTTTCGCGGCGGGCGGGTCATTGGCTTGTTGTTTCGCCCGACCGTCTGACAGACTCTAACATTATTATTAGCGCGTTCGAGGTGTTCGCGTCGTCGGCGTCGGTATTATTATTTTATGACAACACGACTGTAATATGCAATTTGTTCAAGATTTTCGAAATTGTTCTTAAGCGGTTTAGGTTTGGAGATCGTGGAGGCCACACAAGTGGCCTTCCATAACCAATCGATCTTTCTAGACGCCCAGTTTCTTACAGTTCTTCCATGTTGGGCTGGAAAACTACGTGTTTGAAGATCCATGTTTATGTGAACTTTTTGTATTAAGTGTTAGTCCTGCTACAAAAATCAAAACACCTTGTGTACATTTTTAGAACACTAAGAAACCTACAATTTTTGCAAGAATTAAAAACATATTCTGCACTAGGCGCAGGAATTGAGGGATATAAAATAAATCACAAACTTTTAGGTGCTTTTCAAAGTTCTGTAACTTGGAGAAAAACGTCGGTGAGAAAAGAAAAAAAAAGGAAATTGAAGCTCCAAGTTTCTAGTTTTTGGGTTTCAAGTTTAAATTTTTTTAGCGTCAGCAGTTTTTGAGTAATAAGAAAAATTATGGAAAAAAAAAATGTCAATACCCGATTTCGATAAAAGATTTTTCGATCCCTCTGTGAAAAATCACCTAAAAAATTTGGTAGTTTTTTTTAACCCTTAATTCCTGCGCCTAGTGTATAAACAAATATTTCAGATATTACACCTATAAGCTTTTTAACCCCTTTCGGCCGAAAACGCCACTCCCGGTATTCCAGTGCATTCTTTGAGTTATTTTAAGAAATTTTTATTCTTGACTATTTATTGTAAAAATGCATTGTTGTCGAGAAAAACATTTCTAAAGATCAAATTAGTATCGAAATTTAGAAAATTTTCCGAAAACAATGCATTTTTTACAACAAATTGTCAAAAATAAAAAGTTCTTAAAATTATTCAAAGAATGCACTGACTGTTTTCAGAATTTTTTTAGCGGTTTTTTAAATTTTGCAAAAATTTACTATTTGCAAAATCCAAAAAAGTGCTCAAAAAATTTTGAAAGAATTCTAGTGCATTCATTGAGTGATTTTAAGAACTTTTTATTGACAATTTTTTGTAAAAGTGCATCATTTTCCAATAAAAAATTCTTGAATTTTTATGCAAAAATTTTGCAGTTCAGGCGCCATTGAGCAAAGGGAAAAAATCGTTTAAACTACGTATACTTAAAGTTCAAACATTTGTTCCACTGGTTAGTGAGGTTCCAGGTCCATTGTAGACCGGAAACTCCTTGAAAATTTGATTTAAAAAAATGTGCAAAAAAATGTGTATTTTTTTAAAACTGCTTTTTCATAACTAATAATTTTTGGAAGAATTTCATGGACACCATCGGAAAGGGCACGTCTTAAACTTCAAAAACATGTCCCTGTAAAAATTTTCTGTCGCAAATAATATTATTATGAGGCGCTGAAGAGCGATGTACTGGGAGTGGCGTTTTCTGCCAAATCGGGTGAACTTGTTATACTGCGCCTATTATTGAAATTACTATTCCAAAAAATTTACTGTTGCTCAAACAGTTGCATAACGACGTAATTATCTACAAATCGCCCGCGACAATAACTCTACATCCGATATCCTTTCACTCTCTAAAGAACTCCCGCCAAGAGAAAAATCCTAAAGATACAAGCCCTCCTAAAGATTTAAAATAAATAATATTTTACAAGCACGTATCCTCATACACAGCCGTATTCGTACCACACAGCCGTCTCCTTCGCACTCTTGGCCTTCTCCTTATCGTTGCTCGTCGTTTCCTTGGCATTCTCCCTCCGCCTGCGTCGCCTGAGGCGGAGACACGCGCTGCGGTTCGTTGATCGTCGTCGATATCCTGTTGTAGACCAGCAGCGGGGGGCGCCGGTCTGGTTGTTTTGGACGGGCGCGGCGGGCGCGACCGGAGGCGCCTCCTCTTCGGACAAGTAGACCGTCCTGCGGGAACCGACCGAACCCAGGCTGAGCGCGCTGCCGGGCTCACGGCAGTACATCTGATCCCCTGCAATGAACCATCGCCGTGATCAACGCCGTTTTCAGATCAGAACGCGAATAATAACAATAAAGTGTGTTCGTTTGGAAAAATGAGTAAGCTCGCGATGATTCACTTTGTTCGATGGGAAGTTACACGCTACTAGCTTTTTGACTAGGTCAGAATGAAATGGTTTCTGTCTCTTATTTACGATACAACTAAAATAGTTTCCGTGCAAAATCCAATGTGTTCAAACTTCAAGGTCGCCTACATTCCGGGACACAGGAACTTGTTTTTATACGTGGGACATTCCATATCGACCAGGACGGTGGTCTGCCCAAAAATAAACGCTGTGGGAGACGTTTTTAAGGTCTCAAAGTGTTCATATGCTCAAGAGCTTTCGAATGAAAACTGTCCATTTTCCAGTTTTTTTTTAATTCAATATGGCGAGCACAAAATGGCGCCTACACATAGATATTTAGCCTCGTACCCCAAAGTCATTCACTTGCAAATGTTGCAATATTACAGCTTTACGTTTTATGATCCACTGAACCTAAATTTCGGGGTCTTTAAGTCTGAAAGTAATCGGAAAATTAGTAATGGTCGTCTTTTGACTTTTTTTTAAATTTTTTCAACATATTACTCTCGAAAAACGGTATTATTATTTTATTAAATTAACTAATCCCATGGTTTTCGGTAGACTGAATTCAATTTTTGGGGTCCAGAGGTTAAAAAACCTTCTGGTCATGAGATAGAGCCAATATTTGACCATAATTTTCAGTTAACAAGCATTTTTTGTCCCAAAGTAATTATTTTTATGTTTATCGACATGGCAAATTCGATTTTTTTGGTTCTTGTAATAAAAAAATCAAACAGTAATTTAGGGCCATTATTTGACCTTTTTGGCATTTTTCGACCATAATTTTCAGTCTAAAACAATTTTTTGTCTCAGAGTAACTATTTTGATGCTTATCGATATGCTGATTTCAATTTTTTGGTCCTTCATGCAATTAATTTACTTTCATAAAACTTCTAACTGAATTCCAAATCCAACAAAATTAAACTGAACATAGCCTAAGGTTTCTAGTCCCTAACCTAACAAAAAAAAAAAATTACAACTTTGAACCTCACATATCTTAAGACGTCTAGTACCAAACCTAATAACTTTTAACCCAACACAGCCTAAGGCATCATCAATTTTAACCGCTTAAAATTTCATTTTTGGGCCACGAAATTAAAAAATTCTAGGCTGATGAGATAGGGCCAATATTTGACCGTTTTTTGACAACTCATCACCCTTTGACTTTTCAATTTCAAGAACCAAAAAATCGATTCTGCCATGTCGATAAACATAAAAAATAGTTTCTTAGAAAAAAAGTCGTTTTTAACTGAAAATTGTGGTCAAATATTGGCCCTATTTAATAACACTTTGTTTTTTTTAATATCAAGAACCAAAAAATGTTGCCATTTCGATAAACATAAAAAAAAAGTTTATTTCAGACAAAAAAACCTTTAGACTGAAAATTCTGGTCAAAAAAGGGTCAAATATTGGCCCTATCTCATCACCTTTTGATTTTTTAATTTATGGTTATTCTGAGTTAGGGTTATTCTGAAAAAGGGTTACTCTGAGACAAAAAAAAACTTTTAAAATATTGGTCAAAAAAATGTAATCACTGGTTTTTTAATTTAAAGAACCAAAAAATTAAATTTGCCATTTCGATAAGGATGAAGACAGTTTATTTGAGACAAAAAAAAAACTTTTACTTTGTTGATTACAATTTTTTTTATTAACAGATTTAGAAAATTATGGTTAAAAAATGTCAAAAACACCAAAAAATGGTCACATATTGGCCCTCTCTCATCACCTTTTGACTCTTTAATTTTACGAACAAAAAAAAACGATTTTGCCATGTCGACAAACATAAAATAGTTACTTGGAGACAAAAAAAATCCTTTTAGACCAAAAATTATGGTCATAAAATGCCACAACTGTTAATGAATGGTCAAATATTGGCCTTATTTCACCACCCTTTGATTTTTTTAATTTTAAGAACAAAAATATCGAATTTGCCACTTCCATAAATATAAAAATAGTTACACGGAGACAAAAAAATCCTTTTAGACTGAAAACTATGGTCAAAAAATTCCATAAATACCAAATAATGGTCAAATATTGGCCCTATCTCATCACACTTTGATTTTTTAATTTCAAAAAAACCAAAAAATCGAATAGGCCATGTCGATAAACATAAAAATAGTTACTCTGAGACAAAAAATATCCTTTTAGACTGAAAATTATGGTCAAAAATTACCACAAATGCCAAATAATTGTCAAACATTGACCGTATCTCATCCCCCTCTTTGATTTTTTTAATTTTAAGAACCAAAAAATTATATTTGTCATGTCCATAAACATAAAAATAGTTACACTGAGACAAACAATCCTTTTAGACTGAATATTATGGTCAAAAAAATGCCATAAATGCCAAAGAATGGTCAAATATTGGCCCTATCTCATCACCTTTTGATTTTTTAATTTTTAAAACCAAAAAATCGAATATGCCATGTCGATAAACATAATATGTTTATTATCACCAAAAATTAATATATCTTTATTTTAATTTGAAAACCATAATTTTCAGTCATAAAAAAAGAGTTACATTTAACACTATTTAAAATTATAAAAAAATAAAACAAAAAATATTGCCTTCACTTGATAAAAAAAAAAAATTATAAAGTAATTTCATATTTATTTATTTAACACTATTTATGAAATAGTTACTCTGAGACAAAAAATGTTTTTAGACTGAAAATTATGGCAAAAAAAAATACAAAAACGTCAAAAATCGTCAAATATTGGCCCTATCTCATCACGATTTGATTGTTTAATTTTAAAAACCAACAAATCGAATACACCATGTCGATAAACATAAAAATAATTACTTTGAGACAATAACACAGGAAACTTCTCTTTTACAGAAATGATGCTCAAAAATGGTCAAATATTGGCCCTCTCTCATAACTTTAAGATTATTCAAATTCTGGACTCCAAAAATTGAACTCAGTGCTACCGAAAAACATAACATTAGTTAATTTAGTCAAAAAACCCTTTTACAAGAGTAATGTGTTAAAATAAATGGTTGAACATGGCCGTAACTCATTTTCCAACCACTTTAAGACCCTGAAATTTGGATTCAGAGGATCATGAAATGTAAAGCTCCATAAAGTGTAGGGCATTTTATGTTGAATTATTTAAAATGAAATGATTTTCATTCAAACTTGAGCATTCAAACATTTTGAGACCTTAAAAACGTTTTTCCGCAGCGCCTATTTTTGAGCCGAACACTGTCCCAGTTGATGAAGTACATACACGATTCATTTAAATGCGGTCCTGGAATGTACCCCCACTTCCGCCCTCTACTAATAACAATAACCTACAACTTACCCGCAACGCTGTTCCTGTGAGCAGTTAAATCCCTGTGTGACCGCCTGAGTGCTACCTCTTCTCTAGGTTTCTGCCCGTGCAAACTACCGCTTCCGAGTCCTTTGAACGGTTCGCTCTTGTGGCCCGAGTCCTCTAAGCTGTTGTCGGAATTGTTTCCGTTAGACTCGCCCGAGCCATCGCCAGCTAACGTGAACTGCGACTGAGTCAGCCTGGCCGTGTCTTCGTGCCACGACCTGCGATTCTACAAAACGAAATTAAGGCCGGAATAATTAACCGCCCGCTATTATAGTTAGAGCCAGGATTCGGACGAATCGCAACAGAGTCGGACTCAGGTCATTGTTATTACAAAGCAATAGTTCACAAAAAATACGACTTAACCCATTAACGCCCAAAACGGACACCATTTTTCGTCCTTTTTGGAGCTGGTCAATCTCGAAGGAGGAAATTAATGAATTCACTCAATAAAAACCACTTATCCCAATGTTTTCGGATGTGATCTTTCGATTTCATAATTGTGATTAAATGCTCTAGACAAAAATACGGCTGACTTTATTGAGAAAAGTACTGAAAATTTGGGGAACTTTTTTTATATATTTATTTTTTTTAGTCTAAAAAGTACCTAACCTACTCCGGATTGTGGAGGGAGGTGGAGTGCAATAGTTGGAGTTTATGATAGGATTGATGATTTTTTGTGCTCAGACCATTCAACTGACTCTAATCTTTTCAAAATGGTCGGACATTGCATAAAATATCATGAAATATGAATTTTCCTCTCTAGTATTAACGAGAAAATAATGTTATTGTGAGTTTTTCTTGATCCATAGTCATTTTCCTCAATCAAAACAATACTACAGAATATATTTGATTAAATTTTAAATTTTCAATGATGGCGGATTCAAAATGGCTGCCGGATTTCTCAAGAAATGGCGCGTTTTTCATTATAAAAAGTAACTAGGAGTTTGTAATTATACTTTTCCTATGTCATTTTATGTTTTAGTAACATTTTGAGTTATTCTGGTGAAAAAGTCTGAAATCCAAGATGGCGGATCAAGAACGGACATCATTCTTGAAAATTCAAAATTTGAAAACGGAAAATTACAGTCATATTTTACGTAGAATTCTGATGGAAAATGTCCTCTCAATCTTTTTCATAAAAATGCGTTCTATCTGAGTAAAAAATTAGTCATTCTAACCTCAAAACGAGGTTTTTTTCCGGTGTTGAGGTTATATATTATGCAAGGGATGCCGAGAAAACTACTCGCCGGAAGTACACAGCTAAATTTTCTGAGTTGATTTATACGATTTTTTTCACACCCACCAGAAATTACGTTCTAATGACTATTCTTCGAATAAATATTCGGAGGAGGTTCCGAATGAAAAAAATGCGCCAATGCACCCGAATTCAAAATATATATATTTTCTATTTATATGCGGTTCCAAAAAAAAAATTCTATAATGCAATGCGCCCATCCCTAAGTGCATAATATATAATTCTCATGATTTCATCATAAGAACCTCAACGCCGGAAAAAAACCTCGTTTTGAGGTTAGAATGACAAATAATTTTTTACTCTGATAGAACACATTTTTATGAAAAAGATTGAGAGGACATTTTCCATCAGATTTCTACATAAAATATGACTGTAATTTTTCCGTTTTCAAACTTTGAATTTTCAAGAATGATGTCCGTCATCTTGGATTTCAGACTTTTTTCACCAGGAATAACTCAAAATGTTACTAAAACATGAAATGACATAGAAAAAGTATAATTACAAACTCCTATTTACTTTTTATAACGAAAAACGCGCCATCATTGAAAATTGAAAATTTAGTCAAATATATTCTGTAGTATTGTTTTGATTGAGAAAAATGACTGTGGATCAAGGAAAACTCACAATAACATTATTTTCTCGTTAATACTAGAGAAAAATTCATATTTCATGAGATTTTATGCAATGTCCGCCATTTTGAAAAGATTAGAGTCAGATGAGCAAAAAAATTTTATCATCAACTCCAACTATTGCCTCCATCTCCCTCCACAATCCAGGGTAGGTTAGAGTACTTTTTGGACTAGAAAAATATAAAAAAAATCCCCAAATTTTCAGGACTTTTCTCCATAAAGTCAGCCATATTTTTTTCTATAGCATTTAATCACAATTCTGACCCCGAATATCGAAAGATCACATCCGAAAACATTAGGATAAGTGGTTTTTATTGAGTGAATTCATTAATTTCCCTTCGAGATTGACGCTCCAAAAAGGACGAAAAATTGTGTCCGTTTGGGCGTTAATGGGTTAATACAACGAATCCATATTTGCTTTGTGCAACAGGAACGGCACCACCATTTAAGTTTTCGAGTATAGTAAGTATACTGGGAATGTGAAGATGTCGCTGTCTTTCCGTGACGTCATCACCGACTTGTGATCTATGGCGCGAATATAGATGCTCTATGACGATGACAGTTTTATAATTGGGAATTAAAGGTTTAGTTAAATAATTGAAACCTTACCAATTGCGAATCAAATTTCTTCTTGTAAGCCCGCATTTTATTATTTTTTATGACAAGTTTTTACAGGTAAGTTCTTTTAAGTGTTCTTTTTAGTGACACTGACGTTACCGCACTTAAGTAAGGCCCCGTCGTATAATAGTTAACCCCCTTAGTATGTTTATTTGAGTATTCATTAACGTATTTACTGTGAACTGTGTGGTTTGTAATAATATTAACCTGAGTCCGACTCTGTTGCGGCTCGCCGGAATCCTGGCTTCATTAATATTAATATTATAAGTTGCTTCACACAATCGATATACAATTCGTAATTCCATAGTACTTACTCTACTCGGTACCTTATTTATTATATCGGATCCAGCTTTTCTAACCCTCCTAACTAACGTAGCGCCAAAACCTCTCCTAGAATAAAATTTATATTTTATCAACGTAACAATTGAAAAGGGAACGATTTCCGTGCACCGTCATTCGTCACCAGAAGTCACAGATCCGGATTTAGATCTTATTAGATCTGATGGCGAATGCCGAGGAACGCACGTGTCGACTATATAGCATATAGTCGATACGTGCGGGACAGCACAGGGTGGTTTAAATGGGGCTAGACACATTCCTAATGGGTCCGACAAAGAAGCAACTACCAGACGTGATTCCCCGAAAGTGCATCAGATGTATGGAAGTACGGGATATCAGTAGGGTTGAAATGAGAGTTCTGTCACAAGGTTATTCTATCCAAATGAATGACATTGTGATAGAACTCTCACCCCTACTGACATCTGATAGTTGCCAACTTAGTCGGACCTATTAGAACATGTCTTGTCCCATTTAAACATAATAGGAGGCAACACCTCCTAGGTGAGGTTAGGTTAGGCTAGGCTAGGTTAAGTTAGGGTAGGTGGTTAGGTTAGGTTGGTTAGGTTTGGTTAGTTTAGGTTAAGTCAGATAACACCACCGAATAAGTAAAGACTCTAAATCGCGGAGTGTAACAGTTGGCATGTTCAATCTGCCATTTTGTTGTCCAAGCACTTTAAATCACAATGACACTGATACCTGTAACGAAACACGTACAGTAGACGAAACGCCACAGCGCGGATATTCTCGACGGAGCGTGATCCTAAACAGGTTTTATTGCGATGTGATATTATGAATGATATGTTATCGCAAGCGCACAACACTACCCATTTCGGGCCTCTCGTATGTCAGACGCGGACAGTCTATAATCCGCTGTGTTGTGCGAACTGTTATTGAAATTGCTTATTTTAAATGGATAATTACATGATGTATATAGACAATTTCACCATGTTCCCTCTGATGCGGTCCTGTTACGCTTAGAGTCTTACGCGACTTAGAGTCTTTAGTAATAACAATTGACAAAAAAAATCCTTACTTCTTGGCCGACGCGTTGTCCAACTTCTCTGTAATGCTCCATGATTTTCTCTTCCAGTTTTTCCTTCTGCCGACACAGATTGTTCACTTTATCCGTGTAAAGTTTCTCTTCTATGTGATAGTGCTGCTTGTCCTCCAGAGAGTGCGTAAGAAGCGAGTGGTACTGGGATAGGAGCTGCGAGACGTGGTCCATCAAAGCCCTCCTGTCCGAATCTAACGAGTGGTTCATCTCGAATAACATCTGGAATTATCGACGATGCTAAATTAGTCTCGAAATCGCAGGAGACGTCACTTATCCTTGTCTCAAAACACGGTTGTGCCAGAGGTTTAGACCCTTGGAGGGTTTAAACCCGTTCTAGACCTGGTTTTAACGAATCTAAATTTGACATAACCTCAAATGTCAGACATTTAGAAGCTTAAACTTCATTGCTGACTGTAAAGCACACGAAAATTCCTAAATTTTCACTTACATCGCACTTTTGCTGCAGTTTAGCATTTTCCAGCTGCAGGTTCGCCATCAGGTCAGATCTGGAGTTGAGCTCTCCCTGCATTTCCGTCTGCCCTAACCTAAGATTTCTGGATTCGGTCCTCAGGGCTTTTAGTTCTTCCTGGACCGCCCTGTATTCTTGTTTCAGACGTTCGCTGGCCGTGAATAAGTTCCTGAAATCATCCTGAAACAAAAATTAACATGTTATCCTCGAAGTGGTTTGTACTTCATGAGAACTTCATACAGATTTTGTAAAGAATGAACCAGTTTTATTTAAATAAACACTTAATGGTGCATCGGTTTCTTGTACATCTGACTTTGAACGCAAACTTCGCCTTTTTTGCAAACCATAGGCGCAACATTTTAATTTTCCCAAACAGTTATAATCAAAAATAAAAAAAATATTAAAACAATTTGCTATCCTGTAAAGAGTTCAACACTCCTTAATGTTGAAAGCAATTTTCAACAAATCTGGTGCCTAGAAAACATGTAAAAGCTCTTCGCTATATTTTTACACAATTTTTTTTACCTTCAGTTTTCGAATGTTCCGCCCTCAAGTTGCCGAGGCTTCTAGCGTCACTCTTCAGGCTATCTTTTTCCATGTCGAGGTTCACGATTTTCGATTCCAACGTATTATTTGCCTCCTTGAGAGTCCTGACTTCGGATCTTAAATCGCGAGCCACCTTTTTCAAGTTCTCCTGTTCCTGCTTGGCCTCTTCGTATTCCATACTCAGCTGTTCGTGTAGAGTACGCAGTTACTTGGTCTAGCAGTAACGTATCGTGTTGGTTATTTTGGATCTTCTGCTTCTTGAACAACTAAAAAATCATAACCGTTTAGACACGTTCGATGCCTCTAAAAAATTCACTACTATATTTTTGTGAAAAAAATGTCTAAATATAACATTTCTAGGCACTTTTGAAGACAATAAAACAAGTTTGCTAGTTTCTGTGTCCCACATATTTCATTTAGCCGTACTTAATGTTGATTTATCGAGATATACGTACGCTAGACTCTCCACTGCGATCATGCATGTGAAAGCTCTAAAAAAATGTTTGCAACAATGCAGAGAGTTTGCTGCTTGTTTAAAGCTGTAAAGTAACGGAGACATGCTTACCTCGTCCTTCTCGGCGACCAGCTGGCTGTTGGCCAGCTGCAACGCGGTCTGCTGTGTCTGCAGAGAGTTGACCTGCAGACCTCAGCGTCGACACGTCGACTTTTAAGGTGGCGTTTTCGTTCTGCAAGGCATCGTTGACGCCCTGCAACGCTGCGACCTCGGCGTACAACTTGTCGCACTGCTTACTCCACTCCCGCGCTGATGGCAGACGCTACCTCTTCGGCCTGGGACAACGCCTCGCCGTGAATGTGCTCGGAGCACTTTTCGCACGCCCTCTCCTGCTCCCCGATCTGCTCCTTGTAAATGGACAAGACGCTGTTGGAAATCTCCGGGTTGCTCAGCATCTTCTCGACGATCATGTTGATGTCGTTGTCGAACACTTCCAAGCTCAGTCCCAATTTTTCCAGGCTGTTCTTGAACTTCTCGTTGTTGACCTTCTCGTTGATAAGGTCTCTCTGTAGGGTTGCGATCGTCTCTGCGTGAACTGACGCCTGCGAGATTAGTTCCTGGGTTCTCTGCTCGAGCTCCTGGAGTTTGTCCGCTTGGACGGATAAGGCGGCGTTTTCCGCAGCCAACTTCTGGACCTCCTTCTCCTGCCTGGCGCTCTTCTCGACGTGCTGGTCCAGGGTCACGTCTTTAATCTAGATCGGCGGAGGAAATAAAGCTTTGAATAAAAACATTTAACCAGTGAGGCAGTGAAATTTCCACAGAATAATGTTTAAAATAGTAGGTAAAAACACCTAATAATCAGGTATTGCCTCGATCCAATCAATTCGACATCTGCTATGCCTTTTCTTGATCTTGATCTGCTATGACTTTGAACGAGATACTTTTTTTTGCAAACCATAGGCGCAACATATGTTTTAATTCTAACCAGTGACTCCATCCAAATTTCCACTGAATAATGATTAAAAGTTCATTTATTTATTTGTTGATATAACTGATATATTGCTTTATTACCTAAAAAAAATCGAGACAGGAAGTGTAGGAAAAAGAAGGAAGTAGCCAATAAAGTTAAAAGTAGAAAGTTAGTAGAAAAACATCCGACAAATTGTGGAAAATACTCCCAGAACTTCTGTTCGTGTTGTTTCGCATTACTTGAAGTATCTGTTGCTACTTCCAGTACTGTTTTAAAGAAGGACCTGCACTTTTTCCCATACCACCACTTAATTTGTCACCAAGAACTTCTAGTTGATAGACAACATAGGAAGGTATTTTGCGAGTGGTATTTACACAATATTAAACTTAATTGAAGTCGTTGAGAAAGGTCTGCATATTCTTGATGCTTCCCGAGACCCACAGGACGATTCAAGGGCCTGGTTATAACAGTAGCGCCTAACGGATAGGAGTCAGTATTTAAAATAAATACGTGCGGTTCGCGTTTTGTAAAACGTTCGCCAATATAAATTCGGATATAAATCGTCGCATATAAATTAGTATTAGTGTTAGTTATCAATTTATTTCGATAAATAAATTGTGTTTTAGATGTGCATCTTTAATTTTCCATATGGTCAAAAAAGCCATACATGCCAAAGAATGGTCAAATATTGGCCCTATCTCATTACCTTTCGATTTTTTAAATTTAAAAATGAAAAAAAAAACGGATTTGCCACGCCGATAAACATAAAAATATTTACTCCGCGACAAAAAATATCCTTTTAGACTGAAAATGATCGAAAAAAAATACCACAAATGCCAAAGAATGGTCAAATATTCGCCCTATTTTATCACCCTTTGATTTTTTTAATTTTAGGAACCAAAAAATCGAATTTGCCACGTTGATAAACATAAAAATAGTTTCTTAGAAAAAAAGTCCTTTTTAACTGAAAATTGTGGTCAAATATTGTGGCCCTATCTCTAATCACACTTTGGTTTTTTTTAATTTCAAGAACCAAAAAATGTTGCCATTTTGATAAACATAAAAATAGTTTATTTCATACAAAAAACCTTTTAGACTGAAAATTCTGGTCAAAAAAGGGTGAAATATTGGCCCTATCTCATCACCTTTTGATTTTTTAATTTAGGGTTATTCTGAGTTAGTTATTCTGAAAAAGGGTTACTCTGAGACAAAAAAACTTTTAGACTGAAAATTATGGTCAAAAAAATGCCATAACTGCTAAAGAATGGTCACATATTGGTCAAAAAAATTTAATCACCATTTGATTTTTTAATTTAAAGAACCAAAAAAATCGAATTTGCCACTTCGATAAATATAAAAATAGTTACACTGAGACAAACAATCCTTTTAGACTAAAAATTAATGGTCAAAAAAATTCCATAAATGCCAAAGAATGGTCAAATATTGGCCCTATCTCGTCATTCTTTGATTTTTTAATTTTTAAAACAAAAAAATCGAATATGCCATGTCGATAAACATAAAAATAGTTACTCTGAGACAAAAAATATCCTTTTAGACTGAAAATTATGGTCAAAAATTACCACAAATGCCAAAGAATTGTCAAATATTGACCGTATCTCATCCTCTTTGATTTTTTAAATTTGAAGAACCAAAAAATTATATTTGTCATGTCCAATAAACATAAAAATAGTTACACTGAGACAAACAATCCCTTTATACTGAAAATTATGGTCAAAAAAATCCATAAATGCCAAAGAATGGTCAAATATTGGCCCTATCTCATCACTCTTTGATTTTTTAATTTTTAAAACCAAAAAATCGAATATGCCATGTCGATAAACATAAAAATAGTTACTCTGAGACAAAAAATATCCTTTTAGACTGAAAATTATGGTCAAAAATTACCACAAATGCCAAATAATGGTCAAATATTGACCGTATCCCATCCCCCTCTTTGATTTTTTTAATTTTAAGAACCAAAAAATTATATTTGTCATGTCCATAAACATAAAAATAGTTACACTGAGACAAACAATCCTTTTAGACTGAAAATTATGGTCAAAAAAATGCCATAAATGCCAAAGAATGGTCAAATATTGGCCCTATCTCATCACCTTTTGATTTTTTAATTTTTAATAATGAAAAAAACGGATTTGCCATGCCGATAAACAACAAATATTTACTCAAGAGACAAAAAATATCCTTTTAGACTGAAAATTATGGAACTGAAAAAAAACTCCCCGAATGATATTTCGCACCTACCTCTATTATTTCCTTCAGCCTGGCCACCTCCTTCTGCAACCCCGAGTTCTCCTTCTCCAACGTAGACACCTTGTCCTTCATTTCGTCGCCCAACTTCTCCCACTCCTTCCCCCTATCCGCTAGCGCCTGCAGGTCCTTCAGCTGCTCCGAGATCTGCGCCACGGACCTGTCGGCGTCGTCGGCCCTCTTCTTCACCGTGTCGCAGAACGTCTGCACCCGCTGCTTGTCCTTGGCCAGTGCCTCGACGTTCTTCTCCAACTCGCCGATTTTGACCCTCTCGTTCTGCAGGTCGGTGCCCTGCCTGTCCGATATCACCTTGATCGAGTCGAGGTTGTCCTGCAGCTTGCGGTTCTCCTGGATCGCGTTCTTGAAGAGGCCCTCCAGCTCGCCGTTCTGCCGCGCCAGCCTGTCGCAGCTCTCCTGCAACTGCTCGCACTTCAGCGCCATCTTCTTCTTCTCCTTCTCCAGCTCCAGGATCTTGTTGGCGCTCTCGTGGAAGCTGCTCTCCTTCAGCGAGTCGATGGTGGACAGCAGCCGCTTGTTTTCCAGTTCCAGGCGCAACGCGCGGGCTTGCGCGTTGTTCGTCAGCTGCTCGGACAGGCTGTTGTCGCCCGAGTTGGTCTCCTCGGTGTCGGAGTCCGCCGCCGGCGCGTTCAGCATGCTGGTCTCTTGCAGGGCGGACTTCGTCACCTGCTGCAGCTGGAGGTTCTCCTCCAGCAGCTCTTGGACTTTTTCCCTCGCAGCGTCTCGCTCCTTAAAACCAAATAGCCCATTCAACGGGGAGAAAACCGGTCACTAATTGTTATCAGCAAACAAAAAATATGGTCGTATAGAGAAAACGATTCTAAGAAAGATAGCGTTTTTTGCGACTCGAGTTTTAATGGCGAACATAACCAAAAAAATAACCAAAAAAAGTTCAAAAAAGAAAAAGAAAAAAAAGAAAGGCCAACGGAAGGAGATAAAAAAGTTTTCGTTCGCCAAATAAAACAATTTTTATAAAGATTTGAATTAAATAAATGCTCAAAAAAACCCGTCAAAGTCCTAGACAAGAAAGTTAAATTAGGAAGTTGTAGGTCTTAAAAATGAGCGTCGAATGAAATTTGAACGAAAAAAAATCGGTTCATAAGCATTTGAGAAAAATTAAAAAAAAAAAGGCTCAAGGGCCTAGTTATAACAGTAGCACCAACGGATAGGAGTCAGTCTTTAAAATAAATACGTGCGGTTCGCGTTTTGTAAAACGTTCGCCGATATAAATTCGGATATAAATCGTCGCATATAAATTAGTATTAGTGTTGGTTATCAATTGATTTCGTTAAATAAATTGATTTGAATTAAATAAATTGTCAAAAAAAACCGGTCAAAAGGTCCTAGACAAGAAAGTTAAATCAGAAAGTTGTAGGTCTTAAAAATGGGCGACGAATGAAATTGGAACGAAAAAAAATCGGTTCATAAACATTTGAGAAAAATTAAAAAAAAAACGTCAAAAATCGCCTTTTCGTATTTTTGCTGTATAAATTCCAATTTTGTTTGAACAGACTTCTTGTTAACTACAAATATAGCCCAAAACAAGCTGTGTTAAAAGGATCAATTTATTTTAGGAAAATTTAAAAAGCTTTATATTTTCGAGTTATAACGATTTAAAAAAAAAAGACGATTTCAGAAATAAGCTTTTACAGAGGCAAAAATGATTGTACAGAAACGATCACGGGCTCATTTTATTCGCGAAGACTTGTACTTTCATGCTATTAAAATACCAAATCGCTTTTATTTAATTTTTGCATAAAAAAATGCGTTGTAAAATTGTACATTTTTGACCGTTGCATACTTTTAATTTTGGTTTTCATTTTTGCCCTTGCATATTTGAAAACTGGCATTCAAAACACGCATTTAAAAAAAATGAAGGTCCTACGACCTCAGGGAACCGAGATAATTTGTTTTTTAAGCGGAGGAAGAGATAATTTTGCGAGCGCGATCGATTTGAAATCGTGTTTAGTTTTCGATGCGCCTAAGTGGAGTGTCCCTCCACTGTGTCGCCGTGCTGCGCTGGCTAGCGCGTGCCGCACCTAACGCTGTACTTTCGCAAACAATTATGTCAACTTAATTTATGCGAAATGATTTGAAATATTTTTTTTAAGAAAGTAAAAGTCTTTGAGATCTACTTCGTGTAAAAATGAAGTCAATCGGACGTTATACGCTGTCAGGAATTAAAAAAAAAAACAGCTCGGCTCCCTGAGGTCGTAGGACCTTCATTTTTTTGAAATGCGTGTTTTGAATGCCAGTTTTCAAATATGCAACGGCCAAAAATGTAAAACCAAAATTAAAAAAAGTTATTCGAAAACAAACGGTTAGAAAACATGATACAATTTTACAACGCATTTTTTTATGCAAATATTAAATAAAAGCGATTTGGTTGTTTAATAGCATGAAAGTACAAGTGTTCGAGAATAAAATGAGCCCATGATCGTTTCTGTATGATCATTTTTGCCTCTGTAAAAGCTGATTTTTGAACGTCTTTTTTTTTAAATCGTTTCTCGAAAAAAAAAGCTTTTTTAAATTTCTGAAAAAAAGGATCATTTTCCGCTTGTCTTGGGCTATATTTGTAGTTAACAAGAAGTCTGTTCAAACAAAATTGGAATTTATACGGCAAAAATACGAAAACGCGATTTTTGACGTTTTTTTTTATTTTTCTCAAATGTTTATGAACCGATTTTTTTTCGTTCAAATTTCATTCGATGCGCATTTTTAAGACCTACAACTTTCTAATTTAACTTTCTTGTGTAGGACTTGAAGTTTTTTTTTATTTGCAAAAAAACCGTTTTTTTGACTTTTGAGAATTTTTTTGATTATGTTCGCCATTAAAACTCGAGTAGCAAAAAATGCTATCTTTCTTAGAATTGTTTTCTCTATACGACCATATTTTTTGTTTGCTGATAACAATTAGTGACTAATTAACATGGGGGCTTTCGCTCGTTGATTGGACTAATATACAGGGCGTACAGTGACCGATGAAAGGAACATATTGGAACGGTAATTTCTTTGAGCCGATTTAACCCAAATTGTCTTAGTACAAGAGTCAGTAATTACAAGTATCTGTTTTGGGTTGGACTTTTTCTTCCATGTGATCGCTAATTTGTATTGAAATGCCTCTGGAATATCGCAAGAAATGATAATTTCGACATGTGCCAGTTGAAAAGTTGTGGAGAATTTGTTACTGAACAAAAAAAAAGACTGGGCGTTTCTGTACTTACGGATAGTTCAGTTGCACATCAGTCACTTCCAGAGCGGTGCGGCGGTTTGGGATTTGGTGCGCGATTTCTTATTGTTATTATGATTCTGTTAAATCTAATTATATGAAACAGTAGGTGGACTATTGTAGTAGTAACAAATCCATTTAACAACTTGGGTTAAATGGATTTATTTTGACTGAAAAAAACTACCATTACAACATGGCCCATTCATCACCAAACACCCTATATACTGTCTTATCCACTACCAGTTAAGATTTTTAGTTGACGTACCAGCGAAATTTCATTGATGCTCTGCTTGCAGTTGAGAAGCTCGGCCTCCAGTTCCAGCACGTGATCGGCCCTCTGTCTTGCCCTGGCCAGTTGAGACTCGAGCATCTCCCTCGTCTCGAGCAGCACCCTGTTGTCTTCTCTGAGTTCGTCTACTCTTACTTTGTAGAACTCGGCGTCGGCCAGTCTCTCTCGGTACCGCTGCACTTCCGTTTCCAGTCTGTCTGCACGGTCGGCTCTTTCTCTCATGGCGTCCACCTCGTCTCGATATACCTTCGCCTTCCTCGCCTCGCTCAGTAAGTCACCGTTCTACCCGGTAAAGAAGACTTATGGTAAAAAAATAAACTTGGAAAACAGTTACGGTTTTACAAAAGTTAATAATGTACGTCAGTTTTTTAAACTTACGGGTTTGAAAGTATAGAAATTTTTATACGCATCTCTCACTCTCACGACTCACATAGATAAAAATACTAGGCAGATACCTAACAGTCCACTGTTCTGGTTAATTTAATAATGACAACAGTTACGGCTCACAAAACAACGTTTACGGGTCAATGGCCCACAACGGGCACTTTAGAGTAAATTGTTTTCAGTTTGGTTTTGGTTTTAATCGTCTCCCGATGATGCCAACATGGCTGGCGAAACGCGCGTCGAAGTGTGAAAAAATGTGTTTCAGTGTTAAGTGTTCAACTATAAATTTATTTCAACGGATTTGAAAGATGAAGAGAAACGATAATAGACTTGTTTTTTTTTCTGAAGTCGGGGTTACATTCCAAGACAGCATTTAGATGAATAATGTAATAGTACGCGTAAAGCTGGCACTGCAACTGCTCACGAAGGACAGAAAGCATTTAATTCTGACCTAGTTAAAATGCTAGTAGCTTGTAATTTCATAGAACACAGTGAATCATCACCAGCTTACAAAATTGTGGTGGTAATGTCCTATATCCGTCCCTGGTATTGACATCATGTACCCCTGACTTCCGACCTCTAGCTTTGAGTTAAAAATTAAATTATAGCCTAGGAAAGGAATTGAGGAATTTTTTCAAAAAATTCCTCAAGCGTTAACAAAAAAATGGTAATTAGGTAAAAAATAGTGCAAATTGAGTGCACTAGTTTTGGATCAAATCGGTTTGTAGGAACATAACCAAAAAAACGCCCAAAACGCAAAACAGCCCGGTTTTCAATGTCGTTTTTGAGATACTTCCTCAAATTTGACAAACTTGGTCCATTGTATGATTGTAGAGCACCTCTTCACGAACCAAACGCACTTTGAAAAATTACCGTATGACTGGTATTGACAATTGCCGGGCCATTTTTTGAAAACACCTTTTTTTACATTTTTTTCAAATTGCACCAAAAGTTATGAATGTTTTTTATTTAAAATTTTTACTGTAAGTAGCCGCCGAAAAGAGCTACAATTTGGTCACTCGAAGTCCCTACGACTTTCGTAGGCCGAGTAATTAGATAGTAAAAAAAAGGGCAAATTTCGAAGGTTTTTATTTTTTTTTTGCAAAAAGTTGTGAACCGATTTTAATTTTTAAAGACTGATTTTCTTCGTGTCTTTAACGTGCTATTTTTTTGTTTTTCTGAAATAATTTTTTTTGGTACTTAAAAAGTGAAATAAACCATTTTTCACACGTTTATGAATTTTTTTCGTTTTCCTACAAATCGATTTGATCCAAAACTAGTGCACTCAATTTGCACTATTTTTTACCTAATTACCAATTTTTTTTTTAAAGCTTGAGGAATTTTTTGAAAAATTGGACCTATTTTGGCTATCTTTCCTAGGCTATAATATATTTGTAATTTTTAGATTTCGAACACAGCTAGACAGATTCATTAACCGCTGTAAATTTACTCACCTACCTCTATTTTTAATTTCGCAACCAAGCTATTGGCGTGTCCCAACTCCTCCTTACATTCTGCTAATATTTCGGTCTTCTCCTCCCTAGAATTTAAATTAAAACAACATATACGCACCGGTAATAAATTTTTGTATGTATTTACGTACAATTCTTGTCTTTGTTTCCGCAATCTGGCTTTCCAATCGGCGAGTTCCACCGCCAAATGATTGGACTCCACGCCCTCGGATGACGCGGAGCCATTCGCGCTGCCCTCCTGTCCCAGATCGGTGACCCACTGCTGCAAGAGTTTATCGCGTTCTCCGGTTAACGTTCTTATGTACGAGTACAACCGATCCGGAGGCTGTTCGGTCCAATAAGATGTTAAAACTACGCTCTGATCGTCGGTTACCTACGAGATTCCTTCATAAAAACTAACCTAACTTTCTAAGGCAGAAATAAGACACTTTTAGTTTCAGTTTAGTCATGTTTTGATTTCTTTTTCGTACACCACAAGCACAAGAAAAAAAATTGATGAATTTTACCTAAATGATACCTCAACAAGTAGGTATAGAGATCATTCAAAGGACTAAATAACTCAATTATTACCGTAATTCTTACTTCTATGTACATACCCTTTTTATACATTCTACTATATCGTGCTGGTCGTCTACGGACAGCTCCTTTATCTTCAATATGAACGATTCCTTCGTGGGCCCTTGGACAGCACATCCGAGAAGTAGCAATATTAACAATTTTAAATGCTCCAAAGCTGCACTGGACGCGGGCGCTCTTCCTAGCGTTACACAATCGGGGGAGAGAAATAATGACTTGTCCCAGTTCTTCCTCGTAAACGGCTTTTATATTCTTGATAATGCTGTGGAAGATTTTTATCCTAGCTGCGGTAATACTAAGTCCCTGTAGATTTGTCGTGGTAGGCACTGGTTGGGACGGTTCAGGGTCGATTTGAAGTAAAACTTCGTTTATAGGGGATCCATCGAAGAATGTTTCGTACACTTGAAGTGCATCTGGTTTCTTCACACATGTCGACAACTACAAAGGTAATCGGTAAAACCTCACCACTTTATAAGTATTGAGAAGTTTGCTTACCCATTTTACTAAGGGGCCAGAAAGAAACTCTTCTATATCACTAGCAGAAGCTGCCATTTTTACCTGCACTGTTTTAAATCATGGTAATTAACTATAAGGTATATTTCATCTTCCACGATACTGCCTTTTTGTCGTTCACTTAGAAATAAACAAAACTTCTTGGCAACATACTTGAAGAAGTAATCGCTGAATATTACAGACCAGACACAGGATAAGAACTCTATTCTATTTATAATCGTAAACAAAACAAATAAATCCTACTAACTTTTCACATTTGACAGATGTTTGACGTTTTCAGAAGGTTAGAAAGGCACTTGTTACGAAAAGTTCCTGCTGCGAAAATAGTTTGTTTATTTGTCCGACTTGATCTGCTTAGAGCAGTAATTGTAATTACACCAAATAGGTTGGAGCAAGTATAGAAAGAAACGAACGTAGCCTCCTCCACATTAGCTGCTTTCGATTTATACGAAATAATCAGTTACTCACCTCAGTTAATGATTTCTCACTTAATAGAACGTTCGATTTGAACAAAAAGACTGGAACTAATGAGAGAGAGCTCGCTGTATAACGCGAGGGGCTCGAATATGTCCATCTCCAGAGGCGCTGTAAGCAGTGTCGTTCTATACTAATCTGTGTGAGTTAGAGTCCGTGTGAATGTCCGTGGTGCGAATACGCTCGATATTTTTCGTTAATTTGTTGTTATCTTTGTAATTACAAATTTTCGTAAATATCAATATGAAAAAGTACTCAAAATATTTCATGTTACGTGCTTCAATATTAACAATACAACATCAATATACAATACATACATACATCATTAATTTGAAATAATGTCTGGTTATTCTGAGGCTTCGGAACGCTTCTTGTATCACACAATGCAACACAGCACTTTCGAACCATATTTACCATTCGGATTTTATTTTTATTAAAGCCAACAGCATGTTAGCATAGCATACGCATTGACAGCCTACATTCATAAACAGTCACATGTGGTCCACTGCTCATCACGTGACTTTCGCAGATCAGGTGACGTCGAGCACAGCACTGCTTACAGCGCCTTCTGGAGGCGAACAGATATGAGACCATGACACCGAACGACTTCGGTCTCCTTAGTTCTAGTCTTCTTGGTTAAAAACTAAGATAAGGTTAGGTAACTCATTTCAGTTACATTTTGTCCATAGAAAACCTACGTAGCATAGGTTTTCTATGATTTTGTCTCATTTCCGTGTTAAATCGTAGGCAGCTATTGGGTGCTTTCCATTTACCCGACTCCCAGCGACTCCTGTCTCGACTCGCGTCAACTAGTGTTGACTCTCATCAAATGGGTAAATGGAACGCTCGCTAAGCTAGTTTCTTACAAAAATTGTTGAAAGTAGTTACTGCAAATAATTACATTTGTCACCTACCTTCATTTTCTTCAATCAGATTTCGCATTAACTCCACTATATATTCTGCTTTACCGCGTTCGTTTAGATTTTCCCTTCTTTTACACTCACCAGCAGCGTGAACTCAGCTGTCTAGCGGAGTCTGTTTGAGGTGACTTGTGTCGTCGACTCACGGCGACACAAATCAAATGGAAAGCACTTTCGGAGACAGGAGTCGACTCGTGTCGACTTGTGTCGGTAAATGGAAAGCACCCATTCTGTTCTGTGACTCATCGTCGAAAACCCATAGATTTAGTAAGAATAGATTGTTCGTGCCATTATAAAAATCGGTGTGGGAACGTACGAATTAGAAAAACGCGGGCGGCATAGATCAGGTAGTGTCCTTTTCGTCTGACTGTGCTAAAGTGAGAGAATGGTACTGCCATTTCATTCACTCAGTTACTTTTCTGCCATTGTTCTTCAGCCCGACTACAGCACAGCACAGCTGGCTTATTTTTCATTATAACAAGTGCTGTGGTAATATCCCGAGAATAATACACCACCATATATTCTCGGGTATATCTCTAAATATTTATTTTTGCAACTAAAAACAAGAAAAGGTTGATGTTATGATTGCGACTTAAGAGAGAATAAATTTCGCGACTTAAGCGAGATGATGCACGGATTTGGTGACTTAAGAGGGGTTCGAGTGTATGTATATCCCTACCAATAAACACTATGATAAAGCCACACTTCACTCTTCTATGAGATCAACCGGAAATACATACACTCGATTCCCTCTTAAGTCACCTTCGCTTAATTCACATTTCCTCTTATTTCACCACGTTTTTCTCTATTATGTCACGAAACCGTCCCGCTTAAGACGCCGCCTGTAAAAGTTTTAGAACTACGTTTGGAAATTGGAGTCTCGCATGAATATGTACAATTTTCATTGAAAAAAATGATTGTGCAATACATTAAATATAGACACCTAACCTTCAAAATAGGTTAGGTGTCTTTTAAAAATATTTAACCTTAAAATATTTATTCAAGTGGAAAATTGAACTTTGCCACGCACGACTGGGTATACTTACGTTATACTGGGTATACTTATTTTTTCGTTCAGCTGGCTCATTTTTTCATGTGTGATATACCACAAGTGCTGTGGTATATCTCTAAATATTTCTTTTTGAGACTAAAAAAACGAAAACGTTATGAGAGAATTAATTTCGCGACTTAAGCGAGAAAATTATGTACGGATTTGGTGACTTAAGAGGGAATCGAGTGCACGTTTTTGTCTTCGGGTTGAAATCATAGAATAAATATATGAGAAGTGTGTTTGCCAATTGTAAACGTGATTGGTGAATTCTATAAAACCTTGTAAAATTGACCAATCACGTTTTACCCGCAAAAAAAAATTGAAACGCAAAGCGCATCCGTGTTCAAGTTAAAAATTTAGGGCAGATCACTAAAGTGTCTCATTTACGGTACATATTTGGAAATTACTTACAGGAAAACAAAAAAATTACTACCCCGATTTATTCCCCTAACCGTTTAAAAAAATCAAACTTTAACCAATCCAGAAAAAAAGTGAACAAACGGGTAAATCAATAGACTGTTCTATCAGTCTTCAGCTTCAGAAAGATGTAAGTTTGAAATATTTCAGGTCGAAATTCGTGCTGCAGACGTAAAACTAAAATGAAAACGAAAAATAAAGGACACCAAATTCTGTTAAATATTTTTATTGAAATAAGAGCTGGTACTGTAATGCTAGAAAGCTTCTATTAATACAAGTAGGTACATAAATATTAAAATCCACTAAAAGCAAAGTATCACTTAGGTATTCACGTTCACAAAAATACAATCTATAAGTTTGGTTACGCGGCAAATGCTAATAATATAATGTGAATGCCTTAATTAATTTATATTAATATTGCTATTATTATAAGATGAAACATGCTATTGCACTTTATTCTGAGATATGTGTACTTCAACAACAACTGCACCCTCTCAGTTTCAAAATGTAACAAATATAACAAAAAATGTCTGTATATACAGTTTCCGTTGAACAGGCAAATCATTCAAAAATAAATATTATTGGCGGCCTTGGGTTTCTCTCTACAAAAGTAAAAACTCCATCGGAAAAACGTTAATTCGTTTATGTTGTCCTTAATGTGGTTTTTGAGGAATTAATAGAGTTGCAAAAATTTGCATTTTTTAAAATCAATATTGAAATTAAATTTAATATTACAAATAAAAAGTAAAATTCACACCTCAGGTATTCATTTATTTGTATGATATGAAAAAAATATCTTGTAAACACAGGGTGTCTACTTTTATTTATGTATAAATCCATATAATTCTAATTTTTGAAGATAATCTGAAATCAACGCATCGAAAACTGGTTCTTCTGACTCTACTGTCGCTTTTAATCTACAGTTGTAATAAAACTGTAGTAGAAAAGAATACATTTTTTTTGTCTACTACCGTTATGTCAAAATTAAGCGATTCCAGATAACATTCAACTGTCTTGACATAATTCCATGGCACACTTGATTCGTCTAGAGGCTTTCAAATTCAATATTTTGCACAACTTTGAGATCATATAGAAAGAAACGTCTTGTACATTCTTTATTAAAATTTTGCACATTGATTCAGATTTCAAATAAAAAGTCACTAAATGGTCATATTGAATTTCGAGGGTGTACAAAAAAATCGTAGAGGGCTGCATCTTAAAAGTGACGGTAGGGTCAAAAAAAGCAGTTTTCGATGTCCCTTAAATAG
The DNA here is from genome assembly GCA_029963805.1 of Aromia moschata. Lineage (NCBI taxonomy): Eukaryota > Metazoa > Arthropoda > Insecta > Coleoptera > Cerambycidae > Aromia > Aromia moschata. The sequence continues at coordinate 129,682 of JAPWTK010000094.1, forward strand.
AAAAAAAGTTTAATTGATTATCTCGACAAATAAAGATTATATGGATAAATAAGAGAAGAATTATTAAAAAAAATATAATGTATAGGAAGTCTAATGCCTTGTAAATTTTCTCAGATTGATTTGTCGCCTTGTATTGTAGTAAATTTCTCTTGAGGGTAGCCTGTTTTTGAATTTAGTGAGATGAGAGTAAAAGTTTAAATATGTCTTTGTAATATTTGGCAACATAAAACAACAATCAGAAAATCTCTTAGTAATATTTTAACAACTCCATTGTTACTTTTTAATTTTATACTCTCCAGTTTGAATAAAGTTTAATGTATTTTTCTTGTGTTGCATCAATTTTAACTACAAAATACATATTTATACAGGGTATGTATACAGGGTGTCACAAAAAGCGATGTCAAGCCGAAAGGTGGTTAGAGACCTGATGTCCTGACTGGTCATGTGACAAAAAAAAATTAGATGAAAGCGCCTTGGTTCTAGAGATATAGTCACTTTTTAAAACTGGCGAAAAATCGTTTCTTTTTTGGGGGGGGCCCTTTTTTTAGGGTTTCAGTAGGGGTACTTCCAAAAAAAATTTAGAAATCCATTTTTCATTTATTATCATCACCCAACTTTGACTATTCACCCTTTACGACGTGGAATCTACAACTGTCCTAAAAAGATGGCGCATCTAATGCAGATTTCAAAATGGCAATAAAAGAAGTAGCTTTAATTGTTTAAAAAAATGTACCTAATTCAACCACACCCCCTCGCCAATTTCAAAGTAATTTTTTGTGTGAAACTCGAATATTGTTTATTTTTTCATCTTTTGGTATGAAAACTGTGCGAGGATAATAAAAAATATAAGTAATTTAAAGTATTGTCCTTAATAGTTATTTATCTTTTTTTGTATATAAAGGAATGTTGTAACTCCCTTAAATTTTGAAGAAAAATTGAAAAATTAGTTGTTATTTACTCTAACTATCCAAAAAAAAAAAAAAATAATAAAAAGCAAAACAACTATTTCAGGTAAAAAAAGGCTTAAAGGCTTTGAATATTCCTACCTTTTTACAGCGATAGCTGGACTATCACTAGCGTAAACAAAGCCAGGTCGTTAGTACAAATATATGAGTAGTAAAACGTATTGACCAAGGAATGAGATCGGTCTGGTCATAATAGCGAAATAATTTTTCACCAATTTTACAAAAATGGATAAATCTCGTGAACCAATACACTTTTATCTACATTTTTTTGTCACATGACCAGTCAGGACCTGGTTTTACTTACCCTTTCGGCTTGACGTTGCTATTTGGGACACCCTGTACGAAACAGATGGATTTATAGTACGCATTCTATTGCAAAGGACCTGTACGTTTATCATTAACTATTATGGCACATCAAATGAGTTGATAGTTCAAAACTGAAAAATACCTATTTAAAATTATAACTAACGACTGAGGGTGATAGCATGAAAGGATGTTCTGAGCCTTGAAGAGTAATAAAACGAATTGTACCCATGTTCGCCATAAATGTATATTTTCAAATTTTGCGAGTTAGATAGAAATACGTACCGTTTCTGACGAAATAAAACAAACCTATGACCAAAGAAAAAAATTTATGGCAGACGATGAAACATTTTTCGTCAACTCATATCCGTAGCTGAAAAACGTGTGCAAATAAAGAGTGGCAGATGTCAAATTGTACAATATAAAGGCACACCTATTACATAGAAAGTATTGATTTAAATAGTAACTCAGCTCGACAGGTAATATTGGTAGAATGAGGATATATTCGTATAAGGTGAAAAATTAAAAACCGCTGCGTCACTATTTATAAAAATACCGGTTATAATAATACAATCTAAAATATTCTCTGTACATTGGTTACATATCTTATTGTTTCATGTCTAACACTAGAATAAAGATGACATTAAAAGCGATTTCAAATCCGACAACACCTAAGCCCAAAATAAAAAATGTGAAGGTTCCGCTATAATTTAGTGATGAACACATAAGATTTGTCGTTAATATTTCCAGATTTTGCGTGGAATGGTTGTCAAAGTTTACTTCTCTAAAAGCTCAACTGTTACATTAATAATGATTTGTTGTTTTATTATTAAGATTAAAAGCGCACCACCTGAAAGATTGTTTGTAAACTCATATTAAAGGCGTCGATACTGTGAAAATGTCGCCAAGTCTCACTTAACAATGTTTATGAAGAAAAACGGAACGGAACATTTAAAAGTTATGTACAGGGCGGTCTACTTAAGGAGGTTTCTTCCACGACTCTTGTTACTGTAAATTTAAGAAAAAAAATGTTTCAAATTAAAGTCCCCCAATATGATGTAATGCATTTCTGTAAAATGTCATACTCCATTTTCTGTAACCGCCACACAATATTTTTCAAAAACAGTTGAATTTCTCCAAATATTTCGGAGAAGTTCAGGCACCATGTTTTTTTAGGTCAATAAAGTCGTCCTAAAATTTAGTGGAGTGTCAAAAAATGCACAAATATACAGGGTGTTCCGTTTAAAAGAACAAAGTTGTGTAGTAGTTACAGGAGACAGAGCATCCTATGTGATTAGACATATTTTAAAAATATGCACCACATCATTTTGGGAAACACTTATTTGAAACATTTGTGTTGTGGAAGAAGCCGCCTTAGGTAGAACACTTGGTATATATTTTGGACCATATAATTAATTAGGGCAGTATTTATGTAGTAACAATGAAAATAATCTATTTGTGCAACAGATTTAAAGTATTAATGCATAATATCTGGTCAATGCAATATTTTCAATAATCTTGTGGAATTTGGCGACCTTCTTCTTTATTAGATTCAGTTTGATATTGACGAGATTTTGCCAAATTTACAAATAAAACCAAAGTAGAATTTGATCACGAGATGTAGTTTTTAAAATGAAACAATTTGTAAAACATCTGAACCCCATATTTCATCACTAATTTTGCTCTTTCGGTGGTGCAACTTTAATCACCGAAACTTCTAAAACTCCTCGGCTCTAATTGCACTTCTTGAATTATTGCATGTGTTTTTTTTTTTAATGATTTCAGTGTTTATCTTAACTGTAAATTAACTTTTTTTTTAGGACGATGTGAAACAAAACTACTCTAAAAGAATTAATTGTTTTCTTCTTAAGTTGCCAAAATATAACTAAAAAAACTTCCAAATAACAATAGACGTATTAAGGAAACAATTAAAATAAACTTAATCTAACGATAAAAAAGCTACTATCTAATGTTGTTAACAAAAAAAATAAATGTACAACAAATAACACAAACTGGAAAGGGTGTACACAGTACACGCACACACGTTATACGAATAAAAATCATGGAGTTGTCAATGCCGAAAAACTTAATAGATATTACGAAAATAGGCCCAAAAGTTTTGTACCAATTTATAACATATGTATATAAAAATAATCATTAAAAATGACATTTATTACACCAATTGACTAAAATTGCAATTGCCTGATAACTAAAGTCGAGAAATTCGCGGACCCTAACAGGACCGTATTAAGGGGAAGTACATAGCTGTTGGTATAATTAAAAATTCTCGCATTTTCGTAAGGGAACATGTGACCCACATAATATTTTAGGGAGTGTTTACTAACCGAAATAGAATGGTATAACAGCAAAGAAAATACTTTAAATGAAACATTAAAAGAATCTGCCTCACCAGAAAATAAACCCCAGGTAAATACAAAATCTTTTTATTCTTGTTACTTTTTCGAAATATCAAGATATGTTATGAGAATTCTAATTTGTATTTAATGCCAATATTTCGTTTTTTTTAAACTTCACTTGATAACTGTGGAAAAACAATTCACAAATATTTTAAGAGCTAAGCAAGTTTCATTTGCAGGTTTTTTACTAAAAAAAAGACGTTTTCCACGAACCATTGTCCTTATTCATACTACTGATACTGAATAAGGACAATGGTCCGATATCCACAAGTCCACTGTTTGCTCTGATAAACAAAGACAGTTACGGTTCAGTGAACCGTGGCAACAAATTTAGTATAAATACTGCAAGTGTGTAGGCTAGAATTCAGTTTTAATCTTCTCCTGAAGATGCCAACTTGGTTGGCGAAACGCGCATCGAGAAAAGTATAGTAGTTCGGTGTTTCGTGGAAAACGTCCAGTTTTTTGTTTCTACGCCGAAGGTTCCAGTACCCACTCCAGGTTTTTTACTATTATAGTCTTCTATTTGGGTGTAAAAATTACTCCACAAAATAAGAAGTGGGTCTCATGTCTTCTTAAGGCCGCTTTACAGTTCGCAATTTTTCTTGCACGCATACGTATTTGTTTGCAGATAAAAATTTCAAGCCCGGAGCTACAATTATTGCGGCTATCTGCAATTTGACGTGTTGCCAACTGTTTGACATAACCTCAACATTCAACGTGCTGTGCCATCATTTGTATTGTGTTTTGTGATATCTAAAATTTCGAAATAGTGACTTAATATTTTTCATTATCTTTTCCTTACAAGGAATATGTGCATTAAGTTTCCTACAAAATTGTGTACTTCGCTGTTCGTCGTGGGTTAAAAGGAAGCCCCATTTAATATTTCATATATTTCCTGAAGAAAACAACATCAAGTTTCCGTGGTGCATAAATTTGGTGAAAAGGAACGCATAGATAGACGCAAGACTTGGATATTAAACATTAAAACTGAAGACAGAAAAACCAGTTATGAAAAAGTCTGTTCTCTGTTTTCTTCATTTTGCTGAGGGTGGCTATTTTTATCGATATAAGTTTTAGTATTTTAAGGTCAACGTAAAGATATTATAATTCTTGTCTGTTTCAGCCAAGTATTAAAAAAAAGCGGAAGATATTGAAAAAACTGCAGTGCCTTCAAAGAAATTACCTTTGCAAAAGAACATGAAGGAAAAATGGTCATCCAGAACTCTTCGAATGAAGAAAAAAATCTCAATGAAAGATGACGATGGCTCAGTTCGATGTCTAACATTCTACTTTCACAAGCAACAAATTGAACGTAAGCACATTAAATACGACGTAACAACAGAGAAGTAATCATGGCACAGTAACTAGTTCCAAAATTTTCCTGGCCTCTTAAATTTTGACGCCTACACTGGTCACATTCACCGAGTTCATTAGATCACAAAACTGACAGCAATCAACACTGAACCCCGTTTAGGAAGCTAGAATTACCAGTGCAAGCAAAGATCAATTTATTATTATCATTAAGAGGATCATTGAAAGTGAATAGACGATTTACAGCCCTAAAAATTCGAACTGAGTTTCTAAACTGATGGGAGTTACTCACAAAAAAAAAATCAAAGTAGTTGCTGTAATCAAACCAATTCTGAGGCCTTAGAATAGAAGAAGGAAGGTTACAGTCGTCATTAAATCATGACAAGATCAGAAGATTTTAAAAAATAATTCTTAAGTTGAACTTTGAATTATGTGGCTCAAAAAAGTGACTTACGTTCGTCACAGAGAAAATGTTGTTACCAATGAAGAAGTATGGTGAATTAGAAAAGGAAATATGTAAAACTAGTGTTTCGGTGTTATTAAGCGAATCATCATACATTTAGCATTAGAAACAATTATTATTAAAAAAAAAAAAATGTATATCGTGTAATTTTTCCAAATTACAAGGAAAAAGTAGTTTCTTAACCCCTAAACCTTCTGATTTTACTGTTGAATTAATGTATTAAATTGTGAAAATTTAGTGTTGACTAAATTATATATAAAAAAAGATATTTACTATTTATCCAATAATAAATAGATATTAACAATTTGAAGAGATTTAGTGTTGACTAAATTATGTATATAAAAAAGATATTTACTATTTATCCAATAATAGATATTAACAATTTGAAGAGATAATATGAAACACGTGACGTTTTTACACATTTTCAACATTTAATGTTGAAATGATTCCCGCAAACCATTTTTTTAAAATCGATTTTTTTCCTCAATTATCGATTCATAACATAAAAACTGGGAAAAACATAAAATATCATTCCTCTCTTTAATACCATAAATCAAATTGAATTTTATTATTTGATATGATTTTTTTAAAGCTTTTATAGATCCACACTGTTGGCAAATTCAGATCTTCCGTCGGGATGTCGGTCTAAGTCATTCATTGGTTAGAGAGAAAGGCTGCGGACCAATAAGATTACATCCTTCACGGTGGTGGGCGGGGCCACCATAAGGAAGCCAATAACGTCACATCCTTCGCGCCGGCCCCGCCCACCGCGTAAAGCTATTGGTCTGTGACCCTTCCCTCTAACGAATGAATTACTTGCATCCACTTCCACACGGAAAGTCTGACTTTGTCAATACTGTACAACTCAATAATAAATAAACAATATTTTGAATAACGTAACATTTTGAAAATATTTATAAACAACTCAAATCACCTGTAAAAGAAATATTAAAACTAAAACAAAGAATTACTATAAATGTAACAAAAAATTCTATTGGATTGGCACAAAATTTTTGGCGAACGTGTGGCGAACTTTTGCTCAAGGCGCTTGACAACCCTATAATAATGGAGGTAGTTAACAGTGAAGGAGATAGGCGTGTAACAACACTGATACAAGGAATTAATTGTATAAACTAAACCGATTCAGCATACCGAAATATCATTAGTGTTGTACAGGAGTGGGTCGAAAGTATGTGGATTACATTCTCGTGGTGATCTGTTAAGGGCCATATGTCGATCGGAATTATTATAAACCGAATGAACTGCCGGTCAATAGGTTCAGCTCGTGGAATTTTTAGGCCCAATTTTGAACTACCGTAATTCAAAGGATAGCTGATCGATGATTTGAGGTGTTTGACAGCAATGGAAAATGCATTCCATTCCAATTTATGCTACCAAAAAGAATTTTGAGGATATTGAAGATGGGAACCTCCAATAAACAAACTTGTTAACATGCACAGAGCGCTTTTTTTTACTTCGTGAATCTGTTTTTTTACAACGGTTCAAAACTGAACCAAAAAATTGACCAACGAAAAAGTCGAACCAATCGACAAGTAGTTTAGTTATTTATTCTCCGTAAAAAAAATTATTATCGATAATTCCATCGGCTGGAACGATACGCCGGAGAGCTTGATGCAATAAAGACGTGAGCGTCTCAAAAATGTAACGGCAACCCTTCGACCCGCCCCGTTGTAAGCATGTTGCCATTAATATAAAACGTACAAACAATAAAAGTCGAAAAGAGCACGATGTAGTGCGATTATTTATTAATGATATTTTAAATCTATTACTGGCAACTAATGGCACCTGACAGGAAATTATTTTCATACATTTATTACAGAGGGAGGTGGAAAATATGCAGTTGATTTCGGGGTAGGTTTTAATCGCTGTTAGTGAAGTAATCTGAAGCGTTGCCTCGACAAATCGGACAGGTTCTATTGGACTGAAATCGAAGAAGATACTCGTTAATTAGGGAAGGGGTCGGATTGCGTGGTTTTGAATTCTCGGAGAGCCAAAAAAACTGCCTCAACTGGTAGAGGTCGTTGTGCAGTACGCTTTTTTGATTAGACTTACGTTGAATTGTGACGAGATACGATTTAAAATTAACCTGTTTGGAAAAGTAGCGCCTAAAGGGCGTGCAAGTTTAAAAAATATAAAATAAGTAGTATTTAGCTTGTTAAAGAACATACGAGGTGTGTAAATTAAGTAAGGAGACTGAGTTTTTAACCCGTTTCGGCCGAAAACTCCACTCCTGGCACATCGCTCTTCAGCGCCTCATAACTAATACTATTTGCGACAGAAAAATTTGACAGGGACATATTTTTGAAGTTTAAGACGTGCCCTTTCTGATGGTGTATATGAAATTCCTCCGAAAAAAATATTAATTATGAAAAAAAAGCAATTTAAAAAAAACACAATTTTTTTTGCATTTTTTTTTTTATCAAATTTTCAAGGGGTTTCCGGCAATGGACCTGGAACCTCACTAACCAGTGGAATAAATGTTTGAACTTTAAGTGTACGTGGTTTAAAGATCGATTTTTTCCCTTATGCGTTCAAAATGGCGCCCGAACTGCAAAATTTTTGCGTAAAAATTCGAGAATTTTTTATTGGAAAATAATGTATTTTTACAAAAAAATTGTCAAGAATAATAAGTTCTTAAAATCACTGAAAGAATGCACTGGAATTTTTTTTTCAAAATTTTTTGAGCAATTTTTTGGATTTTGCAAATAGTCAATTTTTGCAAAATTTAAAAAATTGCTTACAAAATTATGAAAAAATTCCAGTGCATTCTTTGGATGACTAAGAACTTTTTATTCTTGACAATTTATACGAGGCGCATTCATAAAGTAAGGGCCGTTTGGTCACAGAAAAAAATGTACTCATAAGAAACAAATTTTATTGTCATATTTAGTTAGGTACAATCTTACTTTACTTCTCTACATAATCGCCGTTCACTTCTAAGCATTTTTCGTACCGCTGCACCAGCTTCTTTAACCCCTCTGCATAGAAGCTTGCCGCCTGAGAGTTGAACCAGTTGACAACGGCGTTTTTGAGTCCCTCTTCGGTTTCAAAACGTTGTCCACCGAGCCACTGTTTAAAATGCAAGAAGAGGAAGTAGTCGCTAGGTGCAAGGTCGGGACTGTACGGTGGGTGGTCAAAAAGTTCCCAACGAAAATCTTGAATTTTCTCATTGGTTTTGGCAGCAGTGTGAGGACGCGCGTTATCGTGGAGGAGGATTATGCCAGATGACAGTTTCCCGCGGCGTTTGTTTTGGATCGCACGTCTCAATTTTTTGAGCGTTTCGCAGTACACGTCAGCTGTAATTGTTGTCCCACGTTCCATGAAATCAACCAAAAGAACACCGTCTTTGTCCCAAAAAACTGTAGCCATCAATTTTCGACTTGTGTACTGAGTTTGCTTAAACTTTTTCGGTTTTGGTGAAGATGAGTGTCGCCACTGCATCGATTGCAGTTTTGTTTCTGGGTTGGCGTAGGATACCCACGTCTCGTCCCCAGTAACAATGTGAGAAAACAAATCATCTCCATCTTGTTGATAACGGGTCAAAAACTTTCGTCCACTAGACATTCTTTGCTCTTTGTGGTGGTCGGTGAGCATTTTTGGTACCCACCTTGCACACAATTTGCGGTATGCGAGGTTTTTTGTGACAATAGTGTAAACAGTAGTGCGTCCAAGTTGAGGAAATTTGTTAGCCAGGCCACTAATCGTCAATCGACGATCAGATCACAGTGTTTGGTCCACTTGTGAAACGATTTCATCGGTCTGGATACTGGGCGTGCCACTCCGCTCTTCGTCATGGACATTTGTTCGGCCATTTGTAAAATCACGGCACCATTGTCTAACCTTTCCTTCACTCATAACTGTAGGTCCGTAAACCAGGCATAACTCCCGATGAATTTCAGCAGCCGACGATCCTTTTGCACATAAGAAACGAATCACAGAACGCACTTCACAGTTGGCGGGATCAACGATTTTCGCGGCCATTGTTCTTTGCATTCACGGACAACAATACGACTTCAGAATCAAAACAAATGACGCTGTAGCTTCGCAATGAGTCAGTAGATGGCACTGCAGTAGTAAAACTGTGCTTCGAAGCGCCAATATTTATATATAAGCAAACGGCCCTTAGTTTATGAACGCGCCTCGTAGTTAAAATGCATTGTTTTCGAGAAAAAAATTTCCAAAGATCAAATTAGTATAGAAATTTAGAAATTTTTTTCTCGAAAACAATCCATTTTTACTACTCTAAATTGTCAAGAATAAAAAGTTCTTAAAATCACTCAAAGAATGCACTGGAATTTTTTCTAAATATTTTTTAAGTGATTTTTTAAATTTTGCAAAAATTGACAATTTGCAAAATCCAAAAAAGTTGCTCAAAAAATTCCAGTGCAATCTTTGGGTGATTTTAAGAAGTTTTTATTCTTGACAATTTTTTGTAAATGTGCATCATTTTCCAATAAAAAATTCTTGAATTTTTACACAAACATTTTGCAGTTCAGGCGTCATTTTGAACGCATAAGGGAAAAAATCGATCTTTAAACCACGTATACTTTGAGTTCAAATATTTATTCCACCAGTTTGTGAGGTTCCAGGTCCATTGCAGACCGCACAAGTTCCCGTATTCTATCGACATGTTCATTGGTTCTAGAAAATGAAGGCATTCCGCTGAGTGGTTCATCTTCAATTGACTTTCTTCCTTCTGAGAATGCCTTAAACCACCGAAAAACCTGGGCTCTTAAAAAAACACTGTCTCAACAGTGATAAATAGAGCCCGCATGTTAATAATAGATTCCAGGACCGGTCTTAACGCGACTGAAATACTGTTACTTTTATGTACGTACCACGTTCATTAAGTACATCGCCAAATCCTTTATATATTGTGGCGAGCATGGCAATGAATCTCCCCTGCGTCGTTATCGGTGGCCTGTTGTCCCAGTAAACACTGCCGCTTCGAGAGACAGCTGAAATGTTCGCGGAGAAACTAGTGTGGCAGCGATTATGCCTAGCAGCTTCTCGATTGACCGACGGGAAATATAAAAACCCTGCGCGGAAGAGTCAGCCTTTAAAATAAATACGTGCGGTTCGCGTTCGGGAAGACGTACGCCGATATAAATTGCTGTATTTATTATCAGTGTCAGTCAGTAGTTATTTCGTTATTTACTTAAATACGCAAATCGTATTTTAAAAGCGCGCGTCTAATTTTCCACACGAAAACGAACCCGAGCGGGATAAAACGTTACTATATGTACATAATAGTAACGGTATAATCGGTGTTCAATCAAATAACGCCATTATATTCCGGAACACAACCCGTCCGCCTTGTTGTGCGCCCCACTCTTACCAAGTTACGGCACGTGTTAACGCGAACATAATTTACACTTCTTATTAGTATTAGTTAAACTGCGATGGTCGATGCATCATTCGTGTGCACGAAACGTCGAATAAGTTTGTAAAAATGTCGGGTCAGCGTCCGTCGCGTGTCACGGTGGAGCGTTGGATAAACAATTTTCCAGAACTGACCCTCTAGTCCAATCAAATTATCGAAAATACCTCATTTTTTGCCAAAAAAAAGTTCAATAACTGAAAATATGAAAAAAATTAGGAAAAAGTCCGTAGAGTTCAATGAATTACTTTACCCCACCTGAATTTTTGGGCTTCATTTTCAAAATGGCGTCCAAAGTTCGCAAAAAACAGTTTTTTTCATTTATAAAAAAAAAAAAAAAATGTTTCAAACAGAAGTTGTAGGAATTTTTAATACGGATCGAATAAGCCCAAACCGGTTTTGTTCTATAAATAAATTAATTAGAAATTGCAAAAAAAAAAAACGCTAAAAATCGCAATTTTTTCAAATAATTTCAAAAATAAATTTTTTAAGAAACTTGGTAAAGGATAGCTCTTGGTGAGGAAATAAAACGATTTTTTCAAAATTGTCTTTAATAATTACACGATTATGTGCAAATATTGCGCGAGCATCAAATCGATTTCAAATATCGCAAAAAAAGGATCGAAAAAATCGTTTTTTTTCGGGGCCATAAAACTTTGATTAACATTTTTATTTCGATTCGTATCAAAATGTCGATACTGCCATTCGAAAGTTGATATTTTTTCACAAATTTTAAAAAAAAAAAAGTCTGGCTTACGACCAACAGGGGCCCAGAAAAAAAAATTTTTTTGAAAAATCGCCACGACCTCATTTATTAATATTAAGGGCTGAAATCATTCAATTCTGAAACAATCATTTTATTTTGCTCACCAAGAGCTATCCTTTCATCAAGTTTCATAAAAAAAATATCTATTTTAGAAAGAGATACAGCTATTTGAAAAAAAAAGCGATTTTTAGCGGTTTTTTTTGCAATAACTAATTAATTTATTTATCGATCAAAACTGGTTGGGCTTATTCGATCAGTATTAAAAATTCCTACAACTCTTGTTTGAAAATTTTTTTTCTAGTGTTTAGTTTTTTTATAAATGAAAAAAATTTTGATGAAAAAACCGTTTTTTGCGAACTTTGGACGCCATTTTGAAAATGAAGCCCAAAAATTCAGGTGAGGTAAAGTAGTTCTTTCAATTCTACGGGTTTTTTTCATCTTTTTTTACATACCTTTGTTTACTGAACTAAATTTTGGCAACAAAAAATGAGGTATTTTCGACTATTTTATTGGCCTAATATTACTTTCCTGGATACTCAGATAGTTCAGTTGCACATCCGTCACTTCCAGGGCGGTGCGGCGGTTCGGGATTTGGTGCGCGGTTCTCTACTGTTACTACGATTCTGTCGTTTAATTAAATGAAACAAAGTTTTCCTTGCGATCCTCGTCTAAGTGCTGTGGTAGCAGACTTCGTGGTTTGGTAAATTTTCAAAATACCCGACATATTTGATCCTGTCAAAATGTAAAATGCCGGTCATTGAACGCATTCAGGCCTGAACTTATCAAAGATGTACGTTTGAATTGGCAAAGCCTACTATCACTTTGACTTACCCTCCTTATATGTTCTTTAACAATTGCATACAAAGATAATAAAGGCAAAAATATATATCGTATACTCACTCTTAGCCACTTATCGATACATTTGGCATGGAATTCGTGCGAGCACGGCAGGACTCTCAGGATCTGCCTGGCCTCGAAGTCGCACATGCACACCACGCAAGACGTCTGGTCGCCCTCGTGGGTGTCCGCGTTGTATTTGTAGCTGACGAGCTGCTCGATCTCCACCTTGCCCAGACCCCGAGGCTTCGCCTCGCCGAGCTGCTCGGCCAAGTTCAGTAGGGCCTCGTAGTTCTCCGTCTCCGTGGAATCCGAGCTGCTGAGGTCGGTCTGGCTGAAAGGCGACATCGGAGGGTTCGAGAACATGGCGCTGCAAAGAGAAGGCACGTTTCATTGGTCCCGATGAAAAAACGGCAATTTTTTAGTCGTATTTTGCCTTGTAGGGTAAGTTTTTGATCGATTTAAAGAAGTAATAATCATTTTTTTAGACGATCTTTTACTGTTGCTGATAATATTTGCTGTCCCTAAGTCAACACGGGCTAACGCTGTACGTTTGCGATTGACTTCCCTGCGTAGATATCTCGCTAATAAGATCCAGCAGGTTTGCTTCCAAGCGCAAGCTATAAGTGCAGCAAATCCAAGTGCAGCGCCGTTCAGACATATTTTAACGGGTTTTCGTTCCGCCGCGACGTAGAGAGTATCGCATGTGGGCGTGCGTGTATTTTCATGGAAATTAAAAAGGTGTACAAACAAGTTTCCGCCGTTTTTAATAAAAAAATTGGGAATTTATTGTGAAAGGAAGGTACCTAATGTTTTATTCGAAGTATCGTCCATCGCTTGCTACTACTTTTTCCCATCTTTTTTGGTAGCATAAGGATACCGCGTCGGAAGATTGCTTCATCTTAATAATCGTTTTTCGTATGATCTTTTACGTAGCTGATAATAGTTGCTGTCCCTAAGTCCACACGGGCCAATGCTGTACGTTAGCGAATGATTTCAATGCGTAAATAAGGTCTCCAAGTCAAAAGCGCCGTTCGCAGCATTCAGAAATATTTCAACGGGTTGTCGTTCCGCCACGACGTAGAGAGTATCGCCTGTGAGCGCGTGTTTTCATGGAAATTGAAAGGTGTATAAACAAGTTTCCGCCGTTTTTAATAAAAAAATTGGGAATTTATTGTGAAAGGACTGTACCTAATGTTTTATTCGTAATAAAGTATTGTCCATCGCTTGCCACTACTTTTTCCCATCTTTCTGGTAGAATACGGATACCGCGTCGGAAGAATGCTTCATCTTTTGAGGCTATCCACGAATCGACCCAATTTTTGGTATCTTCATATGATGTGAAGTGTTGCTCACACAGGTCATGTGCCATCGATCAAAACAAGTGGAAATCAGAATGAGCAATGTCTGGTGAATACGGCGGGTGGGGTAAAACTTCCCAATTGAGTGTTTCCAAATAGGTTTTGACCGGCGCCGCAACCTGTGGACAAGCATTATCATGCAGGAGAATAACTTTGTCGTGTCTAGAGTTGTAGTGGGCGCGCTTTTCCTTGAGTGCTCGACTCAATCTCATCAATTGTGTTCAGTAGACAGCTCCAGTAATGGTTTCATTCGAGTTTGAGCAACTCATAATACACGACACCAAGCTGATCCCACCAAATACACAAGAGTTTCTTTCCATGAATATTTGGCTTAGCTGTAGATGTTGAAGAATGGCCAGGTGGTCCCCATGATTTCTTCCTTTTTGGATTAACATAATGGATTAACATTTTTTAACACCAGCGATTATACAGTCCAGAAAACCCTTTCATTTATGCCTGGCAAACAGCATTTCACTGTGAAAAATCGGCGTTCAGCGTTTCTCGGCGTCAGTTCATATGGAACCCAATTTCCTTGTTTTTGAATCATTCCCAATGATTTCAACCGATGTGAAATTGCTTGTTGAGTCAGTCCTAATATAAGTATTCTATTCCCATTCTAAATTGAAAATAGGTAGAAAAAAGCAAGGTTGTCAGATATATTTTCTAAAATTGCTAAACTCACTATACAAGTATACTTCATACTTCAGTAAACTGTTAGTTCGTGACGTTCTTAGAAAGCTAGTTTGGAAATATTTAAAAAAAAAATACGTAGATATAAATTTATTAGTTAGCATTAAAATAAAGCGTTTATAAAAATAATTATAAATTCAAACAACTTTATGTATATTACTATACTTAAGAAAATTTTGAAGAGCCGGCAATGGCGGCTGGCGGCACAGAGTAAACCACTGGCGGTAACACCGGTCAACGAGACTATTAGACTACTTTGCACTTAATACATTGCTAATACTTCTTCGGTCAACTGTGCCATAAAATTTTTACGACGTCGTTAAAATGATTTACGACATTTGGAATTCTGACTTGTTTAAGACGCCAGTGACGTGTATTTCAGCTAGGTTTATTAAAACAGACAATTTTTTGAGATTGTCTGGCTAAATGAGCATTATTTACAGCAAATTATATTACAAAATATTAAGAGTTTTGTATGCGGGCTAATTTTCGTCTCCTATATTGATTTGAATGAAAAAAATTATTTCACAATTTTCGAATTTATAAAAGGTATATGCACGCCCATGGAATCATAGAGTTGCACCGCTTTTTTTGTTCCCCAGGCGTATTTATCATTTTCAATTACAAATAGAAGGACTATACATGTTCTTCTTGCGTTTGGCACGAATCTTGATCCAATAATGCTTCCAGTTCCGCGTCTTCGTAAACTTTCGGCCTTCCGCTACGTTCTTTGTCTTCGATGTCAAATTCACCGTTCTTAAACTTTTGAGACCACTCGCGAAAACTTTTCTTACTTAAGGCAGCCTCACCATAAGCTTCTACAAGCAATCGATACGTCTCAGCTGCGGATTTCTTCAAATTGAAGAAGTAAATCGAAAGTTCCCGTAAATGAATCTTATTCGGCTCAAAACTTCGAATTACAACATTTTCGCACACAAACGAATATATTCTACCGATAAAAAATCACTAATGCTTTAAGGTTACGTTGTTGCCTGATGTCCAACCTT
Source organism: Aromia moschata (assembly GCA_029963805.1). Classification (NCBI taxonomy): domain Eukaryota; kingdom Metazoa; phylum Arthropoda; class Insecta; order Coleoptera; family Cerambycidae; genus Aromia; species Aromia moschata. The sequence goes on from JAPWTK010000094.1 coordinate 145,203, forward strand.
ACGATAATGACGTTTACATCTGACAATTTTACGGCGGAAACTTGTTTGTACAACTTTTTAAAGCGGATACTTACAGGAAATGAAAGAGGAAACCGGAGTACTGCGCCGGTGCCGTGATGAGGGGCGGATTGTGGTGCCAGCGGGCCCTCGGCGGCGGCAACCTGGTGTTCCGATGCTGGCGAGTGCGCGCGTGCAGGAGCTCCAAGGGGTTGCTGCGCGTCTCAGCCGACAAGAACAGAGATCCCGACGGGGAGACCTGGATGGGGGGGACGTGCAGAGGCGCTGCGCCGTGCAGGGCCGAATGCGAGTGGTTGTGATGTTCGCTGAGCAACTCCAGATCTAGGCTGTCGGGTCTCTGAAACGTATCGCATTTAATGAGGCTGCGGATTAATAAAATTTCTACTCGCATCAAACCGCTCGTCGAAATTAGAGTAACACTTTTTAGATTGGCGCCATTTGCGTTCTATAAGAGTTAGCGACTTGCGGTTTTTAAGCTTCGGTAGCCTATAGTGTTGGTTTAATGCCCAGAAGTCGCTACGCTGTGGCTTAAACAGTTCGCCGTCCAGACTCCAAGAAGCAACCCCATGTCGAAATTTGAATTCGTAAGATTTTGATGGCAATTTCAGACTTACAGGATCAACTAAGAAGAACGCTGTCGGGTAAAATCTCCATCCCGGCGCACACTAAGTCCTTCTGTGTATTTGGTCGCCTTCCGATCTCCTCAACCCATTTCCAGCCCCCTCTAAGCCCACTCCTTCGCATTTTCACAGGGCTTCGCGTGGTTTGATCTCTGTAAGGCGAACCCATTGATCTTAATAAATTGGTGTGGGGTGCCACACCTCGCTTTGACAACCCAAGCACCCCTCCTAGCCGCACCTACTCCGACCCCCCGCCCACCCCTGTGGTTCCGCCCCTGTAGAAGGCTGTGTGGGATGTCAATTTGTCTCGAATTCATGTCATGGCGTTCCTTGGAGGCTCTTGAAGTTGACGGGACCCACGCATTACATCTCCAACCTACCCACTTGAAAATTTGCCGCGCTGAATTGTCGTAAACAGGTCTTGATGCGTGGGGCGGCTCTGAAAGCCTTCCTGAGGATGCTTTAACCGTTTTCGGCCCACCTCGAATCGTTTGTCTACAAAAAACTTTTTGAGTGGGTGAAAATTCCCGAAAAAAAGGCTCGTTACGTAGGCGGAACCTTCCTTTGTACTTGTGTGAATCGACAATCGGGAAATTCGCGAGAGATGCTTTGCACGCGAGGCAAGTGTTCACTGTGACTTGGGCTCATGAGCCCTTGACTGGGCTAGCGCCTGCGAGGTAGGTCACCCAAACATGCTCTCTCTAGCGAAATTAGCAGAAAAAGGTGCTGTTTGGGTGATGTTCGCGATTGCCGATTCACACGAAGTGCAAAGCAAGTAATCCAGTCTGCGAGCTGGGGAATTAGGACAACTAAATAAGTTTGGTGTGGCTACTCGAATTCAAAAAAATTTTTTTGCATATGTTCTATGCACCTCTAAGGTCATTCGTGACTCTCAACCAACTTGGCAAACCCCTTCAGACCACCCCTATACTATAAAACACACCCCACTCTCACCCTCATTTTTAGAGTGGTATTTAATTTTTGAAGAAATGGCATATCACAATCGGCCGTCCGCAGTGTGTTCCGCAAACTTCGAGAGCCTTCAAGTAATGCCATGACGAGAATTCGTGATAAAACGATATTCCACGCAGCCTTCTACAGGGGCGGAACCAGAGGGGAAGACTGGGAGGTTGTCAAAGGGTTGCATTAGGGGTGCATTAGGGGTGCATTAGGGGGTCTGGAAATGGGACAGCGACCAAATACACAGAATTTATTGAGGAGGTCTTAAACTGTGCCGGGATAGAGTTTTTACCAGACAGAGTCCTTCTTAGTCGATCCGTTGCGAAATCTTGCGAACTCAAATCTCGACATGGGTTTGATTTTTAGGCTGTGGACGGCGAATCGTCACAGTGTAGCGCCTTAGCGTCTCTAACTCGGATAGAACGCAAATGGCGCTTTTCTAAAAAGTGTTACACTAATTTTGACGAGCAGTTTATAACGGAACAATTGCATATAGTAAGTTCTCTGCAATAAAACACTGGACACAGTGCATCATCCCGAGTTTACCCAGTTTTTATAGAACTGAGTTAACAGGATACATTTAATAAACCCTGCATTACTTCTTGTGGATATTATCAGGTGGATTCACTGTTAGCTGGTAAAGTCTTGTTTTAATTCGCTAGCGAAAAAAATTTCAAAAACGTCCTAAATCCTTGGTATCGACATAATGTACCCCTGACTTCCGACCACTACATCAGGACAGAAAAGTTACCTACACCGAAGCCAATTACTCTTTGATACCAGAAATCTCTTTACAGCCTGAAATCTTTTCACTTCAAAATGGGAATTTATTTATTTCGTACTGTTTTTTTCTTTTAATGTTACCTGGGGAGGAAGATGCTGATGCGGATAATGCTGATTGGACACCGATAAAGCACTAGGAGTGGTGGGGAACGCCCCGTATCCTTGGTGAGGAAGACATCCTGGGAACTGCTGGGGTACCAGCTGGGGTCCCGCGTACATGTTGTGCACGTGACAACTGTGCATGTGCGGAGGCGCCCCCGGCGGGGCGGTGCACAGGGAGATGTGCGGCGAAGGGGTATAGCTCCACATTGCCTCATGGTTCATTGGAATTGTTACTGGTACCTGTGATCAGTACCCGTAATAAGCTTCGTATGACAACAGTTTAAATAAACTGTTGTCATATAAAGATATACAATATTTATAAACAGGGTCACTGAACTGATTCTGAAGGTTTTTTTTTTAACTACCACCACTCAAGCAGAGTTGGGCAAATTTTAGTCGATTGATGATTAATGACTAATTTAGTCATTTAGTCATATTCTGCCCAACTCTGCACCCAAGAGTGAAGTTGGAGTTGCGGGTGAAATTTACCAAACTATTCCTCATTTTATATACAAGGATTTTTTTGTGTCTCTAATTTGATTTTAAGTTATTTTCTTTATTTACTCCCCCCAGAAGATGGGAAATTGGGTGGGGTTCACATAATATTGTCAATTTTTTTCAATTATCTACAAATTCGCACCAATTTTTTATGCGATTTTTTTGTTCTTTCATTCGATTTCGATCAAGGGTTATTTTTTGATCTGTCATACCCGAAGAGTGGAAAGTTGGCGCTGGGGTGAAAAATTGAGCAATGTCAATTCTTTACCAAACAATAAATTTTTTAATTTTTTTACCCCCATATTGGATTCGCCATTTTGGATTTTCAAAATCTGTTTTTAAATTTGTAATTTTCAATTTCACAATTTGATCCCAGATTCGTAACAAGCGATTTAAAAAATCACCTACATGCAATTTTTCTGAAATTCCGAAAATATTTGAATTTTCGACCGCCATTTCGGATCGGCCATCTTGAAATTTAAAAATCTGATTCCAGATTCAGCAACTCCAAAAAATGTGCAAAATCAGCAACCTAGATCTTAATCAAAACAATTTCCGGTCCAAATTCAAAATAATTTAATAAAAAATTTACTGCGCACTCGGAGCAAATTCGATCAAATGTGATACAATACCAGAATTGGCAGGTTTTTTTTTGTGAACCGGTTAATGTGAGCCCAAAAACTGGAATAAGAAAAAAAATCAAGATGGTCTACAAAAAATTAATAAAAATTAAGCAACGTCCATTCTATGAATATTTTCGCTGCTGACTCTATCTAATTCCACTATACACATTTTATCAACAATAAAAAAAGTCTGGAATTTTTTTAAATTTGCGAGTATTGTGATGTGAATCAAAGTTTCTGACTCCAAAGTAAAAAAAAAACAAACAAAAAACATGCGTTTTTTATGTTAATGCGCATTCTAACCTCAAAGTTGTAATGTATTATGTTTTCTCAATACAATAAACCTTTGCACTTACATCTTGATATAGAAACCAATATACAATTTGATGACTTATTAAACATGAATATTAAAAAAAAAGAAAAAACCCAAAAATGATTTTTTTTACCCAAATGACGATGTAATCCCTATCAGTAAAGTACATATATCGGTAAATTAAAACCTTAATACTAGCTTTACACCAACAATAAATTGATTAATTTCTTCACCAAATAGCTTCAAGGACAAATTAGACTGGTGTAAAGTGGAAATTTGATTTCAAAGTTGACGTCAATATGTTCATCAGTAAATTCATCAATTTATTCACGAATTAGAACCGATTTTAAACTAGTAACAAAAATTAAAGGATATAAAATTCCAAATTTTTGGATGATTTTCAACAAGGGTTAACTCGGAGAAAAATGGTCGTACAGAAAATAAAAAAAAAGGAAATTATAGCCTCAAGTATCTAGTTTTCAGATCTGGATTTAAAATTTTTTTAGCGGGAGCGGTTCTCACGTAATCATCCGAAAACCAACAAAACATTTTTTTTCCAAATTTTTGCTCGTCTTTAAAATGGTCTGTGGACTTCAAAAAAATGTTTTTCATCACGCAACCATAAAGCTCTTTTAGACAATTTAATCAGCTTTAATTTGACCTCTTAACGAGCTCCGAACGATGATTTGCCGCGGAGTTATCGTCGATCAAAGCAAAAAAGTCCTTTTCAACTTTGACAATCAATTACTCGGGAACTAATGATCGTACAGAAAATGGAGGTAGGGTTTTGAAAAATTGCAAAACATTCTCTATAAGACACAATCGGGGGCGATTGATAAAAAAATTTTTTGAAGCGATAATGTTGGCTGAAAAAAAAGTAAAAAAGTTGCGAATTTAAGGATATTTGGAAAATTTGGTATAACTTTGGATATAGTGGATGAACGAAGGATATCGTCGGTAATTTTTTAACCTCAAAGTGTCCCCCTTTGAACAAGTTATCCCTTGTTGAAAATCACCCAAAAATTTGGAATTTTTTTTAATATTCTTTAATTTTTGTTACTAGTGTATTATCATCCAATTTATTGACGTGAATTCTGTCAATTCAGTAGGGCCAACACACAAAAAAGTGAGGTTATAGTTATTGATAACCTTAAACTGTAAATGTTGGTACAATTGAAGACTGACAATCACCACATGAAAATTTGAGTTGGTGTAAAACAAACTAAACAGCCCAACATATTTTATCAACATTATTTGAATAAATTGATGAACAAATTCATCAACTTTGTTGGTTAGTTAGTCAACAAACGTTAGTATTGGGCCTTACCTGGTTGATATCCATCATGACAGTATTTTGAGCATGTGCAACTGGTGGAGGGCTCGGAAGGAAAGTCTGGTGATGTGTATGAGAGAACTCATTTCTATCTCTATAGCGGGGACGCCGCAGCGGTGGGCTACCCTATATGAGTGTATATCAATTTATTACTAAACACAATGTAGTAAGTTGTGAGTTTAAATAATACCAAATCCACCTTCTACATCCTCTAAATGTGCGTGAGGACTATAATGACATATTTCAGCTCACTGTTAATTTAAGAAAAAAGAGTTTGAGAGAAAGAAAAGTTAGATTTACGTCGTACTTCCTCTGATACAGCTGAATAGCTAATGCACGTAAATAGAAAAAAAAAAAAGGCGAAAGCAAATAGTTATAGAAAAATAACATCCAACAAAGTCTAAAATGAAAGGACTTCTTTTTCTAATACCACTGAATCAGCATTAGAAGCAATTTATTAAGCTATTGTATCTATGCTATATAAATTGGTATTGGTGTGACCATTTCTTAAGTTAAACAGGCCTTTTTTAAGGCCTTCAGTGTTCAGAATATTCTTGTCCAAAAAGTATTGTAGTCTCTCAAATATCATTAAAGATAAAAAATTGTATATCCTATTAGCCACCAAACCAATGCAGTATTGGTATCTCTCATTTCATAATAAAAATTATGTCTGATAATTATAGCCCGTAAGTTAATAATAGATTCCAGGACTGGTTTTAACGCGACTGGAATACGGTTGTATGTGCCACATTAATAAAGTACATTGTCAACTCCTGTATACAGTATGTCCCCGAATCGAGTTTAAAAGAGGAAACAATTTTGTGTTTTTGATTTCTCAGAAAAAGTCACTCTTGATGATTTGCCCTGCTTGATTTCAGACCCCCAAAACGCAAATTACTTTTTACATAACTCAAACAGTTCTCGAGATAATAGCATTTTTCTTCATAATTTGGACTATTACAAAATTTTAGAAGTAATTCTAGTTGGCGGATTTAACCCAATAATTTCGTTGTCTAGGATACTATATGCTATAGAAACTCAATTAATTAGTTAGCTAAAAAAAATGATTCGAATTACTTAGTCTCATCTTTTAATCATTGAATTAAACAACTGATTATAAAATGAAATCAAAACTAAACCAGAATTTTTTTTATTCAAATAATGCTCCTCTTTTTTCAGCACAAATTTCAATTCGAGCTCTAAATTCGTTAAAACTATTTCTAATTTCCTCAATTGACAAGGACTTGACTGCATTTTGAATCCTTGTTTTTAATTGCTCTTCATCATTTCCTAGTGGTTCAAGATAAACAATTTGCTTTAAACGTCCCCATAGATAGAAATCCAATATTGTCAGATCCGGACTTCTGGCGGCCATAAAATGGGACCATCCCTTCCTATCCTGTGTTCATTAAATTCGGAATAGAGCCAATTACTAACAGTAACGGCATGAGGAGCAGGGCACCCATCTTGTTGGAAAAACATTCTCGTTCGATAACTTAAAGGAGTTCTCAAGTTTATCTCTTAAAAAATTTTGTAGCATCTCCAAATATGTATTACGATTTAAATTTTCTTTGAAAAAATATGGACCACAATGCCATTTGTATATGAAACCGCACACCACACATTAACTTTTTTGAATTATTGTCTTAGACAAGAAATAGTAAAGTGGGGATTTGTTTCACTCCAATACCGGCAATGCTGAGAGGAAACGACGCCGTTTGTTGAAAAAGTAGATTCATCGGAGAACAAAATTCGCTTATGAAATCCTACGTCATTTAAAACTCTGTTGCCCATCTCCAAACAAAAATCCAAACGTTTGGCTTCATCACCCTCCTCTAAGGTGTGCCTGAATTTTGGTTTAAATGGTAAAATCCGGTTCTGTTGAAAATTCTCTGTAAATGCGATTTACTTATTGCAGTTTCAATTGCCCTTCTTCTAAGTGATAATCTTGTAGCTTCTCTTATGGAATGGAGGACAAGAACTGAAGCAGCATCATCTTCATTCAACCATTTTTTTTTGATTTTGTAAACTAAACAGTCTAAAACAGAGCCTGTTTCTAAGAACTTGGTCACCAACTTCTTCGCTCCGAATGGTATTTTTCGTTCAATTTATTAATAACAACACGATAGCACCCTTCCCCAGTTCCATAGCATCGAATCAAATAAATTCTTTGTTCTAGAGTCAACATTATAGCATATAAATAGTAGCAAAATGACGAAGATTCAATTTGAAGTTATACTGACTTATTAGTTGTCAGCTGTTGCCAGTGATATCTAGCAATGAAATCCGCCTATTAGAATTATTTTGAAGAATTATAAAAAATTAAAAGTCCAAATTATGAAAAAAATGGTTTATCTCGAGAACGTGAGTTTAAAAGAATTTGCGTTTTGGGGGTTTGGAATCAAGCAGGGCAAATCATCAAGAGTTACTTTTTCTGAGGAATTAAAAACACAAATATTTTAGTATTCAGTATTAAGTAACGCTATTTTATTCCGGAATATAACCCGTCTGCCGTGTTGTTCGCTCTACTCTAACCAAGTTACGGCACGTGCCAAAGGTCGAGTCGCGAACGTGAACATAATTTACACTCATTGTTAGCATTAGTTAAACTGCGCTGGTCGATGCATCATTCGTGTGCACGAAACGTCGAATAAGATTGTAAAAATGTCGGGACAGCGTCTGTCGCGTGTTACAGTGGAGCGTTGAACAAACAATTTTACGGAACTGACCTTTTTATGGCAGTGAACTTCGTTTTACCGTGTTTGACAATGTACTGACGTGGTACGTAAAAGCAGCTGTTTTGCAGTTTTGTTCGGACTTGCACGATAAACTAATATGGCTTAGTACTGACATAACGAGGGATGTTAAAGGACATAACATTGGTAACATAGTGGTTGGGGGGACTGGATGAAGCAAAAGCCATGGAAGAGCATTTGAGAGCGTTAAGGGTGTTGGAAAGCAAAAATGCGCATCTATTATTAACCTCCGAGCTCTACTGATAATCCAAAATATATTAACAAGTAAACTGAAATAGTCTGAAAGGGGACTCTAGACGCTGGGTACTTAGTTTGTAATGTAGCTGGCTCTTGTCCGGTTTGTTCTGTTGCACCAATAAAGACAGCTCTAGTCTTAACATAAAGACAAAGGTTTATCACATAATAAAAGGCTGATATCGTTCTACTTTAATTTGTAAGTACTCGATACTCTGTAATATTGTAAGAACCACTGGATGCAAATTTATACAAATAATGCCACATTTATCAGAATTTGCTGCAAGCAACCTTGACAAACGTGGTAACTTGCTTTATAAAGAACGTAAATAATTTAACTAAAAAAAAATATATATATGATGATCCAAGTCAACCGGATCAGACCAAAATTAGAAGCAACGAAAGAAATCGACCAAGGGCTCATTTTAAAGCTTAGAGCGTCTACTTTCAAATGCCGAGTACGCCTTTGAAAAAATCCAATATGGCGGCCGGGAGCTGGTGTCCAGCAAGAAAAAAATTTTTGTAAAAATAAAAATTCGCAACCGAGGCCAGATTTGCCAAACTCAAAATGGCGAATCCAAGATGGCGGTCGAAATTTTCGAAAATCAACCGATTTGTACCAAATTTATTTTACGGGGGATTTTGGGGTCACTGATTACGAATCAATTTTCAAAATCTAAGATGGCGGACTCAATATAGTGGATTGGGTTGAGTTTCCGCCATATTGGGTCCACCATCTTGAATTTTAAAAATCTGATTGGTAATCAGCGACCCCAAACACCTCAGTATATCAAATTTGGTGCAAATCGGTTGATTTTCAAAAATTCCGCCATCATATTGGATTTTTGACCACCATATTGGATCCGCCATGTTGGAGTTTGTCGATCTACCACACCAGCATTTTAGGGGCATCCATCAGCTACAATTTGAGCCAAAAAACGACCCGATCGGTTGCGAATTTTTATTTTTTACAAGTTTTTTTTGGAAACTCCAACTTTTCTCCGGCTTCCGGCCGCCATATTGGATTTTTTCAAAGGCGCACTCGGCAATTGGAAGTAGACGCTCTAAGCTTTAAAATGCCCTTGGTTGATTTCAATGGTTGCTTCTAATTTTGGTCGTAGTTCTGATCCGGTTGAAGCGAATTGTCCCATATTGGGTTTTAATTAAATTTTTATTGTATATTTAAAAAAAAAAAAAAACTAAAAACGTATGTGCCAATTACTTATTTTTTTTTTTTGAAAGGTGAATCAAATGTAAAAGATTTTCCGAAAAATGTTTTAAATACTCAATGAATTTCAACGATATATTCAATAAATGGTAATCTTCCATCACTTACTTTATTGCCAAACTAAAAGTCTTTGTCCCTGAGTATATGGAGTTTATCGAAATTCCAGTATATAAAAAAATAATGGCGGTGTCGACTGTCAAACCACAGAGAGTGGGCTTAACTTTGTGTCAAGCTGCGTTCTGATTTGCTACCGTTAAACGCTAATTGGCAAACTCAGTAAATTTACACGTAGACTATTTCCCCTTTTAACTTTAATTTGGTTCTTGGAGCACAGTCCAGGTGTACTGCTGTTTAAAAAGAACACGGGTAACATAAAGGGCCTTCACACTTTGGATTTTTTTTATTCTAATTTACACGTCTCAAAAATTGACACAATATACAAGGGGGTACCCAAAAATAACCGTAATTATTTTTTAAAAGCTATGTATTTTCAAATTTTTTACAAAATAACCTTATCCCCTTCAAAATACTTTCCAATTGTAGTCATCTTTAGAATTGGCTGAGAGCTTCTGAATGTTTTTTTCTTGACCTCTTCAATGTTGTCAAATCGGTGTCCTTTCATGCGTGGAAATAAGAAAAGTCGCTCGGAGCCAGGTCAGGCAATAAGGTGCATGGGGCAGCAGAACCATGCCATTTTTAGTCAAAAACTAGCGAACAGAAATGACTGTGTGTGCAGGCGCATTGCCTCTTCGGTTAAAATTCGCTGAATCCTAGCTCCAAGATAACTCACTAACCTCTGACAGTTGATCAATTGTCTGTCAACGGTTTGTGAGCACAAGCTCTCGAATTTTTTTCAACATTTTCGTCGTTTCGGGCAGTTGATGGACGTCCAGAACGAGGTTTGTCATCAATCGACATGTCGCCATTTTTAAACCGAGCAAACCACTTAGCCTTGGAAAGATAGCCAAAATAGGTCAAATTTTTCAAAAAATTCCTCAAGCGTTAAAAAAAATTGATAATCAGGTAAAAAATAGTGCAATTTGAGTGCACTAGTTTTGGATCAATTCGGTTTGTAGGAACATAACCAAAAAAATTCATAAACGTGTGAAAAACCGGTTTTTTCACTTTTTAGGTACCAAAAAAATTATTTCAGAAAAACAAAAAATAGCACGTTATAGCGCTTAAAAGACGAAGAAAATCAGTTTTTAATAATTAAAATCGGTTCACAACTTTTTGCAAAAGAAAATAAAAACCTTCGAAAATTGCCCTTTTTTACTACACTCGAACCCCTCTTAATTCACCAAATCCGTGCATAATCACCTCGCTTAAGTAGCGAAATTTAGTCTCGCTGAAGTCGCGATCATAACGTCAACTTTTTCGTGTTTTAGTTGCAAAAAGAAATATTTAGAGATATACCACAGCACTTGTTATAACGAAAAATGAGCCAACTGAACAAAAAAATAAACGTAAGTATACCCAGTCGTGCGTGACAAAGTTCAATTTTCCACTTGAATGAATATTTTAAAGGTTAAATATTTTTAAAAGACACCTAACCTATTTTAAACGTTAGGTGTCCATATTTAATGTCTTACACAATCATTTTTTTTCAATAAAAATTGTATTCATTCGAGAATCCAATTTCCAAACGTAGTTCTAAAACTTTTACAGGCGGCGACTTGACCGGGACGGTTTCGCGATATAATAGGGGGAAACGTGGTGAAATAAAAGATGATGTGAATTAAGTGAAGGTGAAATAAGAGGGGTTCGAGTGTATCTAATTACTCGGCCTACGAAAGTCGTAGGGATTTCCGCGACCGTGACCAAATTGTAGCTCTTTTCGGCGGCTACTTACAGTAAAAATTTTATCAAAAAATATTCATAATTTTTGGCGCAATTCGAAAAAATGTTAAAAAAGGTGTTTTCGAAAAATGGCCCGGCAATTGTCAATAACAGTCCAACGGTAATTTTTCAAAGTGCGTTTGGTTCGTGAAGAGGTGCTCTACAATCATATATTTTACCAAAACCGATTTTAATTTTTAAAAACTGGTTTTCTTCGTCTTTTTAAGCGCTATAACGTGCTATTTTTTGTTTTTCTTAAATAATTTTTTTTTGGTACTTAAAAAGTGAAAAAAACGGTTTTTCACACGTTTATGAATTTGTTTGGTTATGTTTCTACAAACCGATTTGATCCAAAACTAGTGCACTCAAATTGCACTATTTTTTACCTAATTATCAAACATTTTTTAACGCTTGAGGGAATTTTTTGAAAAAATCTTTCCTAGGCTCGTACACTTGAAATTATCCCACAGCGTCGTCTTGGTAAGCTGCTTCCAACATTAAAACAGTTTCAGCAGCATTGTTACCAAGTAGAAAACAAAATTTCACAGCTGCACGTTGTTCACTTAAACTTGTCATCATACAGCGCTATCAAAAACAATCACTGCAGATGAACAGAACGAGCCAGGTCCACAACACAGGCGGCACTGAACTGGCAATGAGTTGCGCTATACACGCCTAGCGGCAGAAATGCGTACTAAACAAGCTCCGCCCACGGCAATGCTGTTCCGGTTATTTTTGGGTACCCCCTCGTATCTCGCCGTGTCACAAATCCGAGTATTAAATCAGCACGTATAGGCGTCGCACATACCTGAACGGGATGGTGAGAAGTTGAAGGGGGATGCTGCCTAGGCGACCCTGCGGGGCGGAGATGCCGGCTGAGTATTCAAGTCGATGTGATGGCCGGAGCGGGAGAGACGCCTCCGCTTCCGTGACGGGCTCTCGCTCTTGATGCTCTCGTCACTGGTCTGCCTGTAGAACGGCGGGGAGTGCTGCTGGAAGTGAACGGGGCTGACACGGACATCTGCGGGCACATAGAGCCAGAATGAACGACATTAAAGAGGCATTATTTGTCGAATCAGCCACCACCCCCGTATAAAATTTAGAACGACGAATAACTTGGCGGTTTAACTCATTTCGTATCTACTTCTTTCTGAGCTGTGGCCTTTTACGAAGCATATAGCAATACAGATTAACTTGACTTGTTTTCTTTAGAATTAGCCACCACCCCCGTCCAAAATTTGGTTGACGAAAAAATTGGCGGTTTAACTTTATTTCGTATCTACTTCTTTCTGAGCTGTGGCCTTTTATCGAAGCATATATACGTTAGACTCCCCGCTGTGTCGGTTAAAACGTTTTAATTTAATAATACAGATTAACTTGACTATGTTTTCTTTAGAATTAGCCACCACCCCCCGTCCAAAATTTGGTGTGACGAAAAAATTGGCGGTTTAACTCATTTCATGTCTATTTCTTTCTGAGCTGTGGCCTTTTATCGAAGCATACATACGTTAGACTCTCCGCTGTGTCGATTAAAACGTTTTAATGTAATAATACAGATTAACTTGACTGTGTTTTCTTTAGAATTAGCCACCACCCCCCGTCCAAAATTTGGAGCGACAAAAAATTTGGCGATTTAGCTCATCTCGTGTCTACATCTTTCCGAGCTGTGGCCTCTTTCCAAAAATCCAAGATGGCGGATCTCAAAATGGCTATCGCATGCTATTATAATTCTTGTCCAATTACAGTTGTTCTTTTTTTATTTTAATTTTAATTCAACTATTTCAAAACATAATTTTGGAAACTCTATTGTAACTATTTTTTCAAACAAATTGAATAAAGCTATGTTATTGACTCATTTACGTTGGTTTTGATTTTGTTTATTTGTTGGCTGTGCCTGAAAAATGTGAGATGAAAATTATTTTGACTCTCTTCGGTAAACTTGATCTTGGATTAATTTTTTACGAGTTCAGCTATCAAATAGGTTTTTGTTGTTACCAATTTACTATAATGAAAATTTGTGACCTGAAATATATCTAAACGTGGACGAAATTTTTTTATAACCATTTAACCATAATTGATGTTGATTTATCGAAGTATACGGACGTTAGACTCTCCGCTATGTCGGTTAAAACGTTTTAATTTAATAATACAATTAACTTGACTGATTTTTCTTTACTTGGAGTTATTCTTGAATTTATTCTAGGTCACGGATAAGCAACACTGTCAGCTTCTTACCGACAGCAGTAATGAAATACCGAGAATACATATTTAATTGTACAATGAAAGGTCATGATAAGAAATGTACAAGAATCATTACAAAATTCATTTTTGGATGGAAGGATTTAGAATAACCTGAAAAGATTCTGAAATGAAAATTAATGCAAGATACAGACTGGCCTTTACCACTATTCAATAAAAAAATTCAATGTTCTTATAGTGTATGTGTTCAGCTATCGAGTAGTTTTTGTTGTTACCAATTTACTATAATGAACATTTGAGGACCTGAAAAATGTCTAAAAGTGGACGGAATTTTCTTATAATCATTTAACCATAGTTTATGTTGATTTATCGAAGTATACGTACGTTAGACTCTCCGCTGTGTCGGTTAAAACGTTTTAATTTAATAATACAGATTAACTTCGACTATTTTTTCTTTGTTTAAAGTTACTCTTGAACTTATCTAGAATAAGTTCAAGTAACAAAAATACTGAGAATTAAATATTTCATTGTACAATGAAAGGTCATTATAAGAAATGTTCAAGAACCATTACAAAATTTCATTTTTGGAGGGAAGAATTTAGAATAAACGGAAAAACTTAGTATTCATCTGAAAAATGAATGCAAGATACATACTGGCCTCTATTGTTGTTCTTATACTTTATCTGTTCAGCTATCAGATAGTTTTTTGTTGTTATCATTTTACCACAATAAAATTCGAGGACTTGTAAAACGTCTTAAAGTGGATGGAATTTTTTTATAACCAATTACATTTTAATAACAAAATCTGAAAAATAATTTTAGTTAGGTGATAAAAAATAAACAATAGAAACACTCAATAAAAACAAATCTGGTATGGAAAAAACACGATTCAAAAAATAATTTTGTAAATTATGTGTTTGTAAATGTTTTTTTGTCACTACAAATTTATACAACACTTATATTTTTGTACTTTGTATCTGGTGAAGTGTCCAACATATTTCTTTTAACCATAATTGATGTTAATTTATCGAAGTATACGTATGTTAGACTCTCCGCTGTGTTAGTTGAAACGTTTTGACAGCCTTATTTATAATACACAGTAGAAAGACATTCTATCATATTGAATCACAGTTACTCCGTGATTGCAATAGTAGTAGTGAAAAAAATATGGCTGAAATCACTTCAGTTTATATTCTGTGGTTAGAAAACATAAAATGGTGATATGCAAGCGAGTTAAAGGTACGTTAAATTCTGACCAAACCAAAACAAGAAGTCCCTAAAATGAGGCAAACAAAAGAAACTGAGGAAAAGCAAACTAGGACATATGTCCTACCTCTGCCATGCCTTCTTTGAGAATGAGAGAAATCCATCATACTTCGTTGATGCATACCGTCTGTTGGTGTGTTAATGATAGCGGAACTATCGCAAATGTTTATATGTAAAGGTGGAGAAATGTGTCGACGATCGGCAAGATTAGGGAGGTGCCTACGGTCTGTTCCATTGTGATAGCTTTGGCTGACGGTGTGCCTTCTGTCTTGATGCTGGTGACCTGAAAATAGATACAACGAGGTGCAACAAGAAATTATTTTTCCTAGTTTTAAATAAGTAAGCATATTTTTACATATGATGCACAAATAGTTCATAATTTTTAGCAGTGTTCTAGTTTTGTAATTGTACAGGGTTTTTCCATATAATTTGCCACTCCTTTCAAGGGTTTATCTCTTGACACAAAAAAAAAACGATAAAGACAAAAGTTGCAAGATCTGTCCTGAACATCCCTTATATGTTAACTAAAAAAATAAAGGACTAGGCTACCCGTAGGAAACAAACAAGACAAGGCGATTTAGGTTTAGTTGCAATATAAAAAGATAGCGCAAGTCCGCCGTGCAAAGTGCCCAGTCTAACTCTCCGCCTGCCAAGAGTTCCGCTCACCTATTCGCATATTGTAAAAAGCTAGTTAAATAAATACCGCGTTTTCAAAATGTAGGTTATTTTGAAAACGCTTTTTTATTTAATTGAAAATAAACGTTTAAAAGGGGTGGCAAATTATAATGAAAAACCCTGTACAGGCGGACACAATATTACTATATTTAGAGACGTTAAAATATCTTTTTTTTTTTTTATTTTGCCACTGACTTCTTTGACACGTCTTTTTAGCACTCAGTCCATTTAATGACCATATATTTTTGAAAACTATTAGTTGAAGTCAAATTTCTTGGGAAACATTTTACGAGGAAGCATTGTTTGGTTTTGTCATTATTTTACTTAAGGGGTTAGTCCCAGTTGGGTCACAAATATAAAGGCTAATTTCATTTTTTTAATCTTAGATCAATTTTATTCCAATCGGCAATATATCATAATTTAGTACTTATATTCAAGTAATTTAATTATTATTTTTATAGAGTATTGATAAACTGAGCTTTGTGAATACAATAACTCTTGAACAATTAATGTTAAATCAAAAAACCCAGGAGATATTGTTGAGATGTTGTACTTAAAGAAAATCCTATAACACAAAAGCCGATTTTTTTGGACTAATCTAACTGGGGGTAACCACTTAATCTACATGCTTTTGACCACCAATTTTAGAAACACCTTGTATATTTTTTATATTCAGAACTATTTTCTTTGAAGATATAAATTGATCCTTAAGTTTATTATCTGTTTAAATGTGTTAAATACTTCAACATGATATATATCCCAATGTTTCTAGTTTTTTTATGATAAATACCCAACAAATTTTGTTGCAAAATTTGGGACAGAGATAACTAAAGTAGGTATACACAATATGCAGAAATGTAATGGACATTATTGGTACTGGTATTAAAATCTTACAGAAACATAATAAACAAAAAAAATATGAATCAGCATAGTTTTACTACTGGTGAATATGACAATCTAATCTTAATTTCACAGCATTATCTAATTCATTTCAAAATTCATCAAAATTCATTCACAAAAAAAACTGTTTTTGTGTCTTTACGTAACATTTTTTTAAGAAGCCCTGAAATTATCTCTTAAATAATGGATTCTTTATATTGTTGGGTATACAATTTTGAATTAAGCTGTGTACAAAAGAATGACGAATTTTTTTACAAAACAAAAAAAGTCCACCAATACTCATTTTGTTTAATTTTGATAATTGGGATCTTACCAGCAATCCCATGATGATGACAATGAGTAACAAAACACAACTTTAATGGTCTTTTAAAAATAATTATTTTACAGGAATCTTAAACCACGTACTTTTTGTGATAGTACCTAATTTCACACATTACAGCACTGACTATTTCAAACTAAAAAGTTTATTCATCACAGTCTGGAGTGATTACTGGAAATAAGATATACGAGGTATGGCTATTTAAATAACCGAACTGATGCTGCTATAAGACAGAACTGTGTCTGGTGACACTTTCCCCACCCTGAGCTCGCTGGACAAGCCGGTGGGTCGCTCAGTTTGACTGTAGAAGTCGTTTGAATTACTCTACACACCAGTGACGCGTCGAAGAAATGTTAAGTGTGGGTTAATCAACGTGATTAAAAAAAAGATGTTAAACAACGGGTTAATTTCAAGTTTCTTGTTAAATGGGGGAAACTTTTACAGAATCTTATGCAATGTTAAAAGAAGTGTACGGGAATGAATGTTTATCCCGCACACAAGTTTTTGAATTATTATTAGAAGAAAGAAGAGAGAAATTATGTCATATGACAGTTGAACGTTATCTAGAATCGCTTAAACTTATTTTTTTATTTATTTTGACCTAACTGTATAAACCATATCTCTACTTCAGTTTTTTTTCTTGTAAGTGCATATTAGGTACTATTAAGACATACCTAAACATGGTGGACCAAAAATATTTTTTTTGTCTACGACAGTTATGTCAAAATTAAGTTCACTGGAAAATCAAGTTAGTATCTAAAATCACTTACGTAATTCCAGATAACATTCAACTGTCTTGACATAATTCCATGGCATACGTGACTCATCTAATGGCTTTTAACTTTGAGGTTATATAGAAAAAAATACCTTGTATGTATATTTTTTGTTTGAATTTTGCGTATGAGAGCTTTGAGGAGTCCTGATTAATGTTATGGATTCAGATTTAAAACAAAATAAAAAAAAAAACTTGGTTATATCGAATTTCGGGGGTATAGAAAAAAATCATAGCAGGCCATAGGGATGAATCTTAAAAGAGACAGTAGGGTTAGAAGAAGCAGTTTTTGATGCCCTTTATACAAAAAGTTTAATCAATTATCGTGAAAAATGAGGATTTTATGGATTTGTACATAAATAAAAATAGACACCCTGTATATTTCCAGTTCAGTTTTAGGTACCTTTTCAGACAATGTTTCTTTATCTCCTTAAATAGAATGCAACACACAAATTAACTCTGATTACATCTAATGTCTACATGTGTACCTTTGGATACAGATTTTTTTAAATATGTCCTTTTCGGTGTAAAATAGTCGAAAGCATGAGTTACATACATGCAATATTTGCTCATAACCAAAACTGGCACTTTTTTAGACTGTCGAATGGAGTAGATTAAATATCTATACTGCCGTCCATAAAAAAAGATCCTATCCACAATTTTACTGTTCTGAGATTATTTTTATTATTTTTGCTTTTTTTTTAGATAGGACCTTTTCTTTACGGACAGTAGTATAAATCACAACATTTTGCGCCACTTTTGAGGCAAGGAACAGTACTTTTTCACGTTACCTATAAAGCTATTAAATACCTGAAGCGTCATTGTTGTAATGCACGTGGTTAGTCCGTAGGCAGGACTCAACTGCGAGTTCTTTGGATAGCCATGGACATAATTTGGTTCCTTTGGGCTTCCATTCGGCGCAACTGGACAATCACTACAGAAGAAAGCAATATTGTCACTCAAATAATTACTTCCGATAAGTTTCACCTACCTTCTATTAAAGCTGTTATCATATTCTCTACTGTAATCTTTGGGAAATCTGCTAGGCCACCTTTGGTGGTTGTGAGCATGGTTAGAACGGTTCGAGTGATTACTTGCATGCCTGTTAAAACTAGAAGAATTTCTACGAGGTTGATTGTGGTTATTAGAATTCATTATTCTTACACCTAAAATAAAGAATGAAGTGAACAAAAGCAATTATCACAATAAACATGACAACAACCTTGTAGCATATAATACAGTCACTATTGAGCAAGAGAGGAATGAGTAATTTTACTGTACACTATTGATCCAAGAGACGCGATTCCACACACTTATTACAAACCAGATTCGCGTAGAAAATATTACACATCACACGAAATGTGAAATTAATGCCTAAACTTATGTTAGTAGCACATATTTTTAGTTTTATTGGAAAAGTAAGGATTTCTACTTGATAGGTTCTATAACGTTGTGAAATCAGCTACGTACACCCTCCCACAAACAGACCAACCAAAACCAATAAATAAACAAAGATAAAGGTGGGGGTGTAAGGAAATCCAGATTCCTACCATGAAAATCTTAATTTTAGTAGGAAATCCACTGTTAAACCAAATCTCATATCACACTGCACAGAACAATAATTAATACGTAACAGTATTGTTTATTTTTAATACATTTTTTTAATCAAAAATAACTTAACAAAGCGACAATTGAATGAGACAAAAACCCTAAAAAAATTGACGGAGTGAAGTTGGCCGCCTTACTTTTTATAAGCAAATTTTCTCAACCTACACGTGGAATTCTGGTAAAGTAGTGTAGACCACGATACACATATCACGGCTAAGACGGACATGACGTCATGACGTCACGTTAGAATCAGAACAGTGTTTATACTGTTCATTCTTCGTTAATTGTAAGAAACATTTTGACTTATTAAGGGTTATTCGAAGTGATACTGTATGTTTTTGAATTTATAGTTTTCTTTGGTGTTTGGTGGTTTATTTGAATTTATTAATGGAAAAGGAGAACATAATTAAATATGTCGTGTTAAGTTTATACGCAACTGACTAAAGATGCCAGGTTGTGCAAAACCATACTGCTTATTTAAGAAAAATAAAGTCACTGTGTTCATATTCATTTTCTTATAATATAACATTTACTTTAACGTTAACTTCACCATAATGCGATTACTACTACTTTATTAGTTATCAGTGTACAATCAGAATACAATATTTCTATAGTAATGCGTTTACCAGTTTCCGACAAAAAAGTAATTGTTTCCCTTACCTGATACCTGAGATCTCAAAACAATTCATGAAATTACACTTTATAGAACCAATGGAATCCCCAAAGGCCCAAAATGTCCCAGTCAGTAAATTATACATAAATGACGCATATATTATGTACTCTATTTCCATTCCACGCCCATGGAATCATAAAGTTGCACGGCTTTTTTTGTTCCCCAGGCGTATTTATCATTTTCAATTAAAATTAGAAGGACTATACGTATTATGTGCATATATTAGTGACGTGTATTTCAGGTAGGTATATTAGAACAGACAATTTTTTGAGATTGTCTGGCTAAATGAGCATTATTTACAGCAAATTATATTACAAAAATGAAGAGTTTTGTATGCAGGCTAATTTTAATTTCCTATATTGATTTGAATGAAAAAAATTATTTCACAATTTTCGAATTTATAAAAGATATATGCACGCCCATGGAATCATAAAGTTGCACCGCTTTTTTTCTGTTCCCCAGGCGTATTTATCATTTTCAATTAAAAATAGAAGGACTATAAAACTGGGCCTTAATGTATCAACTTATTTTTCAACTACTCTAATAAAAGTAGGTACAATGCCATGGGTAAATTGGTTTCAACAATTATTCTAGAAACGTATTTATTATCAGAATGAGCCTGTGTACCTTTTGCATTGACCGATTATTCTGGTTACGCGTGTCTATTCGCCAATATTCGCCTTGCGGCTTTGACGCGAATAAATTTCCCCATTCTCCCACCTCTCTCTTTGTTGTGATTCGTTTATATATCGATTGACGCAGAAGCTGGCTCATATTATGTTTTGACGGAAGAGATGAAAGGCAGGTTTTGCCAAGGTGATATAAATTTCGTTAAATAATTGGAATTTGTTAGAATTTTGCGTTCGAAAGCAGTGAGTGTTGTAGTTGTGTTTATTATTTGCGATTAGTGTGTTAATGGATCGACGTTGAGATAGAGAAGGAGGAGAGAATAAATGGAATTGCGGCACCGTGGATCGTGAAGTTGAGTTGCCTTTGTTTTTATTCTAATCAGACGCGTCCATTTTGTGAAAGCAAAATCTGCGCCGTACCTGAAGTGGAAATAGTATCGTTTCATCGATGGTTTTCTAACGCAAAATTCATCATCTTGGTCTGTGATAATTTGATTTATTAACATTGTTACTTATCGAGTAAAAGAAATAGACTTACATTAAAAAGTGTGTCACCGTTTCAATACGATCCGCACAAAGACTGAACGTTTGCAATGGCCATGGCTAAAAAGCACGTAGACGGTGGCAGAGTTGTTACCGGCGGAAAAACTCGTGCTTCGAGAAACCCCATAAAGGTCGCGAATACCCATCAAGGTTCGCCCTCGCAGAAATCTGCGCTGAGTAAGAAAGGCGAACCTCATCTACAAAGGCTGACGACTCCCTGTGAGGGTTCACTCACATCCACCTCAGGGCAACTTAGGATCTAGTCCTCGTACTTCTCCTGGCCTGTTGGCCGGCCACTACGCTGGTTGCAAGTTCGTGGAGCCCCCGTTACCATCGGCTCTGCCTCTGCCCCCGCAACACTGGATGCAGGCGACGCGCACGGTAAGGTTACCTTTCCATTCTGCCAAGTCTGACCACAACGATATTGCAAAACAGCTCAAGGTGTTGCTGAAGGTGCAGGCTTGACCTGTGAGCACTAATCCAGTAAACTGTAGATACGTCAAGAGACCTTTATCTTTATATATACTTTTACGATGAGTGAACATGATATCGAGAAAATGTGATTAATTTTAAGGATTCGGTAGCGAGTGAACACGACAATAGTAGTAATTATAACCATAGCTTTACGATGAAGTCCTTACATTGAAGAAAAAAAAAGAAAGAATAAAACGAGACAGTTCTGGTTTTGTGCTTTGAATTTTTTGACGTGATTGTCCTGTTCAGCCGCCCTGTGATACGCAATCGCACCCACAAATCGTGATTGCCTTAGGTAGGTAGTTTTAAACTTTACTTTAGTCTATTTCTAAATGTGATTTTGTTTATCTGTTGAGAATTGTAAGAGTATAAATTTGAGTTTGTAATCGTGAGCGGTGCTCAAAAATAAGTGTGTGATAAATGTCTAGTACTATGTCTGTGACAATAACGGGGTAGCATTCGACGGCGCTCAGTGCGTTTAACAAGCCTTCTGATGCTCGTGGCCATGCCCATGGCAAGCACTGATTTATATATTTCGAGCATCGCAGGGATTTGTTGAACATTAGAATCTCAGTAGCAATATTTGGTCAATTCCGTAATCGCAAAACAGTAAAATTAAACAGTACAAGGCGACATTCCTCGAACGCTATAACGTTATCTTATTAATGAGAACATATAATCTAAATGATCGTCAATTATGACGTGTATTTTTGTTAAATGCAGTACAAATGTATAATCACTATTAGTTAAGGATTATAGACATAGGATTTATCAGCAGAGCTTTAACTAGGTATACAATGCAGCATATTTGGGTTTATCGTTCTTTTTCATAGAATTTCCTATACAGAGTTTATATACATATATTATATGATTTGCTGGATTGTATACTTAAAAAATTCATTTTTGTCATCATTCAACATTGTGGTCCGGTGATTATAGAGGAGTTTGTCTTCCCACATTCAACACAATTTGTAGTGATGTGCAATATCGAAGATTAAGGTTTAAATTAGCGAGTCAGTCGTTTTTTTAAAGTTTTTTCTTTTTTGTTCCGTTGGAGATTCTAATTTTTTTTTTAATAATTCCATTTTATTTTTGATTTAAAAAAAATGACAAAAATATCACAAATCATAGTTTTCTTTTTATATTGTGGGGTTATTAGGATCTCTAATTTATTTGTAAGTTTTTAGTTTTCGTAATCTTGGATCTCATATTGTTCACGAAATTTTGAATTGTTATTTACCCAGCATTATGTTTATCTAAAGAAAAAAGTCATACATATTTCATCTCCATCCTAAAATCTGTGATACCTATACCTTTTTCCTTGTCATCATTTCCTTAAAGCATTCACATTAATATCACTCCAAAGAAATGTTGTAATGAATTGCGTTCAAAAATATATTTTTTTCCAGTGTAGTGATGTTAGTGTGGACGTTGATTTTAATCTCTGAAATTCTTTAACCTATACTTTCCTAACCCTTTCCCTCACAAATCCTTCCTTCCTTCCGGGGTTACCACCCCACCAAATATTTCAAAAGAACGAATTCGTCACGCGATATGGCTTTGGCAAGAAAACGTCTTGAACTGTGATGGAACTACCTGATACGACAAAGTTCTCAATTCCCTAAATTGTTGGTAAGTATGGTAAGTATTCAGGTAAGCAACTTGGATGGTAGACACTGTTTTTTGTTTTTTTACAAAATGAAAATGTGAGAAATAGCTCATAAAATGACCAGCAAGTTTTTTTTGGTTTTGATTTAAGAAAGGTGCAAGAATAACATATAAATCTTGTTTTTCTTTTTATACAGAGGAGTTATTAGGATCTCTAATTTATTTGCAAGTTTTTAGTTTTCGTAATCTTCGATCTCATATTGTTCACGAAATTTTGAATCGTTATTTACCCAGCATTGTTTATATAAAGAAAAAAGATACATATTTTATCTCCATCCTAAAATCTGTGATACCTATACCTATTTCCTTGTCATCCTCTCTTTAAAGCATTCACATTAATATCACTCCAAAGAAATGTTGTAATGAATTGCGTTCAAAAATATATTTTTTCCAGTGTAGTGATGTTAGTGTGGATGTTGATTTTAATCTCTGAAATTCTTTAACCTATACTTTCCTAACCCTTTCCCTCACAAATTCTTTCTTCCTTCCGGGGTTACCACCCCACCAAATATTTCAAAAGAACGAATTCGTCACGCGATATGACTTTGGCAAGAAAACGTCTTGAACTGTGATGGAACTACCTGATACGACAAAGTTCTCAATTCCCTAAATTGTTGGTAAGTATGGTAAGTATTCAAGTAAGCATCTTAGATGGTAGACACTGTTTTTTTTACAAAATGAAAATGTGAGAAATAGCTCATAAAATGACCAGCAAGTTTTTTTGGTTTTGATTTAAGAAAGTTGCACATGTAAATTTTGTTTTTTTTTTTTTACAGAGGGGGTTTTTGGGGTCCTTTTTTTTTTTTGTTTTTTTTTTTTTTTTTATCTTCGTCTCATATTGTTCACGAAATTTTATCGTTTTTCCCAGCTTCTGTTTCAAAAAAGAAAAGGGCCTCCCAAATTCCCCCCCCCCCCCCCCCCCACCCCCCCCCCCCCCCCCCCCCCCCCCCCCACACCCCCCCCCCCCCGGGCCCCCCCCCCCCCCCCCCCACCCCCCACCCCCCCCACCCCCCCGGGGGGGGGGATCGGGGGGCCCCCCCCCCCCCGGGGCCCCCCCCCCCTCTTTTCTTCAAAAAAAAAGAAAAAACCCCCAAAAACCCCCCCCCCCCCCCCCCCCGGTGTGTTAGAGAGGGGGAAATAACATATAAATCTTGTTTTTCTTTTTATACAGAGGAGTTATTAGGATCTCTAATTTATTTGCAAGTTTTTAGTTTTTTGTAATCTTCGATCTCATATTGTTCACGAAATTTTGAATCGTTATTTACCCAGCATTATGTTTATATAAAGAAAAAGGTCATACATATTTCATCTCCATCCTAAAATCTGTGATACCTACACCTTTTTCCTTGTCATCCTCTCCTTATAGCAGTCACATTAAAATCATTCCATTCAAAATATTAATATATAACCCTGTTCACTGATATTGTTTCAAGGTTTTAAATTCAAAAATTGAGAAACAAAATCAACTTAATTTAGTAATTGTATAGAACTGAATACGAATTATTGGAATTGATTGTGTAAAAGGTAAAAGGATTTAAATGATTTATCAAGTCAAGTTGGGGACATAAAAATGGAAAGTCACGCTTCACGAATATTTATTATTTATGGATTTACTCATCTGAACAAGGTTGTTAATCCGTTCTCTAGTTTTTTTTCTGTTTTTGTTGATTAGTTTCTATCATTTATTGTCTACGTTTTATGACTTGCTAAGTAATTGAGTGTCATTTCCTTTAAAGATAATAAATTTTATTTCTTGATAACGTCAGTAACAACGTAGATGACTGATAAGAAACTATAAGACGACATGTATTTATGTTGCATACCGACAGAATTTTATCGTATTTACTAAATGGTAAACAATAGGGGTTTTTCCTATTACACATATTTATCATATTACTTGTAAATTATGAAAACCATTATATTCACACATTAAATGAAACTAAAAAAATATAATTTTATGACAACGATCACTTGTATATCGGTTTAGAATTAAATACAATAAAATTGTTAGTACCAAAGTGCAGATAAGAAAAAGATATTGTCAACAAATTCGCAGTAACATCAAACCTTAATTCGTTATTAACTCTTCACTGTTTGACTAAATTATTCCCTGAAATTATTAGTCCAAGAAATTTAAATTTAAGACTGGGCGCGCATGACAGAAACTAAAACGTGATTGGCTAAAACATGATTAGCGGATTTTATGACATGTTAAGAAAGTGACCAACCACGATCTAGTCTTAAAAAATATAAAAAATCTGTTACACATACCAATTCATTGCACAATAAATCGTAGAATTTATTTTTCAATAAATTGTCAAATTTTAGGAATTAGTTAAAATTGTTTACACTACAATATTTGTAACAATGGGCGCATTCAGGGACGGTCAGCGGCTGAGTAGCTAACTTAGCTACTTCC
The DNA here is from genome assembly GCA_029963805.1 of Aromia moschata. Lineage (NCBI taxonomy): Eukaryota > Metazoa > Arthropoda > Insecta > Coleoptera > Cerambycidae > Aromia > Aromia moschata. The sequence continues at coordinate 170,655 of JAPWTK010000094.1, forward strand.
CTGAATGGACGTGGCTGACACTTTTTTGATCTCAGCGGCTGACCAAATTACTAAGCCTAAAATATTATAGCTGAGATGCTGACTGACAATAATTCTATCATGATTCTCTCTGTCGTTTTATCTGTGCTGTGAGCAACTGAATTTTAACCTACTTTTAAACAAAAGTTATAGAAAAGAAAATATTGCTTGTTTTTAAACAAAAGTTATGGAAAAGAAAACGAACATTTGTCCTTTAAGTGTCTTTAAGCACAGAACATGGCAGGGAATTATGAATCCATGATTCATGAAAGTTATCTGTGCCATAGAACATATTACGTTTTTTAGATCTTTGCGAAACTCATACAAACTATTCAGGGAGTGTTAAGCCGCTGACTGTCAGAAAAGGCTAACTACTAATACATAGCGGTCAGCGGCTGAGCGTCCCTGAATGCGCCCAATTATTTATTGGCCAATTTCATCGTTGCCAACTCTCAGGCTGAAATCTAAAGGCCGCTTTACAGTTCGCAATTGCTAGCAAGAAAAATTGCAATTTTTAATGCACGCCTGCGTATTTATGTATGTTCATGCAATTTCTTGCAGATACAAATTTCAAGCCCTGAGCTATAATATTATTGCGGCTATCTGCAATTCTACATGTTGCCAACTGTTTGACATAACCTCAACGTTCAATGTGCTGTGCATAGAAAGCCATAGCATGGTTATCTATGGTGCTGTGCCATCGTTTGTATTGTGTTTTGTGATATCTAAAATATCTGAATTTTGTGGTTTTCTGAATTTGATGAAAACATTTTTGATCTGATAAACAAATGAGTTTATCAGTTACATTTTGGTAACAGTGGCTGACAACTAAAATTAGTAATGAAAATTGCAAACTATAAAATAACACCGAAATCTCTTGCGCAAGAAAAATTGCGAACTGTAAAGCGGCCTTAACGCATTTGTAATGTATTTGCCTTAAACGCAGAAGAAGAGGCGACACGTGAATAATGAGGTTATGTTATTTGTTGTCGAGTTAAATCTCGGTGAGTTAAATGCACTAATTTTTTTTTACATTATTTATTTGTTGTGAGTAGGGAATAACAAACGGCACATCTGCAATCTGCATATTTCCTATATGGCTTTTGTGTACATCTTGGTACCTATCTAATTACGCGAATATTCAGTGTTTGATCACATTTTTGACATGACAAGTTTGAGGACACAAATGCGATATTTAAATCCCTACGACTTACACAAATTATTAGTCAACGACTACATCTTAAAAAAGCCTGGTGATACCACGTTACTCAAAAGAGACTGTTCGAAAGATAGAAATGACTACGACGTTATAAAAGAAAATCACAGGTTTCTTTGGGACGACAGCAACACACCTGAATCGTGGGAACTGCAGTTCGCAAAGAAATATTACGATAAACTTTTCAAAGAGTATTGCATAGGCGATTTGACTTTGTACAAAGAAAATAAGGTAAATTGAGATATAATTTAGTTCTTAATTAATTAATTACTAGAGCTTTGAAAGATAGCCTTACGATGGAGAACAGAAAAAGAAGTGATAACGGGAAAAGGGCAGTTCATATGCGGGAACAAAAAATGTATGGAAATGGAAAATCTTCGAACATGGGAGGTGAATTTAGCTTACTTTGAACAAAATGAAAGGAAAAACGCTCTGGTGAAGATCAGTGAGTACAAAGAGTTTTCTTTTTTAATAAGGACAACAACGGCTGTTTGAGTTTCGGAGAATATCGTTTATAAAAAGATGCCTTTTTAAAATACATATTGTTTTAGGGTTGTGCCCAGATTGTTCCAAAAAATTAAACTACCACAGCAAGAAACGAGAAATCAAACGCTTACAGAGGAAAACGGTAAAATCCAAACCTAAAAGAACCGTTCAGCAAGATGGCAGTAGCGTTAGTAGTTCTTCACAGCACAATGAAATTGCTGAAGAAGAGGAACCTGAAAGAAGTGAAGAATCTGGAGTAACTGTAACTGATACTAACGAGTCCCCGTGGGAGAGCGTTAAAACTGTTGAAATAAAATCGAGAGAGGAAGAAATGGAAGAATATTTACAAGAATTATTGCTTTAATATGGACTTGGTATTATTATATTTATTCAGTAAATACAGTTGTATTATAATTTGCATCCAGTTTATCATTTTACACTATTTTTTTACACTAATTTGGGATAATAAATCACTACTTTTTGGGAGACATACAGGGTGTTTACTTTTATTATACCTCCGAAATTCAATATAACCATTTAGCGATTTTTTTTATTTAAAATCTGAGGTAAATTTTCAGAACATGGACTTATCGTATTTTGACAATATTTTTTTTTGCGACATGTAGTATACACAATTAGAAGTAGTTAGAGACTTGTTAAACTTTGTGCAAATGCCTAACTCATGTTTTACAGGGTGCCTCCTAACCTCTGTGACAAAATGAAAGAGGTGAATCGTCACAGAAGGGCAAGGGAAATGTTTCGTGAATATTAGTGCTAGACTGTTGCTAGTTGTGACTTAGCAACAGTGACAGTTCCTTTCCTTGTCTAGGGGCAGTTCTAGACAAGGAAAGGAACCAGTGAAGCAGATGATTTAAACCTGCGCAATTCAATTTCTTGAACTTTCGCAATTTTTTTGAGACACTCGGGGAACATTTGCACAACATTTAATGTATGTCATCTCGTTTGTGACAGAACGGATTATATGTGAGTATTTTTTGTTTGTCGCTAAGTAATAAGTCCATGTTCTGAAATATGACCAAAATATCCACTACTTGGTCACAACTCCGTCTTCTATCACCATATCCTATGATCATTAAAAATTCAATACGCTCGGTTTCACTTAAACGTGCCATTTTTGCGTGAAAATTATTCACACCAAATGTAGGTATTTTTGATATGTGTTGTCAAGATCATCACTGTTAGACAAAAGAATGACGCGACATTTTATGGAGCTAGAAACTTTCAAAGGTAAAATGGTTAAATTTAGGTATACGATGTGCTATATGAATTTTGTTTAGAATTTCGAGGAGAATTGAAATATGGAATAATATATAGGGTGTTCCATTAAAGAAAAAGCAACTTTGTTTCGTCATGACTTTTTGACTGATCCCGTATACTTAATTTTTCCTTACTGTAATAGATTTAAAAAAACTCTAAAACGTTTGTGTCTTAACATTTTTCGCTAGCTATCTTACTTTAGGAGATAATCGACCGTGTCCATACATATCCGCGACCCTGTATAATACATGTTGAAGATTAATAATTACACCGGCACATAAAAAAAAGTGGTCATTACTTTTGACCAGACCCATCTAGGATTATGTATTTTGATGCACTGAATCCGAATCTGAAGTTGAGTTAGCTTGTCAACCCTCCAAATTTAGAGTAAATTGCAAAAAACCGCTAAAAATCGTAAAAATTTATGAAAACGAAAACAATTTTTTCGAACTGGATCTAGTATGTTTTTTTGTGTATTTTGGTGCGCTGAATCCAAATCACAAGTTGATTTAGCTGGTAGACCCTTCGAAGTTAGAGTAAATTGCGAATAACCGCTGAAAATTGCTAAGAAATCGTGAAAAATTGCAATTATGCAAACGAAAAAAAAAAATGTTAAACTAAATCAAGTATTTTTTTTATGTATTTTGATGCGCTGAATTCAAATCCGAAGTCGGTTTGGCTTGTACACTCCTCCAACTTTAAATAAATTGCGAAAAAACTTAGCCAAAAAGCTTAAAAATAGCCAAAATCGTAAAAAAGTCATGAAGTAGTAGATAATATCAAAAAATAATATTGTTCTTACTCACAGTAATAAACAAACCATGATTCCTTTCAAATTATACTATAACATCAATAGATTGTAATTTTAATTAAAAAAAAAACGACCTTCCTTGATTTTACACTGTTCTTCGCTTGTATCGACTACAGTGAAGAATAAGAACGATTTCATCAAGACATAAGTGAAATGGAGAATTGGTATCAAGGAATATGGGATGTCAACATGATGGCCGATTTTTGCTGGACTTTAAAGAGAGAAATAACGAGAGAAAATAGAAAACGAAAGAGAAACCTACTGCATAGAACATTCGAAGAAAAAGAGTTCGATACAAGCGAAGAACAATGTAAAATCAAGGAAGGTCGTTTTTTTAATACTAATTACAATCTATAGATATTATAGTATAATTTGAAAGGAATCATGGTTTGTTTATTACTGTGAGTAAGAACAATACTATTTTTTTGATATTATCTACTACTTCATGACTGTTTTTTACGATTTTTTTGCGATTTTTAGCTTTTTTTCGCAATTTATTTAAAGTTGGCAACAAGTTGGCTTAGTGTACAAGCCAAACCGAGTTCGGATTTGAATTCAGCGAATCAAAATACATAAGAAAAATACTTGATTTAGTTTAAGACATTTTTTTTCGTTTGCATAATTGCAATTTTTCGCGATTTTTTAGCAATTTTCAACGGTTATTCGCAATTTACTCTAATTTTGGAGGGTCTATCAGCTAAATCAAATTGTGATTTCGATTCAGCGCATCAAAATACACAAAAAACATACATGATCTAGTTCGAAAATTTTTTTCGTTTTCATAACTTCAATTTTCACGATTTTTAGCGATTTCCAGCGGTTTCTTGCAATTTATTCTAAATTTGGAGGATTGACGAACTATATCAGCGTCAAATTCGGATTCAGCGCATCGAAATACATAATAAACATACTTGATCTAGTTCGTAAAAAATTTTCTCGCTTGCATAACTGCATTTTTTTTGCTATTTTTAGCGATTTTTTGCAATTTACTCAAAATTTTGAGGGTGTACGGGCTAAACTGACCTCAAATTCGGATTCAGCGCATCGAAATACATAACCCTAGATGGGTCTGGTCAAAAGTAATGACCACTTTTTTTTTGTGTGCTAGTGTTATTCATTATTCCATAAATATTTGAACGATTCGAAAAGTTCGAATTATCCGATTGGAATTTCGAATCGAATAATTCGTAAATACGAATATTCGCACACCACTAAATTTAATAGCGTCATCGGTAACGTGCATCGGTTTTTATTTTGTACAAAGTATATCAGAAAACCATGCTACGAAAATATGACTCCGCGGTCGGAAATCTTGGTTGTTTGGCACGAATACGCATGCGTTAAACTTTGACGGGATATTGTCATTCAAATTTAAATCCTTAATTTAAATTTCTTAACCCTTCCAATTCACTACCAGCGTAGTGAATCATCCGAGATGACGGTAATTTCTCTTCCTGCGTGCTCCTTATGCGCACGATGTCATATGACATCACCCGGCACTTAAGAGGGTACGGCATGATGTCATATGACATCATCCACATTGAAAGGTTTAAAAAAATCCATCCAACATCCAAAAAAACGTCATCAATTCTGGCTTTGAACGAGAGAGACGGAAATAGCGGTCATGCTTTTCGGTTATGTCAAACTTTTGACAAGTGACTGTCGCAATTTGTAAAATAAACAATGGCCGTCATATGATGTGACAGTCTTGACAAGTAAATAAGGTTATAAATTCGATTAAGAATAGAAATACGTCTTTTTTTCCACGGCCAACTTTGATGACGTTTTTTTTTTTTTGGATGTCTCGTTACTTTGTAGACAGTATGCTTCTATACTGAAGAACACAAACAACCGTTAAACAAAGTAATGCGATACAACCCTTTTAGATTTTACGGGTACATAGGAATTAATTTTGAAATCGAGGATGGGCAACGCGTCTTTTTTGAGAAGAAAACCAGAGCTATGCAACAAACAACTTTAGATTTATTCAACTTCTTTACAAACGCCTTACAAATACATTAGCAAGAGCTAAATAAAAAACCGTAATAAATATTAGACTAGCTAGATGGGTATAAAAGTGTTATAAACGTCAAATAAACCACACTTCGTCCGAATTGGAAAACTCATAGGGCGGACAATGAAACAATACAATTTACAAAATTATAAAATGTCGACTAACGTCTAATATGTGTTGTTGGTTATCGTGTGCAGACACTGAATTATGCGACTTGTACGTACATTTTAAAAATATAAAAAAACGTGTACACATTTCATGAAACGTTTATTGAGACAAGGGCTAAATTGCTAGGTATTACTTTTTTTTACTCTATCTTGTCGCTGTTCTTCGACGAAGCCTTGTCGTCGCTGTCGTCGTCGGAGAAGTCCTCGTCGTGATTATGCGTCACGGACTGCGGAGTGGCGGGCCGCACGTGCGGTATTTGGCTTTGGGTTCTTTCCAATACCTGCAAGAGCGCGAAACGTCAGTTTCCTTTAGAACGTATCAACCCGTTTCGGCCGAAAACGCCACTCCCGGTACATTGCCTCTTCAGCGCCGCATAACTAATACTATTTGCGACAGAAACATTTGACAGGGACATTTTTTGGAAGTTTAAGACGTGCCGTTTCCGATGGTGTCCATGAAACTCCTCCAAAAAATTATTAATCATGAAAAAAACAGTTTTTTTTTAAAAAAAAGTTTTTTTTGCACATTTTTTTAATCAAATTTTCAAGTTTTCCGGTCTGCAATGGACCTGGAACCTCCCTAACCGGTGGAATAAATGTTGGAACTTTAAGTATACGTGGTTTAAAGATCGATTTTTTCCCTTATGCGTTCAAAATGGCGCCTGAACTGCAAAATTTTTGCGTAAAAATTCAAGAATTTTTTATTGGAAGATAATGCACTTTTACAAAAAATTGTCAAGAATTAAAAGTTCTTAAAATCACTCAAAGAATGCACTGGAATTTTTTCAAAGTTTTTTGAGCAAATTTTTTGGATTTTGCAAATAGTCAATTTTTGCAAAATTTAAAAAAAACCCTGAAAAAATTCCAGTGCATTCCTTGAATGGTTTTAAGAACTTTTTATTCTTGACAATTTATAGCAAAAATGCATTGGTTTTCGAGAAAACATTTTCTAAATTTACGTACTAATTTGATCTTTAGAAATTGTTTTCGAGAAAACAATGCATTTTTACTATAAATTGTCAAGAATAAAAAAGTCCTTAAAATAATTCAAAGAATGCACTGGCATTTTTCAGAATTTTTTTAAGCAATTTTTAAAATTTTGCAAAAAATGACCATTTGCAAAATCAAATAAAAAACCCTTTTAGTTTTATTCTCGTAATTTTTTGTAAAAAGAAAAATTTTAGTCAGCCTTTTGAGCTAAGGAAATTTTTAAACCCGTTAGTTCAAACTTTTTCCACCGGAGGAGGCCGGACGGAGTGTAAAAGTAAAAAGTTTTAAATTTCAGGAATGCATTGGAATTTTTCCAGAATTTTAAAAAGACAATTTTGCAAAATCCAAAAAAATTGCTCAAAAAATTTTGAAAATTCTAGTGCATTCATTGGGTGGTTTTAAGAACATTTTATTCTTGACAATATTTGGTAAAAGTGCATTGTTTTCGAGAAAAAAATTTCTAAAGATCAAATTAGTACCGAAATTTAAATATTTTTTTCTCGAAAACAATGCATGTTTGCTATAAATTGTCAAGAATAAAAAGTTTTTAAAATCATCCAAGGAATGCACTGGAATGTTTCACAATTTTTTTTAAAAATTTTGCAAAATTTTGCAAAAATTTGCAAGATCCAAAAAGTTGCTCAAAAGTTTTTTGAGAAAAATCCAGTGCATTCCTTGAGTGATTTTAAGAATTTTTTATTCTTGGCAATTTTTTGTAAAAGTGCATCATTTTCCAATAAAAAAAATTTACGCAATAATTTTGCGGTTCTGGCGCCATTTTGAATGCATAATGGAAAATTGGTCTTTAAATCACGTATACTTAAAGTTCAATCATTTATTCCACCGGTTAGTGAGGTTCCAGGTCCATTGCAAACCCTTGAAAATTTGATTAGAAAAAAACGTGCAAAAAAAACGTGTTTTTTTTTTAAACTGCTTTTTTCCTAATTAATAATTTTTGGAGGAATTTCCTGGACACCATCGGAAAGGGCACGTCTTAAACTTCCAAAACATGTCCCTGTAAAATTTTTCTGTCGGATATAGTATTAGTTATGAGGCGCTGAAGAGCGATGCACCGGGAGTGGCGTTTTCGGCTGAAGCGGGTTAAATCGAAGCAATTACTTTCTTCTCCCTCTTCTCCTCTTCCTCGGTGATTATGTCGTTCGCCGGGGGTAGAACCTCGGTCACGAAATGTTGCTCGTGAGCCACGGTGGACTCGTGAGGCAGTAACATTGCTGGCGCTCTGAACATGTACGAAAATGGGTAGTACAATAGATTCAGGTGCGTTGCCGCATACAAATCAGCGTATCTGACGACCTAAAATACACAAAAAAAACATGTCACAAAGACTACCCGTAATAACGCATATTTTAAGAACTCGCGTTGTCGCTCCGCCGCGGCGTAGAGAGCATCGCTTGTTGGGACGTGCGTTTTTCGCCATCGTAAATAAAAGTGAATTCGGTGCCTGGAAAGATTTCTTTTCGATTTTTATTTTGCTTAAATGTTGTAAAAACAACCCAAGACTGTTGAAGACCAAGATTATTGATGGGAAAGATGTTTAACAGTTATTTTTAACCTAACTTGTGAAACAACTATGTTGCTCGAAATGTTTGAAAATACCGCTCTGCTGCGGTATTTTCAATATCATACATGTATACAGTAAGCGGCACCCTAATGCGTACATAGGTGGGCTTGGTTGTATAAGAGGGGTGTTAGCGGAAATCTACAGAGCAATGTTGCCAGAACTAACTGTAACTCTTAACTCTGCATAATAATCTTTATAAAAACCCTATATTTTTTACAAAATGCATTGATGTACTATCAATTGTGTATCGTATAATAAAGTTTACTGTTATCTTTTTTCAACCCAACTACTGTGAAATAATTTTAAACAGTTAATATTGTGTTGATATGACAACAGCGAACGCACGCAACAAATGAAGGCAGAGCGAACGGTCCAATGGTTCACTCTAAGCTCCACCCACTAATACACTCTCTTTGCCCCGTCACGGATATATAAAATGGTATTTCAAATTTTAACTCAAACAGCCCTACCGACAAACCGGATGCCTTTCATACGCCTGCGCTAGCGGTGGATCGCGATTGGTTCTCACCTCATGTTTACTCTACTTACAAAGAAGTTAAATTATATGTGTATGGTATATATATATGGTTCTGGTATAGCAGACTAAAGGTAAAAAAATTAACATGCCTGTATTTTGAAAATTTCATGAAGTAAACACGCAATATAGCACAATTTTTAGATAAATTATCTAAAGTGGTACATACGATTTTTGCGATCGGTTAGAAATTACGGTTTTTATAAACATTTTGCAAAAAATGCCAGCAGTTGAGCAGCAGCAAAATGAGAGGATTTAAATCTGGAGACCAAGCAGGCTATTAGAACTAATTTATTTCTTAGGAAACACTTCAACACTTGATGAAGTGTTGTTTGGAGTTGTTTGTTGTTGAAGTGGTGAAAGGTTGTTGAACACAACAAACTAACAAGCCATCCAAAAAAAAACGTCATCAAAGTAGCCAGAGCAAAAGAAGTATTTCTGTTCTTAATCGAATTTATAACCTTATTTACTTGTCAAGACTGTCACATCATATGACAGCCATTGTTTATTTTACAAATTGTGACAGTCACTTGTCAAAAGTTTGACATAACCGAAAAGCTTAGACATGACCGCTATTTCCATCTCTCTCCTTCATAGCCAGAGTTGACGTTTTTTTTTTTTTGGATGTCTCTTTATAAACAGTAAATATGTAAATATTTTTAAGAACCTTAAAATTTCTAATTTTCAAATTCGACCTAGAGAAATTAAAAAGTTTCTATTGCGCCATATTTCTCATAAGTAATCGTTTGCAACCCCCATATTTTTTTTGCACAAACCGCCACTGGCATGTATTTTCAAAATTAATGTTTCTCCTCAAAGTCTCCGTTGTGTTTCATAAACATAACGCTTTTCATAACCACAAATAAAGAAGTCTAGAGGATTTAAATCTGGAGACCGAGCAGGCTATCGGGACTTATATATTTCTTAGGAAACACTTCAACACTTGATGTCTCGTAAAAAAACTGGTAATAAAATATAGAAATAGATTGATTTATATTTATTTTCGAGTCTTAGGGGGTGCTATTTATTTCATGGGGTGCTCCACACTTAAGGAATTATTTAGCTTATCTAGTCTGAAAAGCTACAACACGATGTAACACAGTTTAAGAGCAATTTTAGAAAAATTACTTGCCTGGGAAGAGAAGAATGTCTGTCTGGACCCCGACCTAAATAAGCTTCCCATCATACCATAAGCCATATCCATCTTGTGTGTTACGTCTCTTATTGCTGTTCTTACCTTGGATATGTCAGGCTTTTCTTTTGTGCTGCTATCTAAGTTTCTAGAAAGCAATTATAAAGTATTTAGACCAAGTTTAAAATAGGGTACACCGGGTGACACAGAGCCATGGTAAACCCCAATTATAAATGTTAATAGATGATACGAGGTGTGGCTATTAAATAACGGAACTGATGCTGCTGCCAGCGCGCTGCGAGCGTGTCGCGACAAGTGTGAACACAACAGTGTCTAGTAATACTTTCCCCACCCTGAGCTCGCTGGACAAGCCAGTGGGTCGCTCAGTTTGACTAAATGTTAAAATAAGTATACGGGAATGAATGTTTATCCCGCACACAAGTTTTTGAATGGTTTAAACGGTTTAAAAGGGACGTGAAAAGACGATCCGCGCCCCGGACGGTTCTCAACGTCAAAAACTGACGGGAACATTGAAAAAATTGGTAAATGAATCCGCGAAGATCGTCGTCTAAGCATCCGAGGGCTTGCTGAAATAACAGGAATCGACAAAGAATGTGTTCGCCAGATTTTGCATGAATCGTTCAACATGCGCAAAGTTTGCGCTAAAATGGTGCCAACACCACTCACTCCCGAACAAAAGGAATCAAGAACGAACATTTGCGCTGACATTCTAATCAACATTGACACTGATCCAGGCTTGTTAGACACGTTGATTACTTGTGATGAATCGTGGTTTTTTACTTAAGAAGCCGAAACAAAGCGCCAATCCATGCATCGGAAGAGCCCGAACTCGCCAAGGCAAAAAAAAAGCCAGGATGAGCAAATCCAAATTCAAAGCGATGATGAGCGTCTTTTTTGACATTCGAGGCATTGTTTACGTTCACTGGGTCCCTGAGGGTCAGATGGTCAATCAACATTGTTCCATCGAAGTTCTGGACGGCCCTTCGTGAGCGTGTGAGAAGACGAAGACCCGACTTGTGGAAGACCAAATCATGGAAGATTCACCAAGACAATGCACCTGCTCATTCTGCTTTGTCTGTGAAGGCATTTTTTTGCAAAATACGGCATTACTGTGTTGGAACATCCACCACACTCGCCCGACCTTGTCTCCTGTGACTTTTTTTTCCCAAGGTAAAATCGGCGCTGAAGGGAACAAGATTCGAAAGTGTGGAATTGGTTAAAGCAAAAGCAACGGAGGTAGAGACCCAGCTGGCATAAGTGGACTTCCAGCACTGCTTTCAACAATGGAAAAGTCGTACGGAGCGGTGTAGAGATCTCCAAGGGGAGTAGATTGAAGGCGAAAAAGTTGCTACTGCAATTGGTAACGGATAAAAAGTGTTAAGACGGCAGTTCGGCCCCCCCTTTATTTTTTTATGCATCTTCTTCCCCAGTCCCAAAGTCCCAAATGTCCGTCCTCTAAAGGTTAACTTAGAGTGTACGCACTTACTTATACATCTCGCCTAGCCTCACGTCTAGCGCTTGCAGCTCGTTGAACAATTGGCACTTATCGGTCCACACGTGTAACTCTCGAACCAACTCGGGCACGATGAGGAATGTGCGCCAGCCCCGGATCTTCTTGCTCTTCAAGATGTCCCCGAAAATGTGATCCCCTACGTACAGGACGTCCTTCCCTTTGGCGCCGATGAACTTGGTGAAGACGTCGCAGGAGCCCCCGAGTACACGTGTTCCTTCTGTAGCGGCCCGGTGTGTACCCCCACGCGGAGGCCACCCGTAGTGGTGTCCACTTGACGCAGAATCGTCCCCTCCCGAAGAAGAGCGGTTTCCTGGCGTCCACCACCACTATGTCGAAGTAGGATACCCAGTTTCTGTGCGGATCTTCAGGCTGAAAAGTACAGTATGGACGAGGTGTGTAAATTAAATAATGAGACTGGCAAACTTGCGCCCGATCTAGCAACACTGCGGAGACGGGACTTGGAAGGGCGGCAGGTTAACACATAATGCACCTTCAGTACAAGTTTCAACTTGTTAAGAGTCATTTATTTGTTCTTTGTGACTGTTTTCGTAAACCGGTTTTTTTTCTAGTGCGTTTTAATGGGTAACGGGCGCTATTCTATTTAAGTATTTAACTGAAGCTTTAAAATAACATTCTCCAAAGAAGTACGTAGCCGTTTTTTTGATTGAATGTAATTTTTTTTTGTTATAAACATTTTAAAGCGTTTTTTTTTGGCAGAAAATCGAGTTTTTTTCTTGAAAATTGCGCCACTTGCACAAACATCAATTTAAAAACAAACCCCTACGAACTTCTTTAGACAATTGTATGTAGATTATGAAACTTTTTTACTTTTTGTTCCACGTCTCATAGTTTCGGAGAAATCCTTTCTCCAGCCAAGGCCTTTAAAAAAAAAAACATGATTTCAAAGATTGGTTATGTAGCCGCGATTTCGTACCAAAATGTTAATAAAAATTATTTTTTCACACCTCAATACATGTCAAATAAACTTCGAAGAAATTCGATTCCTTTTACCATAATCCTACAATAGATTATTAAAAATGGGCCTTTTTTTCAGCCGCTAGAGTGGCGTTACCCCTTAAGAACGAGTGAGATTAATTTTGAGCAGCGGTGTGCTATCAGGTTTTGCTTCAGACTTGGACACAGCGCAGCGGATACTTTTGTGAAACTTCAACACGCCAACGGAGAGCGTTTTTTCAAGAGCCCAGGTTTTTTCGGTGGTTTAAGGCATTCTCAGAAAGAAGAGAGACAATTGAAGATGAACCACGCAGCGGAAGGCCTTCATCTTCAAAAGAACAGATGAAAATGTCGATAGAATACGGGATCTTGTGCGTTCAGATCGTCGGTTAACGACAAAAATGATCGAGGAAGAGTTAAATTTGAACCACACCACTGTTCATCAGATTTTGACTAACGAATTGGGGATGAGAAAAACCTGCGCAAAAATAGTTCCAAAAAACCTTTCCAAAAAAACAAAAGGACATCAGGAGAGAAAGGCGTCTTGACTTTCTGGAATCGATTGAAAATGATCCCCATTTTATGGAACGTGTCATTACTGGTGATGAGGCTTGTGTGTTTGAATACGACCTGGAAACCAAGCGCCGAAACATTGAATGGCACATTTCAAGCTCTCCAAGACCCAAAAAGCAAGAATGAGCAAGTCGAAGATCAAATCATGCTGATTTGCTTTTTTGATAGCCAGGAATTGTCCACAAAGAGTTTGTGCCTGCAGGCCAAACAGTAAATTAACACTTATACAGAGAAGTTCTTGAAAAACTTTGAAACAGGGTCATGCGTGTGAGACCAAACATCAAGAACAACTGGATGTTACATCAGGACAATGCGCCTTGTCACACAGCCCTTTCAGTACACGAATTCTTAGCCAGTAAAAACATTCCTGTGGCTCCTCAGCCTCCTTATTCGCCTGATTTGAGTCTTCGTGATTTTTTTTCTTCCCGAGATTAAAAAAGCATCTCCAGGGACGTCATTATGGGACCATAGAAAACATTCAAACGGCTGTAACCGACCAGCTGAAGGCTATTCCAGTATATGAGTTCCAGCACTGCTATGAGAAATGAAGGAACCGTCTCCAGCGCTGTGTGGAAGTTATTTTGAAGGAGACAATACTGAATTGTAATTCTATTCGAATAAAAACATTTCAAAAATCAGCCTCATAACTTAATTTACACACGTTACGAGACATTACGAGAATCCGAGAAAATCCTAAGCGCTTCTGGATAACTAGTGCCTTCTGGATTCACCGGCAAGAAATACATAGCCCGCAGTAGCGGCGGGAACAGGCAGTCTTTAAAATAAATACGTGCGGTTCGCGTTTTGTAAAACGTACGCCTATATAAATTCGAACATAAATTATTGTAAATAAATTAGTAGTAGTGTAGTTTAATCAGTAATTGTGTGTTCGTTAAATAAATTGTGTTTTTAAAAGTACGTGTCTAATTTTTTCACCATCAAAACGAACCCGACGTGGGTGGACGAAACGTTACGGTATTTAAATACACCTTATTTAGAAGTCCGTTTACAATACTTACTCTCGCTCCGTGAGGAAAGTCGAACAGGTAAGTCATAATTTTGTTGGTAAAATTATAATCGCTGTTGGTTAACAAGAAAGTTTTCGCTCCACTCTCGCGTAATCTGGTCAGAAACATTGGAAGACGTTCATCCTTCTTCACGTACTTTTCCAAATCTTCTATGGTCCGTTTCTTAAGGTCGCCTTGCAAATGAACGTAGTCTACTGTATTTCTCACATCCTGGAAAAAAATGTTGAAGAAATTTTTGTGAGAAATAAAAGGCATCATAAGTGCAATACACGAAAGTAACTAGTAGCCTTCCGCACGTTTGCCATATTTTATATATGAAATTATGCCACACTATTCAACGTATTGCATACAGCGGCGGTTGTACAACAGTACCAACCGACATGGGACTACTGCAATCAAATTAAATTGAGGTCACCTCTGTACATGCCACACAAGTTGCCTACGTGTCTTGTCGTCGGAAACCAACTTCATTATAACTAGGGTCCGGAAAGTGTGCTATAACGCCAGAGACAGCACTATACAACTCTAAAATAATTAAAGTATAAACCGTATTTTTTAATCGCCTTGTAAATTATATACGCGTGATTTTCTTGCCCGTGCATACGTACGCCACTGACCGTGCCTGGTAACACGCACTGGGGCTCTCCCGTGGCGGGTTCGAGGAAAGGCTATATGCAATTTATCCATATAGAGTAGCGAGCGCTACGTTGTCGAAGTTTAGTATTATAAGTTAGCTCGATGCAAGCGGACGAACAGTAAAACGTCGAGCTTAAAATAATTTTAAGTGTCGTGAGTGACTATCTAATAAACGTGTGTACATACGTATTTAGCATTGTGTACGTATTTATTTTAGAGTTCGTGTAGTGTATTTACATACTATCTGATTTTGTGTGGATTTTTGAAATAATAGCACAGTCGTTACCATTTGTGAATAGACTGAAATGGATGATTAAAAATTACGAGGATTTTACAATAGAAATATATAAAATATGTGAATTTAATCTTCTCCTGAAGATGCCAATTTAGTTGGCGAAACGCGCGTTGAGAAAAGTATAGTAGTTCGGTGTTTCGTGGAAAACGTCGTTTTTTTTATATAGCAATAGTGGTAACACGTGCATTGTCTTCTGTAGACGTAAAAAATAATAATGTACTGATGTTAGTGACAACAAACAACTGTTAGTGATACAAAGAAGTGTGCGGAATTCGTGAAAATCATGTGCGTGTTGTGTCGTCCTCTGTCCATGTGAACTATTTTGAATTTACACCTTTAACTTCAGTAGATGTGGAACGATCATTTTCCTTCTACAACCATATGTATGTACAGGACAAATCGCTGACGTTTAACGAGAAGAGATGCAGAACGACTACTGGTCGTGGCAACGTACGCTCAAGCAGTGAAGACATTGTAAATGGTACTGTAATGGTATGTAAATCATTAACACATTTTTACTCCTGTATTTTTGGTCTCTAATATGTCCGTGAATGACATCTCACTAGTCCGACCCTGCGTTGTAGCACACTTTCCGGACCCTAAAAATACCACTTACTTGAAATATGGACTTGTAAGACATGAGCAGCTCTCCCCATTTTACTCCTGTGTCGGTTATCGTGTAGTCCTTTGAATTCGTAAAGAAATCTACCAGACAAGCTAACAAGTACGTCTCGGGTAGATTAAATAGCGTATTCAATACGTAAACTCTGGATTCGTCGAGTGTTAAAAATTTATTTGGATAAAGTTCGTATACCCTTGAACTAAAAATACATATTTTGTTACCCGAACAAATTATTCCTGCACTAGTCAATTACTTACTGTTTTAAAAATTCAAAACCGTGAACGCACACAAGTATATTGCCGTATGCGTCTACTTTTAACAAATTGCCATACAGCGAATCAAACCATAACCCTCTGAAACGAAACAGTAT
This sequence comes from Aromia moschata, assembly GCA_029963805.1. Classification (NCBI taxonomy): domain Eukaryota; kingdom Metazoa; phylum Arthropoda; class Insecta; order Coleoptera; family Cerambycidae; genus Aromia; species Aromia moschata. The sequence goes on from JAPWTK010000094.1 coordinate 186,896, forward strand.
AAAATGCATTAGTAAATTATTTATTGCTGGATAAATAATTCATACAATTAGACATAGTTCGAGAAATACAGACACTGTTAGAAATGTTATTTTTTGAAAGATAAATTACTATAGCACGTTTTTTTGTACTCATTACGACAGTTGACCTTTTGATAAAATAGATATCTGTAATAACATTTCCTATGTAGCACTGAACAAAGTTACAAGAAGTATTAACTGCAAAACATATTTAATTTGTGCATTTGAAGTTAGAAAATCAGTGGCGGCTCGTCAGGGGAGGCAGAGGAGGCAGTGCCTCCCCTGTGAAAATTACAAATAAGTTTTGTTTTTATAAACCTACTATACTTTAATTTTATTTAATAAAATTAATAATAAAACTACCTATAATACTTTAATTACCTTTCATTTTTAAATTCATATATCGGGTAAAAAATTAATTTCTAAAAATAAAAATATTAATAAACATATGTGAGAGGAGTTCCTGCACTATTATTTGCAGCATATTAGCCCTCATAAACGACCCAGCGCCTAGTCTATCGCCGTGGTGGCAAGCCTTCGATGTCAATGTTTTCACATATGTATTTATACGGAATAGGAGACTTCACGCTCGCAACCACCTGTGTTGCTAACAAATTTAACCCTTAACTCAGTGGCATTAAAAGTAAAAGTCATTTAAAAAACTGCACAGCGGAGGCAAACACGCCCACATCCTATCTCTCACACGTTACAGCGCAGAAAGCGAGTTATTTGATTTGACGAATCTAACAACTTAACCTACAAAATTTAATATATTTGTTCCGTTTTGGAAATTTTTGTTGGAAAGTGCCGTTATTCTTGCCGGGTTTTTTGAGTGTTTTGAGTGGTATAGGAGGATAATAATTATAGAAAGTGTTCCATATTACTTACGTAAGTCATTATTTGAACGTTTTCAATAATAATAACAATATTCGAACCTGCAACGATACTGTTGAGTAGTATCATATAAAGTACAAATTTAGTCGCCTGTCTTATGAGGATAAATTATTTGTAAAAATATTTAAGAGTACCACTGTCAGGTCTAATTGTAAGTAAAACTTTAATTAATCAGGGTAATCCGGCTCGTAGTTTACGTGCTATGATAAATGCAAATGGCTAAGCGGTTCTTTAACTTTAAATAAATTATTGTGTTGGCCCTGTGTATTATTTTCAAATCGTAGAGAAAGATGCTTGGACAAAGTCTGGATTTGATAAAATCTTAAAACTTTATCTCGTTGAGTTGACACATTCATAAAGTCACGAACATATTAGTTGTGTTTTTTATTATATTATTTTATAATAAAAATATAATTTTAAAATAGTTTATTATTATTTATTGTATTATTAATTTGACGAAAACTCTACTCCTTCCCGATGGTTTTGCTGAACCAATAAAAAATATTAGGTACTTTGTTAGACAAATGTATTTAATATATTTTATTAACCAAGTAGAGCTCCTTCTCCTAACTGTGCGGCATATTACTAACAATGTTTACCATCACAAAAATGTAGGAAACAAAAATGTTTACAAAATACGTTTGCCTCCCCAAAAAAAAAAGGCATGAACAGCCACTGTAGAAAATGTACCATCATTATTATAAAAAAAATATAAGTACCTAATACACTAGGAGCAGAAATTAGGGTATATAAAAAAATCTAAAATTTTTAGGTGATTTTCAAAGAGCCTGTAACTTGGGGAAAAATAGTTGTAGGGAAAAAAAAAAAAAAAAGGAAATCGAAGCTCCAAGTTTCTAGTTTTTGGATCTTCAGTTTAAAATTGTTTAGTATCAGCAGTTTTTGAGTAATCTTAAGAAAACCACCGAAAAAAGTTTTTCAAAATTTTTGCTTGTCTTTTAATGGGTCCACGGACCTCAGTAATTTTTTTCGATATGGTCATCATAAAGGTCTTTTAGATAACCTAATTATCCTTAATTTGATCTATTTTCGAGCCCTGTACGATGATTTTTCGGTGAGTTAGCGCCGTTCATAGCAAAAATGTCATTGTTGACTTTGATAATCAATTATTCAGGAAATAATGAACGTACGGAAAATTCAAGTAGGGTTTTGAAAACTGCAAAGTATCCTTTACAAGTAGTAATGACGGTTTTTTAAAAAAAAAAATTTTTTCGAAACGAAATTGTTGATTGAAAAAGCAGGGATGGCAAAAGTAGCGGTTCTTGCGGTTCGGAACCGGTTCCGGAGCGGTTCCACCAGTAGAGAACCGCTTCCAAAAGTGGAACCGGTTCCGTCCCGGAACCGTTTTTTAGAGTACAAGAACCGTTTGCTTTGGAAGCGGTTCCGCTGTTTCGGGAATTTTTGGAACCGGTTCCAAAACCGCTCCTTTCTAAACGGTAATGGGATGATTTCGTAAGAACCGGTACGAATACCGGTTCCTGGGGTATTTTTTCTTCTTATTGGTTTAACCATTAGGGGCTGTCCGTAAATTACGTTACACTATGTACTGTAGAACACTTTTTAACCTCCCTCCCCCCTCACGTAATAGGATATTATATCAAAAAGCGATATACCCGGGAGAACGCTATATTCGGGAAGCGTTATGTCCGAGTTTTACTGTACTTACAAAAAAGAGGAGAAAATATCGAATATATTATCTGGGCCAAGTATGGTCACATGTTTGGCACAAAAAAACAATTAAATTAAGGAGCTTCAGAGTGTTTTTTTCTACTCCGAAATATTTAACGTGACAATTCGGGCTTCCGTTGATCAGATGAAGCAAACTAAAAGTCGTTTAGTTGATTTTTAGTTTAGTTGACTGGCGATCAAAATGATTCGTTTATTCCTTCATAAAAAGCATGTTTAACCTTACAAAAAGGAGTTCTTTAATTTCTTTTTCGGAAAGGCGGCTGCGAAGAACGTCCAATATAAACCGCAGGTGTGAAAACGACCGCTCTACGCTCACTTGAGTCATAGTATCCCTGATTCTGCCGATATAGCCGTTAGTCTAAAAATATCGCCTCTTCTTAAAATTCTGTATTATAAATTGCACAAAGAACCGGTTCCTATCTAAGAACCGCTTCCAGAACCGGTTCCAAACGAGAACCGGTAAAATATTTTTTTGGACCGGTTCCATCTTTTTTAAAAACGGGAACGCTTCAAATACCGCACAAAAAATGTTAACCGGTCCTGATTCCAGAACCGCTTCCAAAATAAAACCCCGGAACCGCTCTTGGAAGCGGTTCCTTTTGTGACAAAGTGGAAGCGGTTCTGGAAGCGGAACCGTACCGCTTTTGAAGAACCGGTTCTGTTGCCATCCCTGTGAAAAAGGTATAAAATTGAGTAATTAATTACAGATATTTGCATAACTTTGCATATAATGGATAAACTAAGGATGTTAATTGCAACTTTTCAACCTTCAAGTACCCCAAAGAAACCCTGATGGTTTCAAAGCGCTGCGGTTTTTCCTTCATAGTGCTCGGAATTATTGAAATTGTCGTTTGTGCTGAAAATCAATGTAAGGATTGATTTTTCACTTTTTTGTTCATTTTTTCAAGTTGAAATTGTTTTTTTAGTAATAATCCACATTTGCATTGTCAAATACCGTTAATTAATGGAAAAAAGAAAGAAAAAAATTTAAAAAAATGTTTTTTTGATTTGTTTTTGACAAAAAAATTTTTTTCAATTTTTTTAACATATTCACAATCGTCAAAAAAAAATTCGTTGGAATTTCTCGCTGGCAAAATTTTCTAATATCGATAAATTTGTCATCATTTAAAAAAAAATATTTATTTTTAATGAAAGCTTGTGTAAACGATTTGGACTTTGGAGAACTCAAGATTCTAGAAGAACTAAAACTTCGAAGAACTAAAAATTCAAGATTTGTGGAATGAAATACAGCGATCCATTGTGGGGGTGTATCAACTTGTTTTAATTAATTTTTAAATTGATGTTCAAAACTAAGGCAGTTGCAGCTCAAATCACCAAAAAATTTGGGATTCTTTTTTTATACCTCAATTTTTGCGCCTAACGAGTTTTTTATATTAGTACCTACCTCACTGGAAACGTCGGGTCATATTCGAATTCTAAAATTTCCTGAGGATAACCAATTGACACCATGTGCTGCTTAACTAAATCGAAGCCTAGCTGCTCGTATTGTGGCGATTTATACTCTACGAAATAAAGATGTCAGAAAACCTTACTTACGTACATTGTATGTACAGGGTGCCTGTTAAACGTCGTGGGTGAACCATAAATAACGGGAAGCTGAAAATTTGTATCTGGGGATTTTCAAATTAAGACTTAAAATAAACTAGTAACAAAAATTAAAGGATATTAAAAAAATTCCAAATTTTTGGGTGCTTTTCAGCAAGGGATAACTCGGAGAAAACTGGTCATACAGAAAATAAAAAAAAAGGAAATTGTAGTCTCAAGTGTCTAGTTTTCAGATCTTGGAATTTTTTTTTTCCAAATTTTTGCTCGTCTTTAAAATGGTCTGTGGACTTCAAAAAATTGTTTTTCATCATGCGACCATAAAGCTCTTTTAGACAATTTAATCAGCTTTAATTTGACCTCTTAACGAGCTCCGAACGATGATTTGCCGCGGAGTTATCGTCGATCAAAGCAAAAAAGTCCTTTTCAACTTTGACAATCAATTACTCGGGAACTAATGATCATACAGAAAATGGAGGCAGGGTTTTAGAAACTGCAAAACATTCTCTATAAGACACAATTGATAACAAAAATTTTTTTGAAGCGATAATGTTGGCTGAAAAAAAGTTAAAAACCTCCGAATTTAAGGATATTTGGAAAATTTGGTATAACTTTGGATATAGTGGATGAACGAAGGTTATCTCGGTAATTTTTTAACCTCAGAGTGTCCCCAGAAAGGACCCAGCACCAATCATATGGATTTTGGTTCCCGGCCAATTTTTCTGGGGTTGAAATATGTTGTACTTTGAATCCCCCCGAACAAAAGTTTTCATGGCACCAAGGTCCAAAAATCAACTCCAAGAGAGTTATGAGCCGTCGAAAGTCAGATATCTGACTTTTCACTAGTCGTCGAAATCGGAATTTTTTGGAATCTATTGGGTTTAGCAAAAATTATCTAGGAACAAAAATGTCTTAGAATTAGTCAAAGAATAGCCTCAATTTTTTCAGAATTTTTTAGAGATGATTTTTTGAAATGACGAAAAATTGCATTTTTTTGAAAATTTTCAAAAATTTTTGTTTTTCGATTTTTTTCCAACGAGTAATGTTTTTTAGCAAAAAAAATATGGATTGTCGCCAAAAAAAATCATATTGAAGTTGAAAAAATGTATAAAAATCGAAAAATTATTGCTTGTTGGTGCGGGGTCCTTTCAATCTTCGGGGCACTAAGAAAAAAAATCGCAGCGCTTTGCAACTTTGAGGGTTTTTTGGGGACACTTTGAGGTTAAAAAATTACCGACCATATCCTTCGCTCATCCACTATATCCAAAGTTATACCAAATTTTCCAAATATCCTTAAATTCACAAATTTTTTTTCAGTCAACATTATCGCTTCAAAAAAATGTGTTTTATCAATTGCCCCCGAGTGTGTCTTATAGAGAATGTTTCGCAGTTTCCAAAATCCTACCTCCATTTTCTGTACGATCACTAGTTCCCGAGTAATTGATTGTCAAATTTGAAAAGGACTTTTTTGTTTTCATCGACGATAACTCTGCGGCAAATTATCGTACGGAGCTCGTTAAGAAATCAAATTAAAGCTGATTAAATTGTCTAAAATACCTTTATGGACGCATGATGAAAAAACTTTTTTTGACGTCCACAGACCATTTTAAAGACGAGCAATTTGGAAAAAATGTTTTTGTTGGTTTTCTGATGATTGAGTGAGAACCGCTCCCGCTAAAAAAAAATGTAAGTTCAGATCTGAAAACTAGACACTGAGGCTACAATTTCCTTTTTTTTTATTTTCTGTACGGCCATTTTTCTCCGAGTTATCCCTTGTTGAAAATCACCCAAAAATTTGGCATTTTTTTAACATCCTTTAATTTTTGTTATTAGTGTAATTGTGACTCTCTGGCACTGGCGGATATGTCGAAAGTGAGTTTTTTTTCGTTATTTTAAATCGCATGCCATTTCTTTTATTCCATATTTGGTTTCTACTCATACAGGGTCCAACAGGGATGTATGGATTTTTTTAAAAGAATATCGCACTCTTATTTTTCAACGCAATCCAAATTTTATTTTTTTAATACATAGCTGAAATGTTGCTAATAAAAAATTACGTCAGTTAGATGGTGCCCGTTTTTGTCTAGGCACTCCTGTAGACGGCGCGAGAAATCTTCCATATTCCTTTGAAGCATTTCACTTGGAACACTTCGAATTTCTCGGATGATTGTATCTGAAAGGGCTTCAAGTGTACGTGGTTTGTTTATGTATACTCGAGATTTAAGGTAGCCCCACAAAAAATAGTCACAAGGTGGCAGGTCGGAGCACCGAGGAGGCCACCCCACATCTCCACGCAACGAAATCAAACGTCCTGGGAAATGTTCCCTTAAAAAAGCCATTGCTGCTCTGGATGTATGGCAAGTTGCTCCATCTTGTTGAAACCGTAATCTGTGCGTCCGTTTTCGTTTCACTTCGTTATGTATCGAACCTTGGAACACGATTAAAATGAATTCGAAACCGTCGCTGTGTTTGAATCACAGAAGGACCCGTTTCAATGAAGATGTTGTAAACAAACACCCGATGAGCTGTAGTCCACGGCTCCATGGTAACTGAAATGGCATCTGCCAACGAGTAGATACTATCTATTCGGAAAACATTAGGTTCACCCTGTCTCACATGACACGCTCTTCAAAAATTCCATACCTCCCTGCTGGACCCTGTACATTTTAGGTATGGGAATTGTTATTATGTCTTAAAAGAGGGTAAAAAAAGGAAGTTAAATGAATAATAAAATATAATAAGTTCTATTTAAAATAAGCGAATTAATAAAGGACAAAGTTGTTCAAGTTTGACCGTGTATTTTGAGCAACCTGTACATTTTGTCGTATACCTATCTAGTATGTTTGACAGTAAGCTCAATCTCTCATACTTACATGGTTGAAAAATTAACAATAAAATTTTACCACACCGAAAGTTAATTTTTACAACTAAAAACGGTTTACAATTTCATTGTTCTTTTTCTCAAAATCGAAATATCTCGAAATCCGTTAATTTTAGAGACTGACGGTGGGTTATTAAAGTGACTTTAAATTAACGAGCAGAAGCCAAACGTGAACATTAAAACATGAAAAATACAGCATGACATTTAAAATAGCAATGTTAGTATTCACACCCGGTATATCCGGATGTGCCAGAAAGTCGTCGTTATTTTAGAAGAGTCTCTGAAACAACCTGATACAATTTTTCAGATTTCTAGTAATTATAGCTCTTATTAAACGTTTAATAGACCACATAAAGCACCCTGTATATGCTTACATCTATACCTACACAGATGGTATTAACTCACCTGCCAAAGTGTAGTCCATATCAAACCCATAGAACTTGATATTTTCCAAGTGTAAACTTCGGTTGACAAATATTCTGAAATAATAAATAACACTTTAGAAAGTTTTTGAAAATTGTCGTTGTTTTGAGTTTGGTTGGGCCTGATAAAATTACCGAAAAAACGATCCTTCTATTCCAGTCTATTTTATACGTATTTACTTTTTTTAAGCGTGTGTATTTGATTGGCATACTAGATTACTGTGATTTGTTGGCAACTTTGATATATTGCATATACACCATGTCTCAGAAGAAATTGACAGCTTTAGTCATACTATACAGAATCTATGATTTGGAAGTAATGTGTAATAAAATATGCGTAAAACGTGTTCTTTAAAAAAAAAAACGGACGTTTATAATGTTCTCGACGCGCGCTTCGCCAACTAAGTTGGCATCTTCAGGAGAAGATTAAAACTAAATTTTAAGCTGCACACTTGCTCTATTTATACTTAAGGGGTAACACCACTCTAGGATTTTCGAAAAATAGTTTTTTTTTGGCTTGAAATGTACTTTAGAATCATAAAAATCATATGCAATTTGTCTTATAATGAAAAAAAAAATAAAGGTTTAATTCTCGATATTGCCGCAGCACCTCTGAGCGCGCGTCGAGCGCGATGCGACTGTGAAAGTATATCTTTTTGTTTGCCCAATATACTTTTGATCACAATCTTTACAACTTATTTCGTATATTTCAGACTTTTCGTTATTGTCGATTTTATCTTTGGGGTTGCCCAACAGCGTCTGTAGTGTATTATTTATATTTATTATTATTTATACTACAGACGCTTTTGGGCAACCCCAAAGACAAACTCGACAATAACGAAGAGTCAGGAATATACGAAATACGTTGTAAAGATTGTGATCAAAAGTATATTGGACAAACAAAAAGATCTATTTTGACTAGATTTAAAGAACACATGGCTCATTTAAAACATGGCAGAACGAAAAAATTTAAATTGATCTTTTAAGTTTAAATTTAAGTCGGCTTATCTGATTTAAACTAAAAAACTACTGGTGAATTTCAAAATATGGGCAACGCGATTGGGTTAGCATGATTTCGAAATCATGACCGAAAGAAAGCAGAACTGTCTAAGCGTACAACTTTCTTCAATTACCATATTTCCTTATAGTCTTCAATTAGTACGTGTTTAGTCTTTAATTAGTTCAGAAATGCATACTGGATCGCAACCGTAGTGCTGAAGTAAGTTATGTATGTAGATGCTTATCATTATAAACTGAACGAAGTTAAAATCAGCTTGTCTGACAGCCGATTTTTCCTGTTCCGTTTTGTATTTGCATATTTATGCACCAAACAGTGTCTGTTAAAATATAAGAATTTTTAAAATTATTTAAATTTTTATTGCTGAAAAAAAATAAGTTATTTATGTAATAATAAACAAACACAAAGAATCCATCCATATGCTAGTAACAATTATTTTTAAATACTTCCTAAATTAACCTTTGGAGCGCCGGAAAATCTTATATAAGATGATTTCCATAGGCTATACAATCATTCTTAAATTGTAACGAAACTTACTAGTCTTTACTTTTTGGAGGTCGTTGATCACAAAAAAAGGCTTTGGGGTTGACACCCCCTAAAAAAAGTACCCCCGATTCTGACATCAATGTAAGATTGAGTTTTGAGCAAAAATATAATTTCATTTTATATTTCATGTGTCTTTGCACTATGAACGGTGGCAGATACCCCTGAGGGAATATCTCGTGGACGTTTCTGATAGTAAACGAATGAAAATCAATTCTTGTTGCTATTTCCAGGGGTGTTTGTGAGTTAGACGATATTTGAAAATATTTTTACAACGCGTAATAAATTACTCGTTTAGAATCAACTGAAAATACTGAAAACTCAAAAAAAAAACAATCTAAAAACTAAAAAAAAAAAACAATACTAAAAACAAAATACTAAAAAAACTAAAAAAAAAAATAGTAAAAAACGAAAAAAAAAAAATAAGCCACAAAGTCTCTCTACGTCCTCGTCGTTGGCTTCGGGTAATACTGAAGAATACACCATCAATCAGTCACACACTGAACGGCAAAATTATTCCAAAATCACCATAAAAACCAATCTGATTTTGAATCGACGGAGGGAAAATGTGTTTACGCTTCGGATTGGCTAGTGACAGCCTACTATGTTTTTTCCAACCTATTCTTGTAAATTATCTATTTCAGGAATATTTTTTTTTAGTTCAATTGAATTATTAACTGACCCTTGAATGGCCAATAAATATTTTATAGTGAACGTCGTTTAAAATTTGATATAATAATTTTCTTACCCAGTGAAAGAAAAAAGGAGCAATACGTACTCTCCCTTGAAAAGGGTAGAGTATTATATATTTTATTGTTGTAAACAAAATTAATCTTTCCTGAGTTTGGAGAATTTTCTACTCTCAAAAACTTATTACAAAGTAATATTGTAGATACTTACAGCAGAGTCCGAGAAAAATGATAAAAGGGGTAGTTTATAATCAGAAAGGGGTGGTTTTTGAAGGGTAACGCAAAAATTACTATCATCATCGCATTCCTCATCCTCGAAAACCCCATAGAAGCATTTACTTGGAATTTTAAAAAATTAAAAATTTTCCGGATCGTTAGCTGCCGGAACGTTTTATATAAGACGCTATTTGAAGTTTGTACTGCATGGGGGTTGAATGTACAAAGCAGGACTAAATCAATAGGGTTTTTTAAGGCAAAAAAAAGTGCCAAAAACCCCGGCGCTCCAAAGGTTAAAGCAAAATTCTCTACATATTTCATCTCAATCGAGTCCATTTTCTGATTTCCAATAATCATAGAACAAATTTCGGTAGCTGAATTCCATGCACCTACATATTTACATGTGAGCGATCGACAGAATTGGGTTGTGCCGTCTCCGAGATTGTTTACGTAACCCGAGACCCTTACCCAGTAAATTATGCCCTCAAGAACCTACGACACCGACGGACGGCCACATGGTCCCGATATGTTTATTTATTTATTTATTTAGTTTAGTTTTTATGGAATAGACTTAAGTGAAGATGAATGCTCGCAGATGTGAGGGCAGTCAGACGATAGACCGGGGTGGAGACACCTCGATACACGGATTGTACGAAAGTCGCCTGTGGATTTACTTAATAAAATATTTTTTTTCTGAGAAAGATTATTTTTTTGATCTTAAATACACATATGTAACTAGTAAATTAAAAATAACTCTTACCTAAAGGTAGCATGGGAACCTTCAAGGTTTAACGCCATAGGATACATTGTTCGTAGGATACAAAAGTAATTTAATACCGTGATTTTTTCAATGAAAATTTCGCACGTATTGTGTCTTCTGCTTATCTCGTGACCCACTTAATTGGTGTAGCAAAAGCCTCGCTCTTTCGATACACGTACGTTCTTAATAATTATGCACATATCGTGTCGGGAAACGTATCTTTTATATCGTGGGGGTGCTCGTAACTTGTGAGTGCACTTCTCATGTATCTCTTCGAAATATAACAGGGATATGCATTTTCTTGACGTGTGATTTACTCTACTCTACTGCCAGTTTAGGGTTACAGAGAATTTCCAATTTTTTTTTTATAGAATACCATCAATGCGGGGTTTTGACTACCTCGCGAATGACTGACGTTCAGCTCATCTGTCAACCTCAATTATTTCTTGTCTGTGAATATGACGTGAACTTTTTTTTAGGAAAAAATTAAGACAATTTATGTTTTTTTTTTTATTTTCACATGGTGTTCGCATTCCTGCAACTTTTTTTTTACGAATATACAATTCAGAATTCATTATTTTAAATTTCGAATATCCCATGTGCTTCCAATAAATAAAATACATACGAGGTTTGTAAATTAAGTAATAAGACTGGCAACGTAGCGCCCGAGCTAGCAACATTGCGGAGACGGGACTTGGAAGGGCGGTAGGGTAACATGTAATGCACCTTCAGTACAAGTTTGAACTTGTTGGAGTAATTTGTTTGCTCCTAGTGACTGTTTTCGTAAACCCGTTTTTTCTAGTGGGTTTTAAAAATGAGACATTAATTTTGAGCAACGGTGTTGCTATCAGGTTTTGCTTCAGACTTGGGCACAGCGCAACGTTTACTTTTGCAAAACTTGAATGTGATGAACCACGCAGCGGAAGGCCTTCATCTTCAAGAACCGATGAAAATGTCGATAGAATACGGGTCCTGGTGCTTTAAGATCGTCGGTTGACGACAAGAATGATCGGGGAAGAGTTAAATTTGAATCACACCACTCTTCAGATTAGTCAGATTTTGACTAACGAATTGGGGATTAGAAAAATCTGCGCAAAAACGGTTCCAAAAAACCTTTCGCAGGAACGAAAGGTCAAAAGGAGAGAAAGGTGTCTTGACTTTTTTGGAATCGATTGAAAATGATTCCCATTTTATGGAACGTGTCATTACTGGTGATGAGACTTGGGTGTTTGAGTACAACCCCGAAACTAAGCGAATGGCACACTTCAAGCTCTCCAAGACCCAAAAATGCAAGAATGAGCAAGTCGAAGATCAAATGCGTGCTGATTTGCTCTTTTGATAGCCAGGGATTTATCCACAGGAGTTTGTGCTCCTATGTAGGCCAAACAGTAAATCAACATTTTTACAGAGAGGTTCTTGAAAAACTTCGTCATGCGTGTGTGACCAAACATCAAGAACAACTGGTTGTTGCATCACGACAATGCGCCTTGTCACGCAGCCATTTCAGTAAACGAGTTTTTAGCCCCTAAAAACGTTCCTGTGGCTCCTCGGCCGTCTTGTTCGCCTTACTTGAGTCCTTGTGATTTTTTTCTCTTCCCGAAATTGAAAAATCACCTCAAGGGACGTCACTTGAGACCATATAAAACATTCAAACGGCTGTAACCGACCAGCTGAAGGCTATTCCAGTATAGGAATTCCAGCACTGCTATGAGGAATAGAAGAACCGCCCCCAGCGCTGTGTGGCTTGTCCAGCGAGCAGTGTCAAATTGAGCGACCCACTGGCTTGTCCAGCGAGCTCAGGGTGGAGAAAGTATCCAGACACAGTTCTGTTCAAAGTTGTCGCAACACGCTCACGCTGGTAGCAGCATCAGTTATTTAGTAGCCACACCTGGTAAACTCTCGGAGATAACTATAGAAACTGATCTTATGCTACAAAGTTTTTACGAATCTTCTCCAGGTCGTGGAAGTGCTGTTAGCCAAGCTTCATCGTCAAGCTAGTTAAGAAGGTAAGTTTTACTTACATACATATATGGTTATAAAGTGTGAAACTATTTATTTACTATATTTAAAATATTAGTTACTTTATTACATATATTATATTATGATGCGTACGTACGTCCATGTACTGCGGCAAATTTCGGCCAACTCTAATAATATGTAAATATGCACATTTGTAACTGGTCCCTTCAATTAAAGCCAAGCCTATGAAATAATCAAAAATAAATGTGTTATCAATATAAGATTATAAATAATTTATGAATATAACTATAAAAAAAACTGATTATATCTTACATGACACGAATTAATTTATACTAGCCCCAAGCTATTCTATAACTCGATAATACTTGCACCATAGGATCGTGTATTAGTAAATTCACTTTTTAAATCCAGAAATTCTAATAGGTACTATTATCCATGATTATAACCACATTACCTATAATTATCTATAATGACATTATAGGTAATGTGGCGTTAATATAATTAATATAAAACATTAATTTTATGAAAATACCTTTTATATTTTCATTTCTGGGCTGGCACACTATTTTTTTGGTAAATTACATTTGAAATGTTTTTAACGTACAACCTTCTAATAAAGTCTAGTAATCAGTGTAATCACCCTTTAAATTACGATTACGGCTATAAGACGATCCATTTCGAGGTCAAAAGATACATACAGGGTGTTTCTCATAATTTGCCACCCCCTTAAAAAGTTTATTTTTTTTGACAGAAAAAAAAGGTAGACAAAAGTTGCACACTATTTCCTGAAAATTATTAATATGATATGTGTTAACAAAAAAAACAAACAAACAAAAACAAAAGACGATCGTCAAATTAAAAAAAAGGTTTTAAATAATAAAAAATGTATTTTTAAGATGGAACACCCTATATATTGTCGCATTTTTCAAGTCAACTTAATTTCTACATTCCAAAAATATATTATATGTTTATGTTTGGACCAGCTGTTTTTGAATTATTTCACTTTAAATAATTCGTATACATATGTATATCATAGTTAGCCGTGCCTGGTGCTTCGTAATAAAAACGTGACGTTTTATCGCACTAGCCATGGGTCACTACAGGAAACAATTACTTATATTCAATATATTAACCCTAAGCCTTCTCTAACTTGTTTTATATTTCAGTGGCGGCTCGTGGGCGTGTTACACATGGGTGGGCACAGGGTGTGTCAGTAGGATTACTCATTAGCTACCAATGGCGCCGCAGACGAAAATTTTTAAAATTTTCAAGGTCATGCGTTTTACTGACACTTCAGAATTTCAATGAAAAATTCTTTTATACAAAAATATAGACTCTCACAAGAATAATATTTGGGATTTGGTAGCTTTTTGAAATAATATTTAGTCACGAATAATGAGGGCTTAAATATATTAAAATAATGGGTGGCAACATGTGAAAAAAATTTGATATAGGTATCTTACCGTTATTTGTAGAGGAAATCAGCTCGCCTGTCCTTATTGTTCACAAAAATGTTAATCGCCTTTTCATTAAAGTCCCGGATTTGTTTCACAAAATTCAATACAATTAATTATTCGGTTTAAAATATGTCTGTTTTTATCTACATTTTCATTATGACGTCTTATATTTTCACGATTGCTGGTGCCTTATGTCTACCTTTCCCAACACAGAATCTAAGATGTTATGTAAATGTTTTTCATTGTAGCTAGCATGTTTCTTAGCTCGTTCATTTAAATGTTTTAAATCACTCACCCCTTCTTGAGTCCATGCACTTTGGTTGCCACCCATCACTAAACAAATAAAACAAAACAGTCTGTTTCTTTTAGGACACCCACATAACCACTTAAATCTGTCGTAGACACTACTATTAAAATTTCGTGAATAATTTTGCGATTTTCCTACGTCTGTTTTGGAAATAATCAAATCGGGTATCGGCCTTCCTAATCGTTTAATTTCCGTTCGGATCTCGTATGTAATATCTTTATTAGTCATTAAAAAGTCCACCGAATTCATTTTGAAACGTTTCACAATAAAAAACAGTAAAAACACATTTCTCAGCGAAGAAAATAAACAATAGAAAGATTTTCGACCGATTTAACGACGTTTTGTCTGCAATGGTCGCCAAACTTTACCAGTCACCGAAAAATCCCGATTAAAAACGAGGGCTGGGAAACTGTGTGCCCTCGCCCACGCGCGCGAAATGCGAGGAATTCAGACTACAGTGGCTCGGTGCTTGATCGATAGTCTGTCATATATGTATATGTGATAAAAATCATTATTTGTGGTATAAAAGGAATAATAATTAGAATATGAATAGTTTTTCGTATACAATTAATTGATATTATTGTAACAGTAATTTATAGTAAATTAACACAAAAGAAATATTTTCTATTGAAATTTGGGCTGGGCACGTGCCCCTGTACCCTTTATCACCAGCCGCCACTGTTCTATTTATAATATAATGCCATAGTACAATTTATTTGTTTTGTTTTCCATAGCGATCCATGGCCAGTGCGATAAAACGTTACTTTTTTATTTCGAATCGTCACTCACGACAACTAAATGGAATTATTTAAAGTAATATTACTCAAAAACGGCTGGTCCAAACATACACATATAACATATTTTTGGAATGTGGAAATTCAGTTGACTTGAAAAATGCGACAATATATAAAATGTTTAATTTGAAAAATAACATAAGTTTGACCGTTTTTTGATTTTGCGATCGTCTTTTATTTTTTTAGTTAACATAGGTATTGAAAATTTTCCGAAAAAAAAAACCCTGCAACATTTTTATTTACCATATTTTTTTCTATCTTAAGAAATATATTTATAAAGGGGTGGCAAATTATAAGGAAAACCCCTGTACATTTCATTACCAGATATTTTTAGGAAGGCATTTTTTCAATGATATAACAATTTGTCTTATCACTAGTGAAGTTTTTGAAACAAGATAACCTTTTCAATGTGCAGTTTTATAATTTTATTTAATCTCATTTCTATTTATAAATTATGGAAACAGTTAAAAACAAAAGGATTTTTTATCATTGGTTAACATTTGTTTAAATTCAAGGAAGGTGTTGTATGTAACTTGACTGTAGACGAAAGAACAAGGTCATCTTTGTCTCCCCGGCATAATAGTTCAGCTTGGAAGTTGACCACTAATACTTACATACATACATAGGTATATTAATATACCTAACATTTCCTAATACAGGGTGTACCATTGTTAAGGGACCACAGCGAAACTACAGATTCTTTGAATAAAAATATTATGATTAAACCAAACTTACCTTGGTTCAAAAGTTATTGGTAACCAAGATACAAGCTGTCAAAGTTATAATTTTATTTTCTATTTCGTTAAAAAAAAATATATTTTTTTTTACAAAATTTGGTGATTGTTGGTTTTCTCAGGAGAGTAATTTTAATTTGTCGATCATCTTGACGTAAGCTGTAGAGGGAGCATAAAAATGTCGTAACTTTTTTTGCGGTATTTAAAAAAACAGAAGAGAAACAAAAACCTGCCCAGTTGCACAATCCGCGGAACCCAGAACCTGATACCTAGTATCATATTATTATGCTATGTATATTATTTTGCGCGACCTTGCTAATTAATTATTGTATAATTAATTAACGAAATATGAGAAATACAAATTTTACGACTAGCAATTAAGTAGTAAGAACACGTGTAACGAGATGATTTATTATTATGAAAGTGTAGACTAACAAGTAGGAAGTATTACCAAATCACATATCATGAAAACTTATAATTAGAGCTGGCCGAAATGTGCCGCGGGACATAGGCGCACGCATCATAATATAACACATGTAATAAAGTAACTAATATTAAATATAGTAACAAAAGCAATAAACTCACACTTAATAAATATATATGCATGTAAAACTTATCCTTTTAATTATCCTGACGACGTAGCTTGGTTAAGTTTCTATATACACGGTGGAGACTTTAACTGGAATATATTCGCTAGCGGGGTGGTGAATGATTTTTCAAAAAAATTCCCGAGACACGTCAACTTTTAAATGTATTTACCTACATTTTGCAAGTAATGTGAAAAATATAGCCCTTCAGGGGTGGCTGAAACCACCCTCGACATGATTTTTTCAAATGCAACCCTATGGCTTGTGACCCCTCATTGTAAAGCTGGTGGAAAGAGGAATCCAACGCACTGATCAAATTTTAATTTTTGGTATGTTTGTAGGGTTGCATACAATTAAAACAATTTAAAAATTAAATTTATTTTCAACGTAACAATTGTTCAAAATGTGCACCATTCACTTGTTGGCAGCATCCCAGTCTGTGGTAGGTTTCGTCCCTTACATTATGCAACATTTGCGGTGTTATTTTTCCGATTTCCTCTCTTATCCTTTCCTGCAGATCTGCTATGTTGTTGGGTTTCTGAATGTAAACCCTACTTTTAAGATGTCCCCACAAAAAGAAATCCAGTGGTGTAAGATCTGGAGATCTTGCTGGCCACTCAATATTACCTCGCCTCCCAATCCACCTACCGGGAAAAATTCTGTCCAGATACTGACGAACAATGGCAGCATAGTGTGGTGGGGCCCCATCTTGCTGAAACCATAACCTCTCGTCGGTCAAGTTAGGGTTTAAGGGGGTTTGGAAATAAATGACATAGCACTGGCATTAGTTCGTGCTGGAGTAAACGCAAGTATCTTGCTCCATTAAGAGTGTCATCAAAGAAAAATGGTCCTACAATTCTATCTTGTATTATTCCGGCCCACACATTAGATTTCTGTGGGCGCTGAGTATGAAGTTCCCTCATCCAATGGGGGTTCTCTTCAGCCCAGTAACGACAATTTTGGCGATTTACGTGCCCATTTAATGTAAAAGTAGCCTCGCCTCGTCAGAGAAAACTATCCACTCTAAAGATAACTGGTTTTGATCAATACAAGTGATCAATAAATCGCAAAATTCCACTCGTAGATCTGGATCATCTTCAAGTAGCTCTTGAACAGCTTGCATTTTATATGGGCGTTTTTTTCTCATATTTAAGTATTTTTAAAACTGTTTTGTGATTAAGATTACTATCACGGGCCAGTTGACGGGCTGGAGTGATTGGATTTTCTTCTAGAGCAAGCAACAAATTCAACTTCGTGTCGTCATCAACAACAGCCTGCCTCTTACTCGGTACTTTCCTGACATAACCCATCTCTCGATATTGTGCCTCAATTTTACTAATGGTACCTTGATTTAGTGGTGGCAAGTCAGGATGCGTTTCTCGAAACAAGCGAACAACTTCGCATTGAGTTCGCGCCCTATCACCATATCCAATCATCATCAAAATTTCGATTTTTAGTGATCCAGTTAAATAAGACATTTTCACCAATTTGAAATAACACTTCGTTTCAAACTCTGAATACAGCATACAAACTAAATTACTCTTTGCGGCCGTGTAAAAACACTAGCAAAAAATAACAAATATCAGTTGTGGCAAAAAATTGCTTGGAATTTTTTGTGGGGACATATGAAAAGTAAGGTTTACATTCCAAAACTAAACAACACACATTTTGAGTACGAAATTGTTGCGTTAAAAATAAATTGAACTATAAAATTACGTTTTAATTGCATGCAACCCTACAAACATACTAAAAATTAAAATTTGATCAGTGCATTGGATTCCTATTTCCACCAGCTTTACAATGAGGGGTCACAAGCCATAGGGTTGCATTTGAAAAAAATCATGTCGAGGGTGGTTTCAGCCACCCCTGAAGGGCTATATTTTTCACATTACTTGCAAAATGTAGGTAAATACATTTAAAAGTTGACGTGTCTCGGGAATTTTTTGAAAAATCATTCACCACCCCGCTAGCGAATATATTCCAGTTAAAGTCTCCACCGTGTATGTGTGTGTCCGAGAGTCTTGTTCGCTGTAGTGAAAATATATGCTTATATGCTGAGAAGGACAGTTCGACATCTACTAAAGTAATACAGGCATAATTAAAATACTCTTTGCACTCATTTAACGGATAGATGCACTATCACAAATTTGTGTTAATTTGATCAAACAGGCGTCTTTCTTTAAGGGACAATATATACTATTTCTAATGTAAATGTGAAGACATAAAAAAAAGCAAGGTTGTCAGATATATTTTCTAAAATTGCTAAGCTCACTATACAAGTATGTATACTTCATACTTCAGTAAACTGTTAGTTCGTGACGTTCTTAGAAAACTAGTTTGAAAATATTAAAAAAAAAATCATAGACATAAATTTATTAGTTAGCATTAAAATAAGGCGTTTAAAATTGCTGGAAAAAATAATTATCCGGCAATGCTTCGCCGGCAACGCTTCGCTGCCGACGAAGAGCTGGCAACGGCTTCCGTTTAGCCAGCCAGCCGTCGGTCAGCCAGCTCCATTTGCAGTAACCCATTAGAGTATTGTGCTATTACATCAAATCCAATGTGTTATGTTGGTTATATATTTATGTGGTCCGTTGTACCGTAAAATGTTTTACGACGTCGTTAAAATGATTTATGACTTTTGGAATTCTTACTTATTTCCGCCAGTGACGTGCATTTCGGCTAGGTTTATTAACACAGACAATTTTTTCAGATTGTCTGGCTATATGAGCTTTATTTACAGAAAATTATATCACAAATATTAAGAGTTTTGTATGCAGGCTAATTTTAATCTCCTATATGATTTGAATGAAAAAAATTATTTCACAATTTTCAAATTTATAAAAGATATATGCACGCCATTGGGCGGCGTTAACCCTCAAAGGAATTAAAAATATACGTCTTCACATTGAGTTTAGAAAGACTATACCTTTGACGTTTTTTATCGATTTTTTTGCTTAAACGGGCCCATAAACTATCTAAAAATGATATCCAAAGGGTTTTATGAAGGGAAAATTATTTTAAGTGGTCCAAAAATTCGATTTTCCGTAGGAGGTTTTAGTGCTGATTTACAGTATTTCGAGAAAATTTTTTGAACGAAATTGCTTTTTAAATTTGGGCGGCAAATAATATCATCGACGGTCAACCCTTATTAAATCTTTCAAATGTAGTGGCCAGATGGCGTTCTCACTAGAATTTTCAAGGTAAAAATTCCCATGATTTTGTAGTACCTACTTTAAACCTTAAACGTTTTTTTTATCAAAACCATGTTTTTGAAGTCGGGCGACACCGTAGCGCCTACAGTTTTGTACTTGAATGTTAACTGTAGCTTCTTGACAACATTTTCTAGTCCACTACGGAGGATTTTTTCGATTTGTTGAGATTCAAAAATTTTATGATGGATCTTCGATTGATTTTTTGGTTTGATTTTTTTTTCGTAATACCTATCGGCGTACTTATTTTTTTTAAATCAATATTTTTGAAAAACCATACGTACTGGGCTAGTTTTTTTATATCCACTTTTAGAATATATTTCGTTTTTTATTATTATTAACTTAATGATCGTCCCACCGCACGGCACTGTCTTCCAGCAACATCGGCCAACCCTTACTTATAAGTTATAATTAACGGTTTAGGTTATAAACTAAACCGCAATAATTAACGGTTGTTGCAGCAGCAGATATGTATGTATGTAAGTATGGAGACATCAAAAAAAAAAACGTCATCAAAGTTGGCCGAGAAAAAAAGACGTATTTCTATTCTTGATCGAATTTATAACCTTATTTACTTGTCAAGACTGTCACATCATATGACAGCCATTGTTTATTTTACAAATTGTGACAGTCATTTGTCAAAAGTTTGACATAACCGAAAAGCTTAGACATGACCGCTATTTCCATCTCTCTCGTTCATAGCCAGAGTTGATGACGTTTTTTTTGGATGTCTATACAAACATGTGCAAAGTCATTCTGATTAGCGAAATTATTGAAAATTTATTATCCCGACTAGCGAAAAAAGTTATATTCTGATGTATGAAACATGTTTTTTTTTGCCAACAATACAACTATACACGGTGTCTCACCGCCGTAGGCCTATGTAATATCAAGATTCTGAAAATTTTGCGATAAGTAAAGCCGTTTTGATTAAAATATTTTGAAAGATCTGGGACTTATACTGGGACTAGATGTCAACATTGCCTTGCATTTTTAGATTCTACGGGTAGTTCTAAAGGCAATTTCGTGTATTATGTCATGTCCCATACCTACAGTCAGCAGCAAAAGTATTCACACGCCTACTTTTTGACGGTTGTTAAATTCTGATTATTTTTGTACTAGTGTATTGATTTTTTTTGCTCCAGGATTACAGCTTTAGAAATTCTACGTCTGATTTGTAGATTGTGTGAAAATTATCGTTGAAAAAGTAAAATTTCTATGTTTTCAAAAAACCGTCAAAAACTCCGAAAATACCTGTTCCATAAAGAAATTCAAGTCTATTTTTTTTGTTGTCGAATAAATCGTAATTTGTCCAAAAATTTGTTTACAACTTTTTTAAAATCAATTTTTGAAAAATTCTAAGACCATATTCTGAAAAAGCATGGAATTTTACGTCGGAATTGACCTGATCGAATTTTTCAGCACCGATAACACTGAAAATAAGCTGGCTGACATTTGGGATTTAATGGTTAAAAGGCAATCTTCGGAGTATCCAACTGAGCTAAAAATTGTAGAAACAAAACCAATTTTTTGGAAAAAAAAACAGCTCTGTACGTTAACTAGTTACTTTAACAAATTAAAAAAAATTGACTTTCATGAAGTCAACAACCCACTGTATACAAACTATTAATTATTTTATTATTAGTACAAGTTTTATTTTTACTAGACGCCACTTATTTATAACGAATGGTGAATCTTTTTCATTCCAGGCAGACTTCCTTGTCATTATCATGCGATTACTATATTTATACGCTTATTCATTTTGAATTATAAATACTTTTTATAAATATGGCATAGAAAGCTAATATTAACGTCGCGAAAACTGGCAAGATTTTGCACGGTTCATACATTTGTAGACATTCGTATATAAATACTACAAATATCAAAAGGCAGATGCCCACGGAATTCCAATAAGTAGTTATTCTGAGACTTCTATCGCAAAATTAATAATTTTCATGTGCGTAAACGTACACGGTGTCCCAATTTAACGACTCACGGCCGATACTTTGGGTTATTTCTGGGGTACAGTCAGCTGCGAAAATTTTTGTAGGTTGCTTAAATTCTGATAATTTTTGTACTACAGTATTGGTTTGTTCTTTGATCGCTTCTGATTACAGCTTGTGAAATTCTGCGTCCGATAAGCCCAAGTTGAAGGTGATACGAGGTGTGGCTATTAAATAACCGAACTCAAGCTGCTACCAGCGCGCTACTAGTAGTAGAGTAGAATTATTAGTCGATTTGTACCTCTAAACGAAAAGTAACTGACACTTCACCAGAAAAATTTGCTTTTTGTTGAGGAGGCTGAAAATATTAAATATCGTTTTTTGGCAACAATTTAAAATTATTGCTGCATTGTTTAAATAATTTCGCAATAAGGCGCGAAAATCAGGTTTTTTTTAAATAAAAAGAGAACCGTAAACTATACAAAAAATGTTTCAAATAAAAAAATGTAACTAGTAAAAAACCCTACAAAACTCATGAAGAAATTTACAAATCGGTTAATTTGTTTATCTGCAAAATTGAGAAAACCGTCAATATGGCCCCTTATTTCAATTGTTTATAACTAATTATAAAGTAAGCCTTGTGACTTTAAAAGTATTGGTAAATATAGGTATCGGTGTACAAAAACGCTGAAAATTTCAAATCGATATATTTTTAAGTTTTTGCAAAAAGTAACCCTCAACGTCAAAGACGGATGAAAAAAATTGGTAAATTAATCCGCGAAAATCGTCCTCTAAGCATCCCAGGGCTTGCTGAAATAACAGGAATCGACAAAGAACGTGTTCGCCAGATACTGCACGAATCGTTCAATATGCGTAAAGTTTTACTGTCGTACAATAAGATGTCTACTTAATGTCGTACAATTTTTTTGGCAAGCAGAAATGCGTACAAATTAATGTACAATAAGACCAAAGGTTTAAAATTGCAAAATTACAACAGTAAAACTAACGTTTACATATTTTTTGTCCAGAGTGTACATACTCTATTTTCTTAAATAACTTAATTTTCGATGTCACAGATTAGCTAAAGACGAAAACATATTCGCATTCTTTTTAGAATAACATGGAATCGTCGAAATTAAATCGAATGCTAATCCCATATATCACCATTTATCAGATAAACAATTAGACTTAATTGTTTAAGATGATTTTTATTTATAAGATAGATAATGTTGTACAGGTATATGTATGTAGATGAAACAAAGTAGTTAGATTATTGTAGCTACACGCTTAAACAATTTCTGATACCTTCACCGGGTGATAAAATCTGACAAAATACTGGGTGTCGCACTTTCATAGCTTTCAGCTGGGAGGCCTGTTATTACAAGAAATGCAGGAAAAAACGTTTGCTTTTGATCTGTAGAGCAAATATTTATTTGGTAAGATGTGCAGGGTGTTCAATAATTATGTTAAAACTTTTGCGCTTCAGTTTTTCTGCAATTAAAACGAGCATTAAAGTAACACATGCAGTAGCGGATTTAGGAATTCTCCGCCCTACGCTAGCGCACAAAAATTTTTTGTTTAGGGCCTCTCACGCTCTCAGTAAGAGGACTCCCCCCTCCCTCGGTCAAAACTGCTTTCATTTCTTGTAATTAAAATAACCGAACTGCTGTCATAACGCTTTTAATTCGTAAATAAATACAGTAGCAACTGTTTCGCCCTCAATGTACTCCCCTTGGCGATCTCTACACCGCTCCATACGACTTTTGTATTGGTGAAAGCGGTGCTGGACGTCCGCTTCTGTCAGCTGGTTCAGAACATCCGTCGCTTTTGCTTTAACCGCTTCCACACTTTCGAATCTTGTCCTCTTCAGCGCCGATTTGATCTTGGGAAATAAAAAAAGTCACAGGAGGCGTGTATGGTGGATGTTCCAACACAGTAATGCCGTATTTTGCAAAAAACTCAGGAACCCAGTGAATGTAAACAATGCCTCGAATGTCAAAAAATACAATCACCATCGCTTTGAATTTGGATTCGTTCGTCCTGGCTTCTTTTGGCCTTGGCGAGTTAAAAAAACCACGTTCATCACACGTAATCACCGTGTCTAACAATCCTGGATCAGTGTCAATGTTGGTTAGAATGTCAGCGCAGATATTCATTCCTGATTCCTTTTGCTCGGCAGTAAGGAGTTTTGGCACCATTCTTGCGCAAACTTCTGGCGAACACATTCTTTGTCGATTCCTGTTACTTCAGCAAGCCCTCGAACGCTGTTTCAATGTTTTCGTCCGTTCGCGTCCCACTTTAAACCGTTTAAACCATTCAAAAACTTGTGTCCGGGATAAACATTCATTTCCGTACACTTCTTGTAATATTGCATAAGCTTCTGTAAGAGTTTTCCCCAGTTTAACAAGAAACTTGAGATTAACCCGTTGTCCCCTCATATTTTCAACGCATCACTGGTGCGTAGACTAATTCAAACGACTGCTACAGTCAAACTGAGCAACTCACTGGCTTGTCCAGCGAGCTCACGGTGGGAAAAGGCTCACCAGACACCGTTCTGTCCAAACCTGTCGCGACACCTTCGTAGCGCGAGTTCGGTTATTTAATAGCCACACCTCGTATAGGTGCAGAAGCAAAACAAGAAAACAAATGTTATTCCAAGATGTTCTTCTGTTAGTAAATTTTTTAAAACTGGACACACCAAACTTAAAATTTTTACGTTATTTCGTCATTGAGATAAGAAATTAAAAATGTATTTTTGGCTTGCCAAATAAAGGGTATCCCCCCAGTATGGTGAAATGCCCCCTTTTTTTTATTTTCTTCGCATGATGGAAAGTGTTTCTTAGGGCTTAATTATGAAAGGTAAACCGAATTTTAGGTTCAAAAAATTTTCCTCTCAGCTAGGTATGGAAAAAACCCTGTTTTTTACGTTTTTATTTTTTTTTAGCGGTTTTTAACTGTCGAAAAAATCTGAAAAAATTCATGAGTACAGAAAATATGATTAGTTTTATGTAAAAAAAAAAATTCAAGGTCATTCAAGGTCATTATGACCTCTAAAAAAAATTATTCAAACTTTAAAAATCCCATATCTTTTAACCAAAAAAAAGCTTCAGGCTCAGATTTTTAATATGTTATATTTTTAACAGTTTTTTACTACCTCAAATTTTTTCAGATTTTTTTTGAGTGGTGGGTCATGCCCCAAAAGTGCGAAAAATCAATTTTTTGTCCGTGAAACGACTTAAAACGGCTTAAAATCATCATTTTATAGTGTCCTGATTTTTTTCTTGCACTAAAAGGACTCAAATGACTTCAAACAATTAAAAAATATAAAAACTACTAGTTTCGATAAGTGGAATGTTTTTTTCCTTACTATTTTTTAGTGAACATATTTTTTATTTGTTTGAAGTCATTTGAGTCCTTTTAGTGCAAGAAAAAAATCAGGACACTATAAAATGATGATTTTAAGCCGTTTTAAGTCGTTTCACGGACAAAAAATTGATATTTCGCACTTTTGGGCATGACTCAAAAAAATCTGAAAAAATTTGAGGTACAACAAACTGTTAAAAATATAACATATTAAAAATCTGAGCCTGAAGCTTTTTTTGGTTAAGTGACCTCTAAAAAAATATTTTTTTTACAAGTCATAATGACCTTGAATGACCTTGAAAAAATTTTTACATAAAATTAATCATATTTTCTGTACTCATGGATTTTTTCAGATTTTTTCGACAGTTAAAAACCGAGAAAAAAAAAAAAACGAAAAAAAAAACAGGGTTTTTTCCATACCTAGCTGAGGAAAATTTTTTGGGCCCAAAAATTCGGTCCCCCCTTCCTTACCCCCCCCCAAAAAACCCCCCCCCCCCCGGAAAAAAAAAAAAAAAGGGGGTTTCCCCCCCCCCCCGGGGGGGGCCCCCCCCCGGGGGGGGGCCCCCCCACAAAAAATTTTTTAAAAGACCCTTTAAAATCATTTGTAGAACACACCCTTTAAAAATTTTAATACAATTATGAGACACCCTTTATACAAAAAAAAAAAAAGAAAATTATGATTGTAATGAATTATTTTAATTTTTCTTAACACGTGAAATACGTTTTTTAACATTTTTGTAAAGAACAACATAACGTTAAATTTTAAATATTAGATCATTTGAGATTATTTTAACGTCTGAGAATAGGGTTTTTCTCATCACGAATAATTTGTAATGTGCAGGAGGTTTAATATGTTACAAAAACCACTTCAAATTTCAATTCTTTTCCAATTTGCGAGTTTATATTTGCGACTAATTTTGACGCGATTACCTCCAAAGAAGTTTATAATTATATAGGCCAACAGTATAGGTCAAATATTTTAAAATGATAACTAGTTTATTTTAATAACCTTTATCGCGAATGTAAAGATACGCAGTCAAATTAGGCAATTACCAAAACATCATGGATGGCGGCGCCAAATTTATAGGTTCCGAGTCTTCTTCGAGATAAATTTTACTAAACGATTAACTTGAACTGAACTAAAATAAATATGTGAGAGATCGACGGAATTGGGTTGTGCCGTCTCCGAGATTGTTTACGTAACCTGAGACCCTTACCCAGTAAATTATGCCCTCAAGAACCTACGACATCGACGGACGGCCGCATGGTTCCGATATGTTTATTTTTATTAATTTAGCTTAATGGAATAGACTTAAGTGAATATGAATGCTCGCAGATGTGAGGGCAGTCAGACGATAGACCGGGGTGGAGACACCTCGATATACGGATTGTACGAAAGTCGCCTGTGGATTTATTTAATAAAATTTTTTTTTGAGAAAGATTATTTTTTTGATCTTAAATATAAAATTACATACATTTGCTAATATTATGCTGAAAATTATTATTAGCTTGGATTTGTTATGAATTTATGGCCGAATATATAAAAATCTGCTAAAAATGCTAACAACTAAATGTTCGGAAAAATCGAGAAACCTGCCCTAAAAAATTAATAAAAACCTGTTGTGGCCGCTGTAACCATTAATTACACAATTATATCTGTCAGTCACAGGTCATTTCTGGTAGTTTTTATGAATATTCGTTATTTTTAAATAAAAATGGGCCGTGGACGTGCGACTGATCAAACATTGATGCAGTTCATTGCAAAAAAAAATACTACGGTAGCAAAAAAAAATCCGCGAAATTGCGGAAGAATAATTGTGCTTTGAAAAGTATACTGTTAGGAACATATTAAAGGTGGTGAGACTGGTGGATGTAAAAGGTAAAAGTCCTGGAAGACCCAGACTTGTTGCTGAAAGGAGCCAAAGGTTTTTGGTGAAAATTTGCAAAAAAAAGTCGACGGAACACCTTAAGGGATATAGCAGCGCAATGGAACTCAGAAACAGGAGAAAGGCTATCCCGCGAATGTTGCAGAAAATACATTCATCAGTCTGGGCTCAGTTTTTATTTTTCAAATTTTTAATTTTTAAATTTTCGTAAATGATCGTAGGCTAAAGAAAAGCCTTTATTAACTGAGGCACAAAAAAAATCGACTGAATTAGGCCAAAACTCTCCAAAGTTTTTCTTTTCGAAGTAAAATCTTTCTAAATTGACTCAGTCAGTCAGAGAGATACTTTAAAGATTTCCCTTTAAAACTAAAGAATCCAATAACTCGGATTTTTTCACACAATTGGCCTAACCTATTTTTCAGTGGGCATTATAAACCATAGTCTGTTACAGAAAACTGCAAACGGATATGGTAAATATAGAAAGCGTGAACATTTAGGGCGCCCGAAATTAACTTGCGCAGGGCCGCCAATTATCCTGCGCCGGCTCTGGCTATTTCCCCCCGAGTTCTAAGACTATGGATACAGATAGAAAAAGGAGGACAACGAGGCAATTTTCTAAAAGTCAACCGTCATAAATTGAAATTATATGATCAGTGGCAGAAACGGCATTCCGTTTTTCAGGACTCCTTTTACAGATCCTTTTACTGAATACTTTTACAGATATCCATCAATGGTACCCACTCAACTTGTCCTTGAAATTTATATTAATGCTAAAATAAGGAAGAATTATAAATTATGACTTGGGGAAAATTGTTAATAAGCTTACATACGTTTTTAATAGGCTTGATTATTAAGTAAAAAAAGATCTAATCAAATTCTTATCGAAAATAACTCAAATTTGCGATTAACCTTTTCAGACTAATCTAGCGATTATACTTTGATATCTATAAATCATCTTTATTTATGAAGGTGGTACTTTAACAAGTTTATTAAATATACTCTCAAAAAATGAAGGGAACAAAAATTCTCGTAAATTTGTTGATTGAAAGGCTGTACCTCAATGAAGAATGGTCGTGTCTAGATTTAAAAAAAAACATTTTGAAGCTTCAAACTTTTAGTTTTGAGATCTTTTGGCAAAAAAGTCAAAATTTCTCGATTTTTTTTTTCGGTTCGTGTTAATTTAGGGCTTTGGGGTTTTTTAAAACTTCCCTTCCCCAAAATTTTTTTCTCCCCCTTTTTTTTTTTTTTTTTTTTTTAAAAAATTTTTTTTTTCCCCCCCCCCCCCCCCCCCTTTCTTTTTTTTTTTTAAAAAAAATTCCACCCCCAAAAAAAAAAAAAAAAACCCCCCCCCCCCCCTTTTTCTTTTTTTTTTTTTTTTCCCCCCCCCCCCCCCCCCCCCCCATCCCCCCCCCCCCCCACTTTAATTTTTTTTTTTTTTTTTTTTTTTTTTTTTTTTTTTTTTTTTTTTTTTTTTTTTTTTTTTTTTTTTTTTTTTTTTTTTTTGTTCCCTTAATTTTTTGGAGTAATGTATATTTCATATATATGTAAATTAATTCACGTGGATTTCATTCCATTCTAAGTTCAAGTATTATTGTCTTGACGCGACACAGACATACATACATACATATTTCGCACTGATGTGATTACTTTATCACCTTTAAAAAAAAATTCATAAAAAAATACTCATTTTCGGGCGTCTAAAGGGTTTTCCACCCTTAAGGGGCCACAGCGAAACTACAGATTCTTTGGGTAGAAATAGTACGATTTAACCCAGAGGGAGCTCTCTACAATCTACGTGAAATTTATCGACATATTGAAATTCCTCTCCTCAAAAAAAACACCAATCAACAAATTTTGTGAAAAGATGTTGTTTTTTAAAGAATTTATTTACGGAAATCGAAAACAAAATTATAACTTTGACACCCTGTACCTTGGTTACCAACAACTTTTGGAGTACGGTAAGTTGATTCCATCGTAATATTTTTTTCCAAAGAATCTGTAGTTCGGCATCTATCTTTGAGATTGAAAATTAAAAACCAGGTATGTGATGAAATTTCGAAAACTCCTACTGATAAAAGTTATTTGGAATATCATTTTATGGACCTACATACATATGTATGTATGTATCAAGTAGATATATTCTACAATTACAAAAAATACACTAATTGTAAGTAACATCAAGCCAATAATTTTTAAACAAGCTTAATGTTTATCGGAAATAATTTTCCACCAAAATTTCAAGATCAAGAATTACTTTTTTTTGGAATGCGCTTCTTTTTTTATTGAAAGGTTAAGTTGGCTATTTTCAACAGACAGCGTAAACATACTTTACAACCTGTTTTTTTTTACTTTCTAGGATAGTAAGATATATTTTCAGACCAAAGAGTTAGTATTTTCATGCGATATCACCAAATTCATGTTATCAACATTTTTAAAAATCTGACAAATATCCATTATTATTTTTTTCTATTTGCACGTAAAGTATCATTTATTTGACGATTTACATATCATTTTAATCGAAACTACGAAGAAAGTAGCGTACCAAATGGTTTCGAAAATCTACACGTACAATTTTGATGATGGATTGTCCGGGAAATCACCACTTATTTCTGAAACAAGCGTCTATGGATGCGTTTACTTTAAACTAGCGACTGCAATTACACAAAGTGTATCTTTCCAGGAACTAAAACGAATTACACCAACATCCTAATTAAAAAACGACCCTGAAACACCCGTTGCATTGCTCACAATGTAATGAATGAATAATACATGGATTTATTCACCCATCAGTCATCGTCATCAGACACCGCTCAAGATTCATTCACTATCAACCGCTCATCGATCAACGGATCAACGTTGCCAGGTCGAAAAATCGAAAATCGACAGAATTTTGAACAAAAAGTTATCTAGCTAGATCGTAAAAAAATCACACAATTAAAGTACTAGCTTTTTCTCACAATACTTCTGTTCTTTGGAACTTTACTATAACTTTAGTAAACATATACATATCAACAGTAAAATTATTCATACACCCACTTTTTGAAGGTTGCTAAAATTCTGAGAATTTTTGTACCAGATTTTATTAAAGCCGGCAGATCCGGGAGACGCACAGTGGGCGAAAACGGCAAAATTTTTCTCAAAATGAGATAACTCCCCACAGAAAACTCCAATCATGACCCCATAACTTGAACTTTTACACCCCCATAACCCCATAACCTCAACTTTTAGACCCCCGTGTAAGCAAAACTCAATTTGTCGAGCTCGACAACCCCAAAACTAAAGCTCTTATGCCCCAATATCTTATACCCCCTGGATGTGCTCGTACTTCACCTATTGCGTATATTTCGCTTCTGTCTGGCTCGAGGCTACATACCTGTTGCCTGGAGGTCTGTTAGGGTTGTTTTCATCCCAAAACCAGGGAAAAATGATTACACCCAAGCAAAATCGTTTCGGCCCATAAGCCTTGGTAGTTTCCTCTTGAAGGCGCTAGAAAGCTGGAGGTTGGGACTGTTACCTCAGAGAAGGGATCTGGTGCAACAACCGTTGCACGCCTTTCAATAGGCCTACCAGGCCGGAAAATACGTTGATGCGGCTCTCCATCACCTTGTAAACAGGATAGATGGAGTGCTGCATCGAAAGCAATCCGCCCTGGGTGTGTTTATTGATATCGAGGGAGCCTTTGACAACACCTCCTTCGAATCAATGTGCCGGGCGCTGGGGGACGGGGAGCCGAGCCATCAATAGTACGATGGGTCGGCTCGATGCTCTCCCAGCGCAAGGTCATTGCAAGACTGGCCGATGATACAGCGGAGGCGGTTGTATCGCGAGGTTGTCCCCAGGGGGTGTACTATCACCTCTTCTGTGGTGCCTCGTAGTGGACAGCCTCCTGCAATTGTTGAACCAGTCGGGCTTCTATGCCCAAGCTTATGCGGACGATCTCGTCATTTTATTACAGGACCACAAAATCGATGTTCTTGGGGGGCTTCTGGCAGAGGCCCTCCAAGTGGTCGGAAGGTGGTGTCTGGAAGAGGGGTTAAGAGTTAACCCCGAAAAGGCTGACCTGGTTACCTTCACCAGGAAGCGTAAGTTGGGGCCTCTGCCAGAGCTTACCCTGGCGGGAAAGGTCATCCCATACAAAAGCTCATCTAAGTACCTTGGAGTCACAATAGACTCCAAGTTGAACTGGAACGAGCATATAGCAAATCGCACCACGAAGGCTACCTCAGCCATATGGGGGTGTAGAAGAGCCTTCGGGTGTGCGTGGGGACTAAGGCCGAGGATCCTTCATTGGATGGACACGGCCATAGTTCGCCCCGTTATTACCTATGGTGCCATCGTTTGGTGGCCAGGAACAAGTACGGATAAGGCTAGAAAGCAACTTGATAAAGTTCAAAGACTAGCCTGTCTAGGCATCACTAGTGCAATGAGGACAGCCCCAAGTAGGGCCATAGAGGTCCTCACGGGGCTGCCTCCTTTGCACTTGGTGATTGAACATGAGGCCATGAGATCGGCTTACAGACTGACCGGACTTGGCCATTGGATAGGCGAGGAACAAACTACTGGCCACGCCACAATATGGAACAAGGCTACCAAAAACTGTCCAGTACTCCTTATGCTACAGGACAGTGTGGAGCCTACCATTTGTCCCAGTCCAAAACTAGGGATCCAAATCCCTAGTAGGGATGACTGGGATAACACAAATAATACTATATGCCAAAATGGAATCATCTGGTTTACAGACGGCTCCAAAATTGGCGATAAGGCCGGAGCAGGAGTATATGGCAAAACCACGAGGACAAAATTATCTTTTGCCCTCGGGTCATATGCTAGCGTTTTCCAGGCGGAAATATATGCTATCCTAGCATGCGGGATGGAAATCCTAAAGACGGCTCCAAAAGGAGAACGATTCAAATATGCACGGACAGTCAAGCGGCCTTGATGGCTATTGAATCCAGCAAGGTCAAATCGCGACTCGTCCTTGACTGCAAAAAGATTCTAAATGATCTGGCCAGTTGTAATAGAGTGATACTCACATGGGTACCGGGGCACTCAGGTGTCCCGGGAAATGAGGAGGCCGACAGACTGGCCAGACTAGGATCAATAGGGTACCCCATAGGACCTGAACCTATATTAGGGGTCCCCTATTCAATGGGGGTTTCAACCATGAAAGAGCTCCTAAACAAGGAGTTCGAAAAATCATGGCAAGAAGCCCGGGGTATGAGGCAGGCGAAGGCCCATATTATTGGGCCTTCGTTCAGATTAACTCAAAGTCTCCTAGGTATGAACCGAAGAGACATTAGAACGGTGACAGGACTCCCTTACAGACCACTGTCACCTTAAAAGGCACCTCCACATGATAAGGGTCATAGATAATCCTGAATGTGGATGATGCATGGAGGATGAGGAGACTGCATCTCACATCCTCACAGAGTGCCCTGCAATTGCAAGGGTCAGAGAACGGCACTTTGGGAGCTGTGTTCTGAACCCAGAGGATGTTAAGAGTATTCACCCCAGGAAAATATGCGCCTTTGCTAGAGAGGTCGGCATACCTGGGTGAACACTCATGGAATGTGGGTGCACAAGGCCCGTCAGGCGGCCTAAGTGCATGGGTCTTCCCCGCCCACTTTTCGTATTCATTCATTCATTCATGCCCCAATATCTATATAACCTAAGTTTTTAATCCCTATGAACCCATAACTTGAACTTTTACACCCCCCATAACCCCATAACCTCAACTTTTAGACCCTCGTGTACCCAAAACTCAATTTTTCGAGCCCAACAACGGGTTTAAAAGTTGAGATTATTGGGTTATGGGGGTTAAAAATTTCAAGTTATGGGGTCACGGGGTTTTGAAAGCTTATGTTATAAGGTCAGGGTGGTTTAAAAGTTGAAGGTATGCGGTTATTGGAGCGTAAAAGCTTTAATTGTAAAGTGTAACTGGGATATGGGGTCCCTTATAGGGTGTCTCCCCCCGCTCTTTAAACCTTAAGGTTTTCTGTGAGGAGTTATCTTATTTTGAGAAAAATTTTGCCGTTTTCACCCACTGTGCGATGGGCCATCTCAACGGGCCATATCTCATCGTAAATAACAGGGTAAGTTTAACACATCTCTTTCTAAATTGCAACAGTTTATTGTTTTCATGAACTTTCTTTTTGCACATACAAGTAGTAAGTAGTATGACGCGTATGGTATTGGCCCGTCGCCTGGATTTGCCGGCTTTACAGATTATTGATTTTTTGCTTCTAATTTGAATACAGCTTGTGAAATTATGTCTAATAAATGGAAAGATAATAAAAAAAATCGTGAGTAACTCCGAAAATATTAAACCTTTTTCAATGTTCTTGGATTCGGATTAATATAAATATTCCGAGTATCTATCTGACTACTTTTGTTGTTGACTGAATAATCGCAAAAAAATAAGCACAGAGATTTGTAACGCAACAGAGGTTTATAAATGCATACAGAGAGACGAAGATATAGCCGTTCGGGTTTAGTTCTTTTTTTTGTGGATTACATAAATAAAATCAGTACTCGTATAAGAATTGGAAACCAGTAACTAGAAAAATTTTCCATGCGCTTTGATTTTGTCTTTTGTCGGAAAGATTGGAATACTAGAATTGGGGCTTTTAACCCATTAACTGCCGAGAACAAATATCTTTTTTTCGACTTGGCCCAAACTTTGTCCTATAACTAAATGCTCTACTAACGCCTGATGATGTGTAAAATGTAATCAACGTGTGTTTTACTATATTTTTGGGGATAATAATAATAATAATAATACTCACCCTATAATTACTCCGAAGAGTAACCCCTTAGGTCCCTCTCAGGGATCTGTGCGAGAAGGAGTGGCTATTATTATTATTTGCCATGGCGCACTGGGAGCGACTTAAGATTATTTCGACGTATTTGCTTTACAGTTCTGAGGAAACCCAGAAAACTCAGAACATTACCAAACCTAGGGCATGTGCGGTTGGATTGGCATATATGCATCCACACCTATACACTAGTATATTAGTGGTTGCATATCAAGCCCTGACAGAGAAAGCGAGACAATTAAAAATCGTCTTCCCCGGCCGAGACTCGAACAACGCGCACAGAGGTATCGCGACTGGAAAGACGGTGCTTTAACCCACTCGGCTACCCGTGCCCCATGATGAACATGATGAACAGAAGGGTGTATTGGGATCTATTTTGCACCCAAAACAGACTAGAGCTCTAAAGAAATGGCCATTTTTCAGATTTTAAAAAACCAATTTCTCAAAAAAGAAGTGCTGCGTTTAACCAGAGTTATTTCGACAAGCTGTATCATTCCCCAGGTATTTTGACCTCGTGAACATTATGGTGTTGTCAAAATTTGGGCCAAGTGCTCCTAAAGGCCAATATTGGGGGGACATTGCCCCAAAAATGACTCAATTTATGACATTAGGAAAAACTGTTTTGATTTCTGTTCGGACTCTCAAAGTTTGATATTATTCTGAAATTCCAGGATTGAAACGAAGATTGGACATGGGTTTCTGACTCAGTACGTCCAAATACGTCGGAAATAATGTCTGAATAAAATATTGGAAAACTGTAGATTGAGGAATTACGGGGTGATACAAGGATAATATTTAGACTTTATGATAATTTGGCGTGTGTAAGATTCAGACCACACCATGATGATCAGTGGGGTAAGGGGTTAGACCCCTCTGGAATATGTTTTTTTCAATTTTTTTTTGCTTAAATGTTGTAAAAACATCCCAATAATGATATTCAAAAGGAATTATTGATGGGAAAATATTTTACAATTTATTTTTAACCTAATTTGTGAAACAACATGTGAAATGTGGAAAATACTACTTTGCTGCTTTTTACAAGTTTTATTTTATTTTTATTTTTTTAACTTGCAATGTAGGTTTGTTTGTTTGTATGTATGTTCGGGCAAATCTTGCAACTGAATTTTAAAATAGTTATCCTCAACCGATTGAGATGAAATTTTGCATACACGTCTAGTTTGGATGACAATAGGTAGTTTATGTTATGTCATTCTAAATTCAAATGGCCGACGGTCTAAGATGGCGGAATAGTTATTTTTTTGCACTCCATATATGGGTATCAAATAAAGGGTAGAAGAAATAAGAAAATAAAATGAATTTACCCTCTAAAACCAAAAATATGGCGGACCCCCCAAGATGGGGGAAAAGTTGAGGGGGCATTGTTATGGGTACAAATGAAGAGGGTTTGCTAGAAGAATACGAAAACAAAAGGACATTCTAAATCCAATATGGCGGACTAGTTATTTTTGTGCACCCATAGGAAATGAAAGGGTGAGAAGAAATAAGAAAATAAAATGAATTTCTAATAAAAATGCGAAGCTAGTATTTCTTGGACCCAATTGGGAAATGAAGGGGTGGAAGAATACGAAAAAAAAATGAACACCTAAATCCAATATGGCGGCTAGTTATTTTTTGTGCACTCCCATGATATGGGTATCAAATGAAAGGGTTTGCTAAGAAGAATACGAATAAATTAACGTCTGCGTTCAACCCTTCGAGGAGATGGTGTACTACTGCCCGGTTAAACAGTAAGACTTAGCGGGGTCGTGACTTAACAAATATCAACCTATACCCTACGCAAATTCTAGCGATGGTGAAAAAACAAGATGGCCACCATACCAATTTTAAAGAATTATAACGTGGTATAGGTTAGGGATAGTATGAACAGATTGAGAAACATTTAGATACAAAAAACACGATAACTAAAAAATAAAAAATAGATTAATAATATTTTTTTTAAAACAAGCTTTTATTTAAATGCTCTAAAAGAAGAAAATAAATATTAAATTGAATCAAACCCATCAATTTATTACATTACACAATTTATATGATATAAAAGCTTGTCACGAGATTTACTTCTGTAGATAAACAAGAATGTAATAATTATGTAATTTGATCTTGACATAAGAAAATCTAAGAAAAAAAGTATGTATTTTATAAAATAGGTAAATACATCTACACAAGTAAATCTCGTGACAAGCTTTTATATCATATAAATTGTGTAATGTAATAAATTGATGGGTTTGATTCAATTTAAAATTTATTTTTTTCTTTTTAGAGCATTTAAATAAAAGCTTGTTGTTTTAATTTTTTTTTTTATTATTAATTTATTTAGAATCATATATAGCCTAGCATTTTGGAGTATCTGCGGCCCGATCGATAATTTGGAAATTATTTTGGTGATATGGTCTTGGTATAGCATACTAAAGGTAAAAAAATTAACATGCCTGTATATTCAAAATTTCATGAAGGAAACACGTCTTGAAACTTTAAACGCGTTTTCTTCGAAAACATGTTTTTCAAACTGGTGGGCAGTATAACTCGCAATTTTTATCCGATCGACTTGAAATTTTGACTGTAGCTTCTTAGATCTAAAGCGGTACAACGATTTTTTTCGATCGGTTAAAAATTACGGTTTTTTATAAAATAAATTAATATCGTTTTTTTTTCCGTAAAATTTGATTTTCTTTTTTCAAACTGCTGGCATTTTGCGAAAAATCAATATTTTACAATAATCTTGTGTACCGCTTTAGAAAAACTCATGTAGATAACGAAAAACATTTTTTGTTTGTTCTAGTAGCTGTTAAAAAATAAATTGCTGTGTTGCCCATCGATGGTCAACGAACAAAAAAAGCGTATGTGTTCGATGTGTATTTATGACGTCACTTTGTATTTTTTATTGAACAAAAAATATCTGTATATACCTCATCACGTACTTAATAAAGTCCTAAAATTAATTTTTGATCGCTTTGTTAGTAGAGCAGAAAAAAATTCCCAAAGAATGCCTTGATTTTCTGCACTCCAGAGGGGTCTAACCCCTTAAAGTACGTTGGAAATTATATGTCTGGTAAAAGTAGCAACATGTCATAAGTAGAGCCGTTTTTGGGGCAATTTCCTCCCGAAAATTGTCATTTCGAAGTCTAGGCCAATGTCTGATAACGCCACGATGTTCAGCGGGTCAAAATGGAAATTATATGTCTAGCTAATATTGTCAAAAGTTTCTAAGTTCTAAGGCAGTTAGGGTACATTTCAGGAAACCGTGGCAGTCAAGGGGTTAACGAATGTTTTCACTAAATCACTAGACCGGTTAAAAAATCGCTAGTACCAGTGAAATTTCACTAGACCCGGCAACATTGCAATGATTAACGCAAATAAACAATTTCGAGAATATCGATCCGCGAATGATCGATCGGCTTTACTCACTCATTGGGTACCCTGTTCCTCGCCTCCGCGAGTCCGTTGGTGAAGAGGTGACTGGTGATCCTCATCGCGATTGGCACTTCGCGCGCGGGTTTCAAAACACGCGAAATTTAGGTCGTATTTGACGTGCGCGACAACATACGATCGAGCGTGAGCGTACGTGTGTTTGCCGATGGAGGAATGTTTTGTCGGGCTCGATATCGAGCGGTGGCTCGCACCTTCCGTATGAATGAACGGCGAACGACGGACGTACTAACGTGCGGAGCCGCGTGTTGATGTCCTTTAACTGCCTAGCAGTCGCTTTGTTTCGTTTATGATGCGATTATAATTTAATATCAGCCCGTCCGATTCTGTACTGTACACACACATTCGAAACCTGTACGCGTTGTCCGCGTTGCAGTGGCGCACAGTAGGGATGGGCACATTTTTAAAAACATCGATGTTAATATCGATGTTCAACATCGATACCTACTATCGATGGTAGTAAAAACATCGGCTAGAAAACATCGATGTTTCAAAATCATATATACAGAGTGAGTCACTTTTTACTAGCAGGACTTTAACATTCGATAGAATACGATATTTTGAGAAAAAAAGTTCCTATAAACACATGGTATATCTAGCTTCATAATGGAGATACAGGGTGTTAGTGTTTAATTTTTTTTTTAACTTTTTTTACAATATTTTCTGAACGGAATGGTATTTTTGCTTAATATTTTACATACGCTTTAACCTCAATAGGAGCAACAATTTTTATTGATTTTGTCGAAACCATTATACTGGAAGTTGCTTTTCTCGGATGCCCAGGTTATTTAGATTAATAGAACTTTTTTATCGTACGACACTAACCTTATTTGACTAACATTTACAAAACAATTATGTTTTAGCTGCAATTTTGACCTCTTGCAATTTTGCGCGAACTGTGATGGTTTTTGAGATATTGGTCATTTTTAGTCTGCATCTCCTTACAATAGCAACGAAAAAATTTTATTTTTGGTTTTCATTTTATTTTATAACGAAGCGACCTGGGCATACGAAAAAAGTAACATCCAGTAATAGGCGGTATGTCGATTGTGTGAAAAGGTATCGCTAAAAAAGTAAAATTTCAATGTTTTCAAAGAAACGTAAATAACTTCGAAAATAGTAAATCCCTTTCGAAGTTGTTGGACTCGTATAGAGGGAAATCTTCAGTGTATCTATTTGACTAACTGAGTCATTTTGAAAAAAAATTCCTAGACATGAAGAAAATCTAAAGTTGAACCAAAAATATCACGAAAATTAAAAATTCTACCATCCTTAGTATTGTCTTTCGTAAAAATCACTGTTCCTGAAATTTTAATTAAACACAGAGTTTAGAGGGATATTAATCCTAAATTTTTTGTTTGAGTAATGTGTGGCATACAGGGCTTTTTTGAATTTTCGTGATATTTTTTGGTTCAACTTTAGATTTTGTTTATGTCTAGGAAACATTTTTTCAAAATGACTCAGTCAAAGAGATACACTGAAGATTTCCCTTTAATACGAGTCCAACAACTTGGAAATTTGGCAACAAAACAAACTCTTGGCAAACAACCTGAATCAAACTCTAGAGAAATACTCGAATTTATCTACCCACTCCGGGATGAATTAAGGACAAAACAACGTAGGACCTTTCAGACAAACGTTAAGTATTTTACAGGTATTTTTTCTGTGTAGTTCATTTCATATTTGTGTTAAGTGTAAGATTTTTTTCTTATATATGTGTGCATACAATGTGCAAGCCATTTCCAAAGAAATAAAAGACGCTGAGTACTTATCAATAATTGCAGATAAAACAAAGATAACGTTCTAATAATACGCCGCTTTCCCCTACAACATTGTTATATATATATATGATTAACATAATAACAAGAATATTTAAACAGCGCATTAGTACACAAATATTTTTAACAGCCTTAAACTTTCAGATTCGACCTTGAAAAATAATTCGGTTGCACCGTATTTTTCATGATTATTCATTTGCAGCCCCACAAAGCTATTTAGCACGAGTCGCCACTGCCGTACTGTATGCCGAAGACGTTTACGGGCCGGTTTACAAATATTTATACAACGAAAAGATGAAACGTTCCTACATAAACGAGTACTATGCCCAAATATACGTATGTATTTATTTGTATTTACATTACTTGAAATGGAATTGATGAATGACACTGACATTTCCAGTTCCCAGGCTGCACGTCTCGTGCATCACTCGCTCATCAGCTGATCCGCGCGACCCACTTGCGAGTATAGACATATCAGAATTTGTATTTGAGGAACGCGTTTTAAAAAAAAAAAGCAGAAGATCGTTGACTTCGGTCACGCCGATCTATTTAAGAGTTAGTGGGTCGACGTGAAAATATTTGACGACACGATAGGGCGTTTATCATACGGAGATTTGCGACAATTAGAATTATTTTTACATCCATGGCGAATTAATTAATAATGTTACCACTATCAAAAATATATGAAAAGTGACATTTGTGGCAGCTGGCGTTTTTTTTTTTTTTTTTTTTTTTATTTTTTTTTTTTTTTTTTTTTTCACACCCCCTTATTATTAAAAAATATTTTGTAAGATATATTTTTTTCTCCCTGGTTTCCTAAAAAATTTTTTTTATATATTAAATACTAATACCTGTGGTTTTTTTTGTGGGGTTGGTTTTTTTTTTTTTTTTTTTTTTTTTCCCTCCCCGTGTTGGGTGTTATAATATTTTTTTTTTTTTTTTTATTTAAAATTTTTTTTTTTAGGTGTATATATTCTCCTCTGTGCGCTGCGCTGGGGTGGGTTTTGGGTTGTTGTGGGGGGAAAAATATATTTTTTGTTGGGGGGGGCCCCAGAACACCCCCGGCCGACCACCGCCGGGGGGGGGGGGGGGGGGTCCAAAATTTTTTCCCCCGAGGGGAGAAAAGACCCCCCCAGGGGGGGAAGAGACCACGGGGGGGGGGGAGGGGGGCCGGGGGGGGGGGGGGGGGGGGGGGGGGGGGGGGGGGGGGGGGGGGGGGGGGGGGGAGGGACCCCGCCCGGCCGCGGGGGGCGCGGGGGGGGGGGCGGGCGGGCGGCGGGGGGGGGGGGGGGGGGGGGGGGGGGGGGGCGGGGGGGCGGCCGCGGGCGGCGGGGGGGCGGGGGGGGGGCGGGGCGGCGGGGCCCCCCCGCCCCCCCCGCCCCCCGGCGCCCCCCCGGCCCCCCCCCCGCCCCCCCCCCCCCCCCCCCCCCGGCCCCCCCCCCCCCCGGGGGGGTGGTTGGGGGGGGGGGGGGGGCCGGCCCCGGCCCCCCCCCGCCCGCCCCCGACGGCACGGGGGCCCCCACAAACACCCGAGGAAAAACGAAAAAAACGGGGAAAAACCCCACCCCCCCCCCCCACACCCACAAACCCCAAACAGAGAGGGGGGCCCCCCCCCCCCCCCCCCCCCCCCCCCCCCCCCCCCCCTCCCCCCCCCCCCCCCCCCCCCCCCCCCCCCCCCCCCCCCCCCCCCCCCCCCCCCCCCGCCCCCCCCCCCCCCACCCCCCCCCCCCCCCCCCCCCCCCCCCCCCCCCCCCCCCCCCCCCCCCCCCCCCCCCCCC
This sequence comes from Aromia moschata, assembly GCA_029963805.1. NCBI lineage: Eukaryota > Metazoa > Arthropoda > Insecta > Coleoptera > Cerambycidae > Aromia > Aromia moschata. Next base: position 227,685 of record JAPWTK010000094.1, read on the forward strand.
CCCCCCCCCCGGCCCCCCCCCGCCCCCCCCCCCCCCCCCCCCCCCCCCCCCCCCCCCCCCCCCCCGCTCCCCCCCCTCCCCCCCCTCCGCCCCCCCCCCCCCCCCCCCCCCCCCCCCCCCCCCCCCCCCCACCCCCCGGGGGTTGGAAGGGGGGTCGACAAAACCCCCCCCCCCCCCTCCCCCCCCCCCCCCACCCCCCCCCCCCCACCACCCACGGCCCCCCCCCCCCACAGAAGGCGCCCCCCCCCCCCCCCCCCCCCCCCCCCCCCCCCCCCCCCCCCCCCCCCCCCCCCCCCCCCACCCCCCCCCCCCCCCCCCCCTCCCCCTCCTCCCCCCCCCCCCCCCCCCCCCCCCCCCCCGCCCCCCCCCCCCCCCCCCCCCCCCCCCCCCCCCCCCCCCCCCCCCCCCCGCCCGTCCCCCCGCGCCCCCCGCCCCCCCCCCCCCCCCCCCCCCCCGGGGGAAAGAAGAGGAGGCCGCCCCCCCCGCCCCCCCCCCCCACAAAAAAAAAAAACACACACCAAAAAAGAGGGGGGGTTCCCCCCCCCCCCCCCCCCCCCCCCCCCCCCCCCCCCCCCCCGCCCGCAGAGCCCAACCACACCCCCCGTCTCCGCCCACCACAACAACCCACCCCCCCCCCCCCCCCCCCCCCCCCCCCCCCCCCCACAGGGGCGCCCACCCCCCCCCCCCGCAGAGGAAGGGGGGGGGGGAAAAGGGGGCACACACCCCGGCCCGGCGCCCCCGGGGGCCCCCCCCCCCCCCCCCCCCCCCCCCCCCCCGCCCCCCCCCCCCCCCCCCCCCCCCCCACCACCACCACCCCCCCCCGGGGCGCGCGCCGCCTCCCCCCCCTCCCCCCCCCCCCCCCCCTCCCTCCCACCCCCAAACAAACGGGGGGGGGGGGAAAAACGGCCCCCGGGGGGGGGGGGGGGCGCCCCCCCCCCCCCGGCTCTGCCGGCGCCGGCCCGGGGGGGTTTTCTGACCACCCAAGACCCCACCCGCGGCCTCTCCGGGTGGCTCCCCGGGGCCCCCCCCCCCTCCCCCCCCCCCCCCCCCCCCCCCCCCCCCACCCCCCCAGTCTTTCACCCCACCCACAGCCACACAAAAGCCACCCTCGGGTCGCGAGGAAGTCCGAAGGAAAAACACGCACCCCCACCCCACCCCCCACCCCCCCCAAAAATGAAGACACCCTCCCGCCCGCGCGCCCCCCCCCCCGGGGGGCTTCTCAGAGTCACAGGGGTCCCCTGGCGCCCCCCCCCCCCCCCCCCCCCCCCCCCCCCCCCCCCGGGGGGGGGGGCGCCCGGCGGGCGCCCCCCCCCCCCCCCCCCCCCCGCCCCCCCCCCGCCACCCCCCCACCCCCGCGACCACCCCCCCACCCCCCCCCCCCCCCCCCAGGGGGGGCTCCCACCCCCGGCCTCTCCCGGGGGGGGCGGCCTTGGGGGGTTTATAATCTCCCCCCCCCCCGGGGGGGGGCGTGGACGCCCCCCCTCCCCCCCCCCCGGCCCCCCCCACCACACCACCCGCCCGGAGGGGGGGGGCTGGACTCCCCCCCCCCCCCCCCCCCCCCCGCCCCCCCCCCCCCCCCCCCCCCCCCCCCCCCCCCCCCCCCCCCCCCCCCGGCGCCCCGGGGCGTTTTTGGTTGTGGGTTCCCCCCCCCCCCCCCCCCCCCCCCCGCCCCCCCCCCCCCCCCCCCCCCCCCCCGCCCGCCCCCGTCCGGCCCGGGGGCCCCCCCCCGCCCCCCCCCCCCCCCGCCGGCGCCCCCCCCCCCGCCCCGCGGCCCGCCACACGGCACAGGGGGCCAAGGAAAAAACCCCCCCCCCCCCCCCCCCCCCCCCCCCCCCCCCCCTCCCCCCCCCCCCCACGGCCGCCCCCCCCCCCCCCCCCCCCCCCCCCCCCCCCCCCCTCCCAGGCCCCGTCTCCCCACACGCCCCCCCCCCCCTCGCCCCTCTCGCCGCCCCCCCCCCGCCTCCCCCCCCCCCCCCCCCCCCCCCCCCCCCCCCCCCCCCCCCCCCCCCCCCCCCCCCCCCCCCCCCCGCCCCCCCCCCGCCCACCCCCCCCCCGGCCCCCCCCCCCCCCCCCGGGGGCCGGGGGTCGGAGAGGAGGGGGGCGGGGCGCCCCCGGGGGGGGGGGGGGGCGACCACCCGCCCCCCCGGGGGCAGCCGCCCCCCCCCCCCCCCCCCCCCCCCCCCCCCCCCCCCCCCCCCCCCCCCCCCCCCCCCCCCCCCCCCACAGGCCAGAGGGGGAAAACCCCCCCCCCCCCCCCCCGGGCGCCCCCCCCACCCCACCACCCACAAACACACCCCCCCCCCCCCCCCCCCCCCCCCCCCCCCCCCCCGCCCCCCCCCCCCGCCCCCCCCCGCCGGCCCCCCCCGGGCCCACCCCCCCCCACCCCCCCCCCGCCCCCCCCCCCCCCCCCCCCCCCCCCGGCGCGCCGCCGGGGCCCCCCCGCCCGGGCGCCACCCCGGGCGCCCGGGGGGCCATGCCCACACGGCCCGGGGGGCGCACGCCCTCCTCAGATATCTCGGGTGTTTTCTCCCTTCTTTTTTTTTTTTTTCTCACCACCTTTCTTTAGAGGGTCCTCCCCCCCGCTCACAATCGACTCCCGTGGGGTCGGAAATAAATTTCACACAGGGGTTGACAAAAAAAACGCCGCCTCGCTCGAAGACGGACCGCGCTGGTTTGGGGGGGGGTGTTGTTGGTGTTTTTCGTGGGTGTGAATTCTTACAAGCGCTCGGTTTTTGGAGTTGGTAAGAGTGGTGGGAAAAAGGGAAGAAATTTTTTTTGATGGGCGGCGGCGGTACTTCTACCAGTCAGCGCACGTGTTTGGAAGAACTCGACATCCGATGTGCACTTGAAAAAGGGTCGTGAACTTAATAATTGTCTCCTAATATTTTACATACAGTGCCGGAAAAAAGTATTCGCGGATAGAGCGAAACGCCGAACAACACCTGCATACTTTATTCAGAATAGACAAAGAACTGAATTATACAGGAAAATATTAAGCTTTATTAATCCTAAGTTTAACACATATGACAAAAATACACAAACAGCAATTTTTAATTAAAACATAAAACAAATATTAATAGTGTTAAATAACATAGAGAAAAAAAGTATTCGAGGATTTAAGAAATTTACATATCTGGAGGACATCAAATCGATATCTAATATTTAGTATGCAGACCTTTAACTTCAATAACGGCTCGTAATCTTCTAGGCATTGAGCTCACAATCTTCTGAGTGTATTTAGGTGATGTTTTGTGCCATTCTTCTAACAGAGCAGTTTTCAGTCGTTGTCGATCCCAAATCATCCCATAGATTTTCTATGATATTTAAGTCTGGGGATTGGGGGTATGTGTAGTAAGTAAGGTACAGTATAAATAAGCCATTGTCGCACACGGTAAGCCGTGTGTGGGTCCAATGTCCTGCTGAAAATATGAATTGTTACCAATAATTAAGTTTTTTTGCACTCTGTTGTAAATTATTCTGTAAAATGTTCAGGTATACACGATGGTCCATGGTTCCATCAATAAAAACCAGATTTCCAACTCCGGAGAAGCCTCACCCCTTCCCACCGCCACCGTGTTTGACCGTCTCATTAATTAACAGACGCGTCTGTTGGAGATTAGAAGAAACGGGGAGTTCAGTTTTCGGCTTTCGCCACACTTCTTCTATTTCATATTAAATATAATGCATTTCATTGCGAAAGTAGAAGAAAAGTGTGGCGAAACGAAACCGAACTCCCCGTCGAATCTCCAACAGATGGTCAAACACGGTGGCGGTGGGATTTTATTTAGGGGTGTATGGTTTACTTCAAGTTGGAAATCTGGTTTTTATTGATGGAATCATGGACCATCGTGTATACCTGAACATTTTACAGAATAATAACTTAAGTATTGGTAACAATTTATATTTTCAGCAGGACATTGATCCTAAGCACACGGCTATTGGTGGACAATGGCTATTTATACTGTACTCTACTTACTACACCCCCCCCCCCAATCCCCAGACTTAAATCCCATAGAAAATCTATGGGATGATTTAGACAAACGAGTAAGGAAACATAACATTACAAATCGACAACGACTGAAAGCTGCTCTGTTAGAAGAATGGCACTGTTATGACTTGTGGTCATTTTGTTTTCTTAATTGTGTTTTTTTTTTGTTTTGGCTGAGAATGCCGATTATTTGTTAAATGCGGCACCGCCGCTTTTGTCTGGCGATGGCATACTGTAAAAACGCTGGGGTTGCATATACGCAGTTAGAGTTAGAGAGATAGAGCAGCCGTGTGTAGTTTTATAAAAGTTTGTGCTCTGTTTAATAGAATAAAGAATATATGTTCCGAGACTGTTTTCACGATTTTAATTGCCGTTTGTGTTTTTATATCGAACCAAGTCTAGGCCGGAACAGACGGGTAGTTTGTTCAGCGGTAAGACTAGCGAACTTATGAATTGACAGGCACAAAACATCACCTAAATACACTCAGAAGATTGTGAGCTCAATGCCTAGAAGATTACGAGCCGTTATTGAAGCTAAAGGTCTGCATACTAAATATTAGATATCGATTTGATGTCCTCCAGATATGTAAATTTCTTAAATCCGCGAATACTTTTTTCTCTATGTTATTTAACACTATTAATATTTTTGTTATGTTTTAATTTAAAAATGCTGTTTGTATATTTTTGTCATATGTGTTAAACTTAGGATTAATAAAGCTTAACATTTTCCTGTATAATTCAGTTCTTTGTCTATTCTGAATAATGTATGCAGGTGTTGTTCTGCGTTTCGCTCTATCCGCGAATACTTTTTTCCGGCACTGTATATAATTGACACATTTATGACATAGTTGGCATGTTTATTTGTATTCGTGCCCGGACTCGAGGGTACAGCGAGAGTTGAGACTTGATATAGGAACACATTCTTATTGTAGACTTGATGCTGTTAACTTACTTTATCCGGACAGGTCGAAAATACAGTTTTTTTTGAAAAGTGTGTTTTTGAATTTCTCCATTTTAACAATAACATAATACGTGCCCACAAAAAAGTGTGTGTGCTGGGGCTGAGACCTCATTATCCCTCTGTGATTTGACCTTCTGAACAATAATCTGAAGTGTCCTGGAAATGATAAAATGAAAATCTCCTAAAAATTCTGAAAAATTCCTGGATGTGAAGAATTTCTAAAGTCGAAACCATCATAAAAACTTAAAACTCTACCATCCTTACTATAGTTTTAATACTACGAGGTGCGGCTATTAAATAACCGAATGATGAACGAACGAAGTTTGAACAGAACTATGTCTGGTGATACTTTCCCCACCCTGAGCTCGCTGGACAAGCCAGTGGGTCGCTTAGTTTGACTGTAGCAGTCGTTTGAATTAGTCTACGCACCAGTGACGCGTCGAAAAAATGTTAAGTGTTCAGATGGAGCAACGCGTTAATCCCGTTTTTAGGACGAGGTTTTTTTTTTATACTAAAAGAACCGGATCTGATGGAGCAATTTGGACCTCGGATTCGGTTTCAGCGACCCAAAAAACATTAGTGTACATAGTCAGACCCCTGCAAAAGAAAAAAAATTTTTGTGGAGCTGTATAATACATCCGTTTAGGTAGGTATATACATAGTATGTCTTCAATTACCCCTTTTTTGATAATTTGTTATTATTAAACTGTAAAAAAATGTATGCCAGTCTTAATCTTGCTTTTATAATACTTTTATGAATAATGGAATGTAGAGCTAAATACTCAGCGCAATAAAACTAATTATTATATTATACGATACCTATTAAATGTATGTATTACAATAATACAAAACAAGGTTGCGCAAAAGTCGCGAGAAGAAAGTAATGTATTTAAAAAATTATTGTAAAATATCAGTTGATAAATAGATGCGGTTTATCTGTATGTTTACTGTTGCAACCGGAAAAAGATGCGGGAATGGCATCGGTTGAGATTATTTAAAAATGTGAAACACAGTTGCGACTGGTGGGAATTGAAATTATATTATTAAACCTAAGTAGAAGGCTATAGTAACAAAAATGCTTCAACCGAAATGAAAAAAAAACTTTTCCACGAAACGTTTTTTTTTTCAAACTGGCGAAGTATGTATAATACATTAACACATACTTCACACAAAAAGTTTTAGAGCGTACTGATGCCAAATTGTTATAGAATTATTCAGTATTTAGAAATAATGTAGACTAGCATTGGATTCTTTAGGTTTGTCTATTGTTCAATAACTTATTTTTTCAACATTAAAATAAGAAAGAAATAAGAAATAAGAAATAATTATAAAAATGTATTTATTTTCAGACATTGGTGGTGCTTAAAAATACAAGTACAAAAAAGATCAGGAAACATTTGTAGTAAAAGTTAGCAAATAGTTTATAAAAAATAAATATATACTATGAAAAAGTTTTTTAATGGGAGGAAACATTAGTAGTAAAAGGAACACGGAAGTTATGAAATTTAAAAAAAAAAAAACCAAGATTTTCTGACAAACACATTTTTTTTGTTTCTAAGCCGAAGGTTCCAGAACCTAAATGAAAACAAACTGAAAAATGAATATAAAAACTTTTTGCAAAATAACAATTCATATTACAACTTTTACAGATCTAGAAATGCACTGAGCTATAGCTAAAAATCTGATTTGTTTCGTTCGACTAACGTGCATGAAATTTGTTTTATTAATATAATTTGCATATTTAGGGTCCCCTTTAGTATCCAATGAATTATTAAATGAAATAATGACACCGTAAAAATGCCATGCCCTTGAATTCTGGAGATAAAATGGTGTTCGCTTGTTCCCCCAAGGCAAATATACACCGCCATAAAAAGTTAAAAGAAACTATAAAACGACTTTCTTTTATCAAAATCGTTCATTGTTTTATCAAAATCTACTCATGAAATCTTATAAAAACCGAAACAATTAAAGTTAATTTACAAAACTTGATTTAAAATTAATTCTCAATCAAAAGAAAATTAGTTAATAAATGATAACTCAGCATTTTCTTCAACAGTTAACATAATGGTGATAAAAGTTCATTTTTCGAGGATAGGATCCTTTGCTATTATATTTATTTGTGGATATACCAAACGATGAGACAATTTATATATAGTATATTTTTTTGGTAGTAATTCGTATTGATTCTATTTTTGAATATATAGAAGCTCGCATAGAAGTCTTCTTTTTTATATTACATTTTTATATTTTATTCTGTCCGATTCCAGTTTCGTAGCAGAAATCTATTATAGTAAGTACCCTACATTCTTGAAAAGTCACGATTTTAGGACTTAAAATATCAGGCGCCAGTAATAATTCAAAATTCCAAATTATTTAAATAGGTTCCGAGAACTACAGGGTTTGTCCGGAAAGTAATGTCAGTGAATTTTTTTCCCGAGACTATACGCGCCAGCCCGCGCTTTACGTGCTGGGATTGTAGTGGGGGGATCTGGCAACAAGATCCAACAAGCGTCAGTTCGCTTGAGCAATGGATGACGATCAAGTTTTGTGTGAAACTGAAGAAGCGTGCTGCGGAAACCATTCCAATGTTGAAGAAGGCTTTCGGCGTCGATTGTCTTTCGGACAGGAAAATTTTCCGGTGGCACAAGGCCTTCGCAGAAGGTCGGGAAGATGTCAACGACGAGAACCGCGCTGGACGGCCATCAACCTCCAGTTCCGACGACAATGTGAAACGTGTGCGTGACTTGTTGAACACTGACCGTCGTCTAAGTGTCCGTTTAATTTCGAAACATTGGACGTTACGAAAACCATTGTTCACGAAATTGTGTCGGAGTCTTTAGGAATGAGGAAGGTGTGCGTGAAGCTCGTGCCAAAAGTGCTAATCGGACGATCAAAAAGCGAGGCGCGTCGAAACCTGCCAAGAACTTTTGGACACCTGCGAAGACAACCCCGCTTTCCTTGATGACGTCATTACCGGGGACGAAAGTTGGGTCTTTGAATACGATCCGGAGACGAAGAGGCAAAGTGCGGAATGGCACACGTCGAACTCCCTCGCCCCAAGAAGGCCAGGATGTCCAGGTCAAAGATCAAGACAATGCTGATTGTCTTTTTTGATTGCCGGGGATTGGTCCATCATGAGTTCGTTCCGCAGGGGACAACCGTAACCGGCAAGTTTTAGCGGGGTGCTGAAGCGGCTGAAACGCAGGGTGAATCGCGTCCGCCCCGACATCTCAAAATCCTGGAAGCCTCACCACGACAATGCGCCTTCGCACACCTGCTTCCTCGTGGCCGCTTACCTCGTCAAGGCAGGCATCACCGTTGTTCCCCAGCCTCCTTACATCCCCGATGTGGCCCCCCAGACTTTTTTCTGTTTCCGCGCCTCAAAACCCCAATGAAAGGACAGCATTTTGGGTCGGTGAAAAACATTCAGAAGGCTTGCACCGACGACCCTTTAAAGGCGATTTCGGAAAACGACTACCGTGTGGCTTTTGATGCGTGGATGACCCGCTGGAACCGATGTGTGGACGCAGGAGGAATGTATTTTGAAAGTTTCTAAAGATTTGTACACATAGAACCAATAAAAACCATTTTCCAAAGCTCACGGACATTACTTTCCGGACAAACCCTGTACATATGGCCAGGTATTAGTGATACAGGGCAATGTTACAATGATTTTTTTTTTTCAAAAGAAAAACGTGAAAAATTCCTAAAATATTAAATCCTTTTCAAAGTTCGAGGGTCTGAATCTGGCTAACAGAGTCATTTTGGGAAAATGTTTTCTAAACTAAAATAAAATAAATAAAAAAGCTCTGTACGCCATACATGACCTTAAAGAAATTAATGGATTAATTCCCGTCTAGAACTCACTGTGTTTTATTAAAATGTCACGAACAGTACTTTTAACGAAAATTATTGTAAAGCTGATACAGATTTGAATTTTTATTATGATTTGTCCAAGAACTTTGAAAATGATTTAATATTTACGGTTATTCACAATTTTATGAGAGGTGCATATGAGGACTTCAGAGATTTGATAATTCAATACGGTTATAAATTAAGAGTCTATGCGCGCAGCGCAACAGGGCCGCATCAGGGGGAACACTACATTGTATGTGAAATAGTCTATACAAACCATGTAATTAATAATTTAAAATAAGCAATTTCAATACGAGCTCGCACGACACAGCGAATTATAGACTGTCCGCGTCTGACACATGAGAACTCCGAAATGGGTAGTGTTGTGCACTTGCAATAACATATCATTCATAATATCACATCGCCATTAAACCAGTTTAGAATCACGCTCCGTCGAGAATGCCCGCGCTGTGGCGTTTCGTCTACTGTAGGTATATACCGAGTGTTTCGTTACGCGTATCAGTGTCAATGTGATTTACGAGTGCTTGGACAATATAAGGGAGGTTTGAACATGCCAAAAGAACGAAGGATCTATTTCAAATATGAATTGACAATTATACTAACTTTTGTGGGATCTAATAAGTTATTATAACTCGAAGAGGCATGGTTGTTCACGTGTCTTGTTGCTTTAGATTTATCTGAAGAATTTATAGTTCTTCTTTCTAGTATAAGTACAAACTAATTTTCGAGGTGTGCTATTAAATAACCGGACTGATGCTGCTATCAGCGCGCTGCGAGCGTGTCGCGACAAGTTTGAACAGAACTGTGTCTGATGATACTTTTCCCACCCTGAGCTCGCCGGACAAGCCAGAGGGTCGTTCAGTTTGACTGTACCAGTCGTTGGAATTAGTCTACGCACCAGTGAAGCGTCGAAACAATGTTAAGTGTTCAGATGGAGCAACGGGTTGATCTCAAGTTTCTTGTTAAACTGGGGAAAACTTTTACAGAAGCTTATGCAATGTTAAAAGAAGTGTACGGGAATGAATGTTTATCCCGCACACAAGTTTTTGAATGGTTTAAACGGTTTAAAGTGGGACATGAGACGACCGAAGACGATCCGCGCCCCGGACGGCTCTCAACGTCAAAAACGGACGAAAACGACAAAGAATGTGTTCGCCAGATTTTACATGAATCGTTCAACATGCGCAAAGTTTGCTCAAAAATGGTGCCAAAGCTCCTCACTCCCGAGCAAAAGGAATCAAGAATGAACATTTGCGCTGACATTCTAAACAACATTGACACTGATCCAGGATTGTTAGACAATTCAAAGCGATGATCGTCTGTATCGTCTGTCCACCTGTTATGTGGCATTTGAAATGGTTTATTTGAACACTATTTTTTTTTTTCAATGAAATATTAAGTTCTTTTGTTGTTACGGGGGAAGGCGTAAACTAATGTAATAATTGTTGTTTTGAATTTACTTTGAGCTCAAAAACTAAGCGAGATATCGAACACTTTCATTTAGCGATTTTGACTCATTTTAACCTTACTTCTGGGCACTTACGGACACTTGAGGTCACGCGGATATTTTTATACCCAGATTTGTACTCAGCACACCATAATTTGGAGATAGTCCGTATACGGAAGTACGGAAATACTTATGGCGACGCCGTTGCCAATTAGATTGGAATCGCGTTAAAATGTATGTTGATCCATTTAATCAATTTATTCAAGACATTAGAACAATCTACCCAGGAAAAAAGGGATTAGAAAAAAAGTTTATATACCTTATCATCATTGTAAATATATAAATTAATACATTATTTTGTAAGTAAATTAAAATTACTTAAAAATAATCAAAGTTGTTGAATATATTTTCAATTTCAAACAAAACAAAAAATCGTGCTCAGCACGCCGAAAAACCCCTATATATAGAGACATCCAAAAAAAAAACGTCATCAAAGTTGGCCGAGAAAAAAAATACGTATTTCTATTCTTAATCGAATTGAATGAATGAATACGAAAAGGGGGGGGGAGAACCCCCCCAACTTAGGGCCGCCGGGGGGGCCCGGGGCCCCCACCCCCCCCCGGGGGGTTCCCCCGGGGGGGGGGCCCCCCTGGGGGGGGGGGATTTTTTTCGGGGGGGGGGCTCCCCCCCCCCCCCCCGGGGGGGGGGCCCCCCCCCCCCCCGGGGGGGGCGGTGGGGGGGGGGGGGGGGGGGGGGGGGGGGGGGGGGGGGGGGGGCCCCCCCCCCCCCCCCCCCCCCCCCCCCCCCCCCCGGGGGGGGGGTGTTTTGGGGGGGGGGGGGGGGGGGGGGGGGGGGGGGGGGGGGGGCTGTCGCCCCCCTCCCGGGGCTCTTTGGGGGTTCCCGGGGGGGGGGGGGGGGGTTTTTGGGGGGGGGGGGGGCGCCCGGCGGCCCCCGCCGCCCCCCCGGGCCGGGGGCCCCCGGGGGGGGGTCGTGGTCCTTTTGGGGGGGTGGTTTCTGGGGTGTTTCCCGCCCCCCCGGGGGGGGGGGGGGGGGGGGTCGTGGGGTGGGGGGGGGGGGGGGGTCGTTTTGGGTCGCCTGTCGGGGGGGGGGCCCCCCCCCCTCCTCCCCGCGGGGGCCGCCGGCGCCCGGGGGGGGGCGTGGGGGGCCTCTTTTCGCCGGGGGGGGGTGGTTTTTTTTTTTTTGGGGGGGGGGGGGGGGGGGTTGTGTGGTTTGTTGGGTGGGGGGGGCCCGCCGGGGCCCGGGGGGGGGGGGGGTGTTTTTTTTTTTTTTCTTTTTGTCCGGGGGTGTGTTTTGCTTGTCCTGGGTGGGGGGGGTTTTTTTTTTTTTCGGGGGGGGGGGGGGGGGGGGGGGGGGGGGGGGAATATTTTTTTTTTTTTTTTTTTTTTTTTTTTCCCGGTCCCCCCGCTCCTCTTTTGGGTGTTGGGGTTTTTGTTTTTTTTTGTTTTTTTTTTTTTTTTGTTTTTTTTTGTTTTTTTTTTTTTTTTTTTTTGGGGTGGGGGTGGGGTTTTTTTTTTTTTTTTTTTGTGGGTGTTTTTGTTGGTGTTTTCTTTTCCTTTTTTTTGGGGGGGGGGGGGGGGGGGGGTGTTTTCTCTTTTTGTGGTGTGTGGTGTTCGTTTTTTCTTCCCCCCCCTCCTCCCGCTTCGTTTTCCGGGGGGGGCCCCCCCCCTTAATCGAATTTATAACCTTATTTACTTGTCAAGACTGTCACATCATATGACAGCCGTTGTTTATTTTACAAATTGTGACACTGTCACTTGTCAAAAGTTTGACATAACTGAAAAGCTTAGACATGACCGCTATTTCCATCTCTCTCGTTCATAGCCAGAGTTGATGACGGTTTTTTTGGATGTCTCTATACTAAGTTTCAAGCGATTTGGAGTTCAGCCACTTTTTTTTTAATTCAGTCATATATTACTTAGCCTAACAATCCTACGGGGCAGAGGCACTCCCTGCCCCCCCCCTTTGTGAGCGCCCATGTCTACAATCACAGATCAAAAAAAAAAACAAGTCCATAGAAAGTCCATCGAAAGTAAGTTAAAGCCCAACCAGTCAATTTAAAGGCGTTACAAAAACCTAATTAACGATTAATGAGCTACAAACCAAAAAAAGTAATCAATATTTTTTGACATTGACGTAGTGTGTTGCAACGTCAAAGATATGCTGTGTGTGTGTGTTATCTTGTCGTTAAAATAACATAAATCATCTATTCATTTAATGAACCGGACAGACTTCGAAAATACCTGTGACCGAGCTCTCGTTTAAATCCTTTGAAATATGTCTCGCCGGTGAAAATGCCAATGTCGCTCTCCGAGTGGTCCCGCTTTCTGCTTCCCGAAGGCAACTCCAGCACCTCGGGCATTTTCGGTTTCTGCGCCGCACTGTTGGACCTGGCCCGCATGATTTCCGGGGTGACCAGCGGCTTCAGAGGGTTGTTCACCTCGAACGCATCCTGCGACACTTCGGGCATCTCGATCTCGACAATTAACCGGCGAATCCAATGTTAACACTGATTGCCCGCTGGCAACTCGAAATGATAACACGCTTAATAACTCCTGGGGGGGTCACGCCGATAAGAGTAAATAACAATACGATGGTGATAGAGCGGGTATATTTTGCGACATCGTGTTTCTGACAAAGTATTAAGACATTATAATGCAATAGCGAAGTGATGATAAGGTAACCAGTGAAATTAAAACTTTTCTAATGTAAATACGAGGTGTGTAAATTAAGTAATGAGACTGATTTTTTAATCGAATAGAATTACAATTCAGTATACGTTCCTTGGGAAACCACACAGCGCTGGAGACGGTTCTTCCATGCCTCATAGCAGTGCTGGAACTCATATACTGGAATAGCCTTCAGCTGGTCGGTTACAGCCGTTTGAATGTTTTCTATGGTCCCAAAAAAAAAATGAAGTCCCAAGACAGTCGAATAAGGAGGCTGAGGAGCTACAGTAATGTTTTTTACTGGCTAAAAACTCGTTTACTAAAATGGCTGCGTGACAAGGGGCATTGTCGTGATGCAACATCCAGTTGTTCTTGAAGTTATACGCATGACCCTTTTTCGAAGTTTTAGTGTTTGGCCTGGAGGCACAAACTCTTTTTGGGCAATTTCCTGGCTATCAAAAAAGCAAATCAGCATACATTTGATCTTCGACTTGATCATTCCTGCTTTTTTTTGGGTCTTTGAGAACTTGAAGTGTGCCATTCCATGCTTTGGTGCTTGGTTTCCTGGTCATACCAACAAACACCCAAGTTTCATCACCAGTCATGACACGTTCCATAAAATGGTGGTCATTTTCAATCGATTCCTAAAAGTCAAGACACCTTTCTCTCCTGATGTTCTTTTGTTCTTGCGAAAGGTTTTTTTGGAACCATTTTTTGCGCAGATATTTCTCATCCCCAATTCGTTAGTCAAAATCTGATGAACAGTGGTGTGATTCAAATTTAACTCTTCCCCCATCATTCTTGTAGTCAACCGACCATCTGACCGCACAAGATCCCGTATTCTATCGACATTTTCATCGATTCTTGAAGATGAAGGCCTTCCGGTGCGTGATTCATCTTCAATCGACTCTCTTCCTTCTTATCTGAGAATGAATTAAACCACCGGAAAACCTGGGCTCGTGAAAAATCACTGTCTCCGTAGGCGTGTTGAAGTTTTGCAAAAGTATCCGTTGCGCTGTGTCCAAGCCTGAACCAAAACCTGATAGCACACCGTTGCTCAAAATTAATGTCACTCATCTTTAAAACGCACTAGAAAAAAACGGTTTTTTGGAAACAATCACAAAGAAAAATCAAATGATTAACAAGCTCAAACTTGTACTGAAGGTGCATTACATGTTAACCTACAACCATTCCAAGTCCTGTCTCCACAGTGTTGCTAGATCAAGCTCTACGTTGCCAGTCTCATTACTTAATTTACATACCTCGTATACAGCCAGGAACGAAAATCGTCATACCCACTCTTTGAAGCTTGCTTAAATCCTGATAATTTTTGTACTACAGTGTTGATTTTTTTGCTTCTGGTTACATATCATCTTGTGAAATTCTACGTCAAGATCACGTCACGTTTATATAAAAAAAAATGGCTAAAAAATGGTTATCAATGGTCTTTCGATGTTTCCAGTCGGTACAGACATAATCAAATTTATGGTTAATCACCCTGTACATATGTACATACGAGCACAAGATGTTCAAATAATACATTATGAACAAAAATTCTTTGTTCTTATTTACCTACATATCTAGAGCTCAAAGTTCGATCCATGCGCTGTGAATGATAAACACAGTCGATTGCGATTATTAAGGAAGGTAGGGTACGTGGAAATAAAGACGATGTGAGGTAAGACTTTGAACTGTTTTGAACTTCTGGAACGATACGATTTCTAGTTTAAAAAACAGATCATTAATGTTATGATTTAATGTATGGAATACGATTCTTATTTGTAATTAAGCAATGAATAATTGCTGTTAGTATTCTCTGTATTAGAGTTGTAATACAAATTATTTTTTAGTCATTGTGGATCTCAAATAATTCTTATAAAAAATATCCGTGGGGTGACGATAGTAAAGTGGGTAGAGGGTAGAGCACCTGGTCTCTGGGAACCACCAGGTATCTAAATCGACGCATTCCTTTGTTCATTTCTATGTATGTAAATCCCCTAAGTCATTTCTCTAATAGGAACGTTTGTTGAAGAGAAAGATGGATGTGTACAAGGTTTTTTCCTTGTAATTTGCCACTCCTTCAAAAAGTTTATGTCTTGGGATAAAAAAAGATAAACACAAAAATTGCAAGATTTTTCCTGAAGTTTTCTAATGGTATGTTCTAATATGTAATCGGAAAAACAAAAGACGATCGCAAAATAAAATACGGCTAACGTACATATGTATGTTATTTTTTAAACGGTACATCCTGTATATTGTCACATTTTCGAAATCAACTTATTTTCGACATTCTAAAAATACATTATATGTACCGGTGGGCAAATTTCGTGTTTTTATAGGGTATCTCGTAACTGTAAGGGCTATGGAAAAATGAACCACCTTTCCCGACTTTTCGTAATTCATTGGTGAAAACTGCTATTCTTTTCGTCAGTTGTAAACGTTTTTGAGTTTTCGGGTGTCATAACTCGGTTGTTTGTAAAATTGAAGAAATCTGTTACCTAAGGCTTTTTAAAGGTCCTTATTCTTGGTAGTTTCGTATGGCATAAACTTCTATTTTTTAAATGGAAACCTATTGGCTTGTTAGAGGGGTTTTCTCTTCCATTGTGGGGTTTGTGAGTGTTTATGCGGAAACAGTTAAAAACATATGTTTTCTAATAAAGGACAGTATAGTAATTTCAATGTTTGCACGTAGGCGCCTGTCTTTTGAAAACACAGTTGGATTGGGATGTAAATACACGTTCACATTACTTTTGATTAATTGTTTATGTTTGGTTTTTGCTTGCATTATAGTTTTAAAGTTCTAGCAAGGCGGGCGTACAAAATTACGAAAAGTTTAATTCTAGGTGTTTTATTCAAAATGGATATTTTAAGCATGATTTATCGCTACCCTTGGAGAAACTTTGCATCTTTGGTAGACTAAAAGAAAACCTCGTTGAATACGAGGATTAATAAACCAACCAAAAAATTTCGTATCATGCTGAGGATGTGCCATATGTTGTTGGTTGGTAGTCGTAAATCCTTCAATTTCAAGTAGGCAAATGAAGAGGTCTGGTATTCGCGCGAAGAGCCTTTCAGTTTTAAAAAACTTTGCCTTATACTAGGAAACCCTCGCCTCCCGCTGCTGGTACCTAACATTGAGGAAAGTTAGTAAGTAGTGCCGATTTCAACCGCCAAATTATTGGTCTGAAGATTCCTCATCCTGTTGATGTTCAAAATCAAGGACGTTTCGGTTAGTGTATGGTGTGCCCTATATAATAACCGATTTAGCTTACCAACTTTATGATGACAATTTAAATGGTCAGTTTTTGATAAACTACCATAGTAGAAGATTTTTAGCAACTTGCCATTAACGAAAGCGCTGTATTTTTTCAACCGGGCCCACCCCATAATTAATTTATCTCGTATTAAACTAATTTTGGGGAGAAATGGATAGGGAACAGGGCCAGTAAAGTGGCCTCCTCGCCGTTCTACCAGATTTCTTTTTTGGGACCATTAAAGACAATTTATACAAAAGACAAATAATAACTGGTTCAAAGAAAATTTATAACTGTCTAATTCCGTTTCAAATATTCACATCTATAATGCAACAAAAAGTGTTTCAAGCGATGTGAACTGTGCATCGCAAACAACGACGACAATTGAAAATTTAGGTAAATAATCATGCTGTATTTTTTTTTATCTGTCTAGTGTTTTTGTAAAATTTTGTATGTATTTTACTACTTATTTGTTAAATTTGTTTTATGTGTATCTTTATGATATGTTATAATTATTTATTAATTAGTCACTAATATGTCATAATTAGTTATTTAAGTTTAATATACCATTCATTATATACGACTGTTACTATGTATTTATGTTACTTTTCAGGTAATTTCCTCGTTATTATTATTAATTGTTGTAACAAGTGTTATATAGATACTCTTCCTGCAAAAAAAAGTAATTACCTACATTAATTTTCGTTTCCGCATACCCATGCCCATATTATTCGTTGTAAGAAAAACTTTTTTGCTAAATTGCCCATCGTTCCATACGAAAAAACAAGATATAAAAAATCTGTTAAGGAAATCCTATTCTACTTAAAAAAGTGCCTGTAGTGCAAGAGTTTCTTCTTTATACAAACACCGTACCATCAAAACTCAAAAAAATAATTTTCGTTTACTCGGAAAGTTGATTCTGGTTTTCACCAATGAATTTATCTCGAAAAAGAGGTCGGGAAAGGTGGGTTCTTTTTCCTAGTCCTTACAGTTACCGAGATACCCTATAAAAACATCAAATTTGCCCACCCGGTACAGTGGCGGTCACATAATTCGAAACGGCATTGTTTTAGCATAACTTATGCACATTATTGTGATTTAGTTTTTAACCCGTCCCAACAATTATATATACAATAAACATGCGTTCTAAAGCGAATCAATTCGTAACTTATTTTGTGCCCCATTCGTCTCAGTTCAACTTTTATATTTATAATTGCCATTTACCTACCATTTTTCGAAGGCCACATAATTAGAAGCGATATAGAAAAATGTTCATTATTCAAGAAACTATGGTTGGGACGGGTTAAAATGACATAATGTGCATACGTTATGCTAAAACAATGCCGTTTCTAATTATGTGACCGCCACTGTATGTAAGTAATATGTATGTCTATGTTTGGACCAGCTGTTTTCGAATTATTGCACTAAATAATTCAATCTATGTATGTATGTAGTTAGCCATTCCTGGCGATTCCACACAAAAAAAGTGACGTTTTATCGCACTCGCCATGGATCGCGATGAAAAATAAAACAAGTAAATCATAAATTATACAATGACCAGAGAAAACGCTGATATGACGTTATATTATTAATTAGATAAAAATAGTGAAGAAGACCCTAAGGTCAGATATTAAATAAAAGCGATTGTTTCCATGGTGATCCATGGTCAGTGCGATAAAACGTCACATTTTTATTTCGAATCGCCACTCATGGCCAACTCGACGGAATTTTTTAAAGTAAAGTAACTCAAAAACGGCTAATCCAAACGTAGACATAGTAGGTATGTATACAATATATACCTATGTATATATTTTTGGAATCTGGAAATTAAGTAGATTTCAAAAATACAAGTACAAAAATATAGTGTTCCGTTTAAACAATAATATGAATTAACGTTTTTTTTTTTTCGTTTTGCGATCATTTTTTGTTTTTCTAGTTAACATGATCTTTTCAGGAACAATCCTGTAACTTTTGTATTTACGTTTTTCTTCTACCTCAAGAAATAAACTTTTTAAAGGGGTAGCAAATTATACGGATTTTTTAAAAACTATGATATTACGTTGTGGTTTTTTAGTTAACCCCCCCATACACAGGGGGAGTGGTTTCACATAGGGCTTTGTCCATTGTATATAAGTACTAATAAAATTTATATTAAAATTTTTAT
This sequence comes from Aromia moschata, assembly GCA_029963805.1. Taxonomy (NCBI): domain Eukaryota; kingdom Metazoa; phylum Arthropoda; class Insecta; order Coleoptera; family Cerambycidae; genus Aromia; species Aromia moschata. The sequence continues at coordinate 246,062 of JAPWTK010000094.1, forward strand.
GTAACCTATTTTGAATATTTCACCCCCTCCAACCCCCTCAACCCCGCACGCTATTAAATTAAAAACTGACAAGGAAACTAATCTATGTAAGTACACAGGAGGAGCTACTTTTCAAAATGCAGTTTTTGAATTAACGTTATTTTTACAGGAAACAATAATTTCTGCTGACATATTAGTTAAACAGATACAAATTTGAACTTTGAACAAAGTTAGAATTAATATTAAATGAATTAAATTGTGAAAAAGTGAAAATATATTTTTTATAAGTTTACCGAGTCATTCAAAAAATAAAATGAAAAAATTACGTTTTGAATTGGATACCCCAAAATACTGCGTTTTGAAAAGTAGCTCCTCCATATACATACTTATTATACATATCATGTGTATGCATCAACGAAACACTATTGCAGGCATAATTTATTTTCAATAGATTTTCTTTTCTTAATCAATGCGCTTCCTGCTCATTGCTCATTGACAAAGTTAAAATGGAAGCCAAATGTTAGGTACATAAACCTATTTTTTTCTACACAATATAATAAAAAATTAAAACAGAATAAGAATGAATATTCTGAAGACATAATCTTAACACATTTCTATTATTGAATGTGTTAGAAAATAAAGTGTAATCTACACCTACTATATACATACATACATATGTAAGTATGTACATATTATGTACATAAGCATACTTTAAAATATTCATTGACTGACTTCATTGACTGAGAAAAATAATAGCTAGGTACTCATTCAAATAAAATTATTATGCAAATAAAAACTTGACTTACCTCTGTCTTGCATTTCTGTACCACTTTTTCCCGATCGTATCGGCGTGCTTCTGTAATTCCGCATAATCCATTCTAGTCAACTTATTATACCTAACAAATTAAAAAGCAGAAGTTTCCACACTGATACGGATAAGAGCCGGATTTAGGTTATGTCTCTTTCAACTTTTTGTTTTTAACTGTTTCGATATACAGGATCATCTATTTGCTCGTTAACATAAAAACGTTCTTGTTCTTAGTTAAGGTTCACGACTTAAAACAGCGAAAAGTTATTTTTATCATACCGATCAGAAAATAAATCGGGAATGCGACTTCAATCGTATATTATGGCGCTATATAAACGATTATTTTTATCTTGCTTTGAATGGCATGACACGAACAAGGCAAAATGTTACACATTTGTTTATTAATTGACCTTGTCGCGGTTTACTCATTTATTTCGCAGGCATTTGTGTAAATACTCGTATGCTGCACATATTTCCAAAAATGTAATTATCAATAAATCAAGTAGGCAAATAGGCAACCTATGTTACACAAACTGTGTAAAGAAATCACTAGCATGGCAGCGTTACAAAATCACAAAATATCTAAAGAGATATCATAGAATATATTACAAAGGAAGTGCATTTATTATAGGCAGTTCCATAAATCACTTGTTAATCAGTGGTATAAAAAAAACAGCGGTTGATCACGTGATAGAGTCTAGATTTCAGAATCGTATCAAGGGGAAATAGTTACGTTTTTTTTTTAATTAAATTCTCCTATTTTCGTAAGAAACGACCATATTTTAGGAACTGTGTTAAACTGAAATAGATCACTGTAGTAGCAAAATATACTTCAAGTAAAATTTTCAAAAAAGCTTCACCAAAAAATCTTGGACACTTGCGAAATATTTGCTAAATTTTGTTTTTCTTAATCACAATTTACTTGTTACATGTAAATTACAAAGTTCAAGACAACAAGATTAAGTTACAAAGTTCTGTTAAAGTGATGTTTGATGATTTCGTTACTGACATTTTGAACATGTTTTATAAATACTTGATTGTGGCAAAAATCACAAATATTTTACAAGCCTTCATCAAGATTTTGTGGTGAACAAGCCAACTATCGAAATTTTTGTTGCAAGTTTTCTTGATATCATAACCTTCTATTTGGGTGTAATAATCATTCTCCAAAACATGATCTGTGTCCTATATTTTCTTACGAAAATACAAGAATTTTTAACTCCAACTATCACTGCTGCCTACTTCTCCTTAATACGGTCCTGTTAGGGGTCCGGCATTTCTCGACTCTAGATAACAAGTCATCCAAAAAAAACGGCAGCAAATCGCTATGAACGAGAGAGATGGAGATAGCGGTTATGTCGAAGCTTGAAGCGCGAAACTTTGTTGTTGTCAAACTTTTGACAAGCAGCTGTCATAATTGTGAAATAAATACTAACTGTCACGTAATATGACAGCCTTGACAATTAAATAAGGTTATAAATTTAAGATTAAGAATAGAAATACGTCTTATGTTGCTCGTTATAACCAAAAGTTGTTTTATTAACTTAGCAACTTTCGGCTCTGTCAGAAAAATATTCTCTTCTCTCCTCTTCTCGCATCACATCTTTTATCTGACTTTTATCTTTTTTCTACCTGTTAAGCAAAAGCATAGACTTTATTTCTCTGTGACTAAACCGTCAAATGACCGTCAACGTGCTGTTAACTTCTTTGTTATGTTATGTTCTCTGCTCTGTATTTGATGTCAACTAACAATTTGGCGAAATAGTAGTCTTTTTAGGAAAATCTGTAATAAATAAATAGAATAGGACAAAATCAATAATACTGCTGGAGTGTCACGGGTGTGTATAATTTGTTTATGTGTATATATTTTTTTGTTCATACGTTTTAAATTTTAATTACTTTGTTAGTTTATACTTATGATTTATGATTATTAATTTGGATATTTGGTTCCATATTCAATTAAAGGCAAAATGTCCAGTGCGAATGAGGAAATGAAGGAACAAAAACCGACGATTCCTACGAAGTCATCAATGGAAATTCTGTCTGAACTTTTCAGATACGTTTCACGCGAGAACCACCTTTGATTATAAAACAAGAAAAATCGGAGGACTCAACTAAGAAACACAAAAAGAGCAAAAAGAAACATAAGCACAAAGACAAGAAACATAAGAAAAAAGAGAAGAAGAAAAAGAAGAGCGGCAGCTCCCTCTTCCAGCGAAGAGTCCGAGGTGGATTTAGCACAAATCTTGATAAAACAAGAGAAAGACATTTCCGAAAAAAAAATCAAAATCGAAGGTACCGACCTAGCTTGGGATGTGAAATTGAAACACTTAAAAGAAGATAACAAAAGGAAGATACCAAGCAGAGTGACCACAAAGCCGAATCAAATAATAAGGACGGGAAAAATAAAATTATAATAAAAGATATAAAATTCAGCTCCATCTTTGAATCGTCTATTAAAAAACTCGAGGGTAAGATTAAGAAAAAGGACGAAGACGGAGAAATATCCGATTCCGATAGTAGTATTAGCGATAAAGAAAAGAAGAAGAAAAAGAAACATAAGCATAAGAGCTGTTCGAAAAAAACGCAGTCGCAGCAGGAGCAAAGATAAAAGTGACAAAAAGCCGAAAGTGGAGGATTTGAGAAGCAAAATAAAGAGCGATCACAAACACAGAGATAGAAGTAAAGAGCGAAATCGAAGTAGAGACAGAAGGTCTCGTAGAGAACACAGTAAGGGGAGAGATAACGACTTCTATAAGGGCTCGCATCGCAGCAGGAGTCGGGATGACCGTCGGAGTCGGGAAACAGACAGAACTCGAGATCGTCACAGGGATCACAAGTCTAAGGAGAGGTATAAAGACGAATACAGCAGAGAGTTAGATGAGTACAAGAAAAATAGAAGTAGGGATAGTTCATTTTATAAAGACGACGGATTTTATAAATCACGAGAGAGGGCGAGAGAAGACAGAGATCAGTGGCGAGATAGAGACAGGTAAGAAAGAGATACTAAATACCAAATTAGTTCTTGAAACCAATCCGTTTTAATCATAAATGGGAAATGTTTCAGTTTTCTTGAAATCGTTTTAGTTTTTAGGTTACAGGAAACAGTTTGTGTGCGTTTTGAATATATTTAGCCCTTACTTTGACTGTGTTGAACTAAATTAAGGGGTAACACCGCTGTAACAGCCTAAAAAAAAAAACGCTTTTTTTGACGAATTTTTTTTCGGAGTGAAAGAAGGGTAGTAAGAAAAATCGCTTTAAGGGTATTATTGGTCAGATATTGAAGTACAAAAAAAAAATTTTTTTCATTCCAAAATATAACAAAATGGCGGCGCTAAAGTTATTCTCCGCAGGCACGTTGTCGTCGAGGCGCTTCGCGACATGCAGCAGAAGAGGTGCAAATGTTGATTTGGAACAAAAAAAATCCTCTTAATCTACATGAGTGTAGCTAGTGAAACACGTACGGAATTTTAAAAATATCGATTTCTGTGAAATTGGCATGTTTTTGAAGAAAAAAGTCAATTTCTCGGCGAAAAAAAAGGGCAATTATTTGTTTATAAAAATTGCTTAAATTAACTTATCGAGAAATCGTACGATCCGAAATATCAAAATGTTGTTTTAAAGATGTGGTTAAAATTTCAAATGAAAATATTGAAAATTGTTGGAGTTATGCTGCGTGATTTTCCAAAAGGAAAATCGTGTTTCGAGAAAAACGCATTTGAATCTCCAATCTGCAGTTAATCTGCAAACCTGGGACCATAAAGCTGCCCTTCCACGTTCAAATAGTTCTCCTCATCTCCTTTTCTTGATGATTTAATACTGGAGCGTGCCTCTTTTGCCGTATCTATCAAAGAATGCTCGACGTATTTGATGCGCGTAGCGTCGGCTTCCAAGTAAAAATTATATGACACACCGATATCCATCTCCAGAATTTTCATAACTTGTAAAATGCTCTTCATACTCTTCATTCTCTTCAGGCCTTCACTACCGTACTTTCACTTGAATTTTTTTCAAATTGAGTAAACATAGTTTCTAACGACATCTAGTAGTGTACTACAGAGGTTAGAAATCAGTAGGTAAGACACTATGTAGTACCTTTCGAGCAGGTAAGTCGTCGCAAGTATGAGTCGTTCGACACGCTTTGGGAAAAACGAGAAATTTCAAACAAAAAAATGTTTTTTATGTATAAAACTTTTCGCCTCATGTTTTAGAAGATTCAAATTATGTTTTAAGCCAAAAAACAATCGATTTTTTGAAAATTCTACAGTGGTGTTACCCCTCAAACAATTTTTTCACATAGAATTCCTTGTATTGTTCCCACAGCCTTGTATTGTTTAATGCACTTTTAATCCATTTTAATAAGTCACTGCGTACAGTTGGTAGATAATTACCCAATGTTGTGTGACCTGGTAACGGCATCTCTAGAACATATTTGTTCCAGAACTCACGAAATTGTTGTTTATCGAGTACATTCACAGGCACTTAGCATTAAATGTAACTCGAACATAAACAGAGTTCTCAAGGATATACCCTCTTTTTTAATTTCATGTTTCACACTATTTTGAATTTCTCTTCAAATTTCACTTCTTCAATTCCCGTTTTTTACAATCTAACTTTCTTTAATCAAATCACAACTCTACTCTCCTGCAACCACACCATATTTAGTTTTACATTCTGAAACTTTGCACTGAATTTTAATATCATTCCTTTTTGTGTTTATCTAAATCTAATATATAAACTAAAACAATAAATAGCTTATTCACTTTTACAAATGTCACACTATTAATGTGACGGCTACATTTCAGTTTGTCACTACACAGCAGTTTTTCCTTACAGACTCTACGCATTACGGTCACATCATCATAAAATAAATCTTTGAAACCACCGATGTAACCACCAGAGCGAATAAATTCACTGTGTCAACGAATGGTCGTTTTTAGGCGTTTGCACGTGTAAAATTTTATTATTGATGTAATGTAATACCGACGCCGACGACACAAACACCTCGAAGACGCTAATAATAATGCTAGAGTTGGGTAGATAGATGGGCTAACACTACTGGTTATACAAAAATTGTTCTGAATTTTTGTGCATCGAATTTTTCACAGCTTTTTACTTCTCGGTTTTTTCCCTTGAAAGTGAAGGCTCAATATACTTGTATAGGGTGGGCCATCAGATGGTTTCTTTTTAAAATTGCTATTAAAACTACATCGTTCAATATTTTTAAATGATTGTTGTTTTATTCAAGAAAGTATGCCTTCCCATTATTTATGAAAAACTATTTCAGTTAAATGGCCGCCGCGGATGGCTTGGCAGTAGTTCATTCTGTTCACCCAATTTTGCAGTACATTTTCGGTTATTTGTGGCTCTATTGCATAACTCGATAGATGTTTCCCTTCAGTGGGTCAATTGTTTGTGGATCGTTGGAGTAACAACGTCCTTAACATGTCCCCATAAAAGATAGTCCAACGGTGTTAAATCGTAGCTGCGCGATGGCCAATTAATGTCTCCAAAACGGCTGATAGCACGGTTATCGAATTTAGTGTGCAAAAGATCGATTGTTTCACGGCTTGTGTGACACGTTGCTCCATCCTGCTGAAACCAAAGCTCGTCCAAGTCCAAATCGTCCAATCGCTGCCACTAAAAATCAGTTAACATGTCTCTGTAACGCATTCCATTTACTGTAACGCTGTTACCATCTTCATTTGAAAGAAGTACGGACCAATGATGCCACCACCCCAAAACCCACACAAACCAACTCTTGCAGGATGCATTGGCTTCTCTATGACTACGTGTGAATTTTCGGAACCCCAAATCCTACAGTTCTGTTTATTAACATGTCCTCCAAGATGAAGATGAGACTCGTCCGAAAAAATTATTTTTCGATTGAAATCGCGTCATTTTCAAACTTATTTAAAGCCCACAAGGAGAAGCGATAACGAAGTGGATGGTCATTTTCCTTTATCTCTTGAGTAAGTTGCAACTTGTAAGCAAATAATCCGAGGTCTTTATGCAATATTCTCCTCAGAGAAGTGTGACTGACATTAAGTTGTGCTCTGTGACGAGTTGAGGTTCTTGGGTTGTCACGCACATTTTTGGGCAACAGCAGCAATTCTTTCAGCTGTGCGCACCGAACGAGCACGTGGGTGACTTCTGTTATCCATAAGCATGCCAGTTTCATGACTTTTCCTTAAGAACCTTCTTACACCAGGCGCTGACAGAGCTTCATTTCGACCAAAAATTGTTCTCAATTTTCTCACTGTTTCTGCAACACAGAACTGCACTTTGGAAATAATTCTTCAATATTTCCCAACGTTGTTCAAGCGTAAATGTCAAATGTCAAGCACGTCAATCTCAGTGAGTGTAGAAATAGCACTCAGTTTAAAAAGAAACCGATAGATGGCCCATCCTATATTTAAACCACATAGTAACATCATCAACTCTGGCTATGAACGAGAGAGATGGAAATAGCGGTCATGTCTAAGCTTTTCGGTTATGTCAAACTTTTGACTAGTGACTGTCACAATTTGTAAAATAAACAATAGCTGTCATATGATGTGACAGTCTTGACAAGTAAATAAGGTTATAAATTCGATCAAGAATAGAAATACGTCTTTTTTTCTCGGCCAACTTTGATGACGTCTTTGATGTCACCATAGAATGTTAACATTGATAAATAGAGTACTCTTGATTACTGAAATAGACATATTAGGATCTTTTTATTGTTTTTTTTTGTTCTTGAATGTTTTTAATTTTTTTTCTGTAAAATGCACGTATTTCCCGCTTTGCAGATACAGGGGCCACGGACGATAGGGATTCAAGGTACAGAGCAGGTTCGAGGGACAGAGAGAGCACGTCCAAATTCGATAAGAAGAAGCTGCTGGAGATCGCAAGGAAGAACGCAATAACGATGATGAAATCCGGCAGCTTACCTGGCGCTCTGACTCTGGGGCCTCAGGCACAAGAAAAGGTGATCGCCGCCATCAAGTCTGGGGGAAAAACCATAGAGGAGCTAACGGATTTTTGTAAGACTTTGTCCAAGAAGGAGGAGTTAGGAGAACTGTCCAGTTTGTCGGAGAAGGACGATACCGACAGTGAAACCGATAAACCTTTTCATCACCCGTTCCAGATTAAAGACAGACCGACTTCTATTACGATGAATATCAAGGTAATTTTTAAAAGTTTACGTATAAGTAATGTGTATAACTTTAAAGGATTCCCGAGGTTCTCGTGATGAACGGATTTAAAATTTTCAAAAAAAGGTTCGAAGGCTTGAATGTCGTTTTGTAGTCAGCGATCCAAAAAAAAAAAAACATCAAAGTTGGTTGAGTAAAAAAAAGACGTATCTTAAATTTATAACAGGGATGGCAAAAGTAGCGGTTCGGAACCGGTTCCGTCCCAGAACCGTTTTTAGAGTACAAGAACTGTTTGCTTTGGAAGCGGTTCCGCTGTTTTGGGAATTATGGAACCGGTTATAAAACCGCTCCTTTTCTAAACGGTAATGGGATGAGTTCGTAAGAACCGGTTCCTGGTGTATTTTTTCTTCTTATTAGTTTAACCATTAGGGGCTGTCCGTAAATTACGTTACACTATGTACTGTAGAACACTTTTTAACCTCCCTCCCCCTCACGTAATAGGATATTATATCAAAAAGCGATATACCCGGGAGAACGCTATATTCGGGAAGCGTTATGTCCGAGTTTTACTGTACTTACAAAAAATAGGAGAAAATATCGAATATATTATCTGGGCCAAGTATGGTCACATTTTTGGCACAAAAAATCAATTAAATTAAGGAGCTTCAGAGTGGTTTTTTCTACTCCGAAATATTTAACGTTACAATTTGGGCTTCCGTTGATCAGATGAAGCAAACTAAAAGTCATTTAGTTGATTATACTTTTTATTAATTATCACTTTTATATTCAATATCGAACGTGGAATATGGAAATAAAAATATTAACATAATCAAAAATACTAACAAAAATGAACAATAATTATTTTAGGATCACAACAATCCAAAACGTTACACAACCATCCTAGAGGGATGCACACACTTTCGGTACGATTGTGATCTGTAAGGAAGGGAAAACTAACTATTCATGACGTAATTTACGTCTCACCCCTAAACGGTGCAATCTTCTCAAAAGCTAACCAAATTTTGACTGGCGATCAAAATGATTCGTTTATTCCTTCATAAAAAGCATGTTTAACCTTACAAAAGGAGTTCTTTAATATCGCCGGGTACTGCGCTTCGACCGACAGTAACGGCGTGTGTGTGCAGATTTTGAAGCCGTAATTAAGTTTAACCAGTGTACTCCATTAAGATACCAGATTAAGACCAAATAACTTTTTGTAATTTTTTTTAAAACCTCATTTCGCGATCCCTGATCCCTGATTCTACCGATATGAGCCGCGTGAAAAATCGCGCATGACGTAGGTTGCGTAACGATCCTTTTGCCGCTTAGTCTAATAGTATCGCCTCTTCTTAAAATTCTGTATTATAAATTGCATAAAGAACCGGTTCCTATCTAAGAACCGCTTCCAGAACTGGTTCCAAACGAGAACCGGTAAAATATTTTTTGGATTCTATCTTTTTTTTAAAACGGGAACGCTTCCAATACCGCACAAAAATGTTAACCGGCTCCTGTATCCAGAACCGCTTCCAAAATAAAACCCCGGAACCGCTCTTGGAAGCGGTTCCTTTTGTGACAAAGTGGAAGCGGTTCTGGAGGCGGAACCGTATCGCTTTTGAAGAACCGGTTCTGTTGCCATCCCTGATTTATAACCTTATTTAATTGTCAAAGCTGTCACCTTAAATGACAGCCATTATTTATTTTACAATTGTGATAGTCAGTTGTCAAAAGTTTGACATAACCGAAAAGCTTCGACATAACCGCTATTTCTCTCTCTCTCGTTCATAGCCAACTCTGATGACGTTTTTTTTTTTTGGATACAATGTTTAAAAAAAAAATCAGTTTGCTCAAGGCTTCTTTTACGGCTCTTTAGTTTTTAAAAATCGTGTTTCTTCACAAAGGTCTAGATTTCAAGATTATTTTAGAGCTATTTTGGAGATTTTATTTTATAGCGAATTTTCCACAACTTTTTCAACTGGTGCATATCAAAATTATCATTTCTTATAACATTCCAGAGGTATTTCAATAAATAATTAGGGATCATATGGAAAAAGTCCAACCCAAGACAGATACCAACCCAAAATAGATACCAACCCAAAAAGATACCAACCCAAAAAGATACCAATCCAAGACAGATACCGCCTGGTTTATTAGGATATAATTCAGGACTCAATCCTGCCTGTATTATTCTTGTAATTGGAAAATATTGCAAATAAATCAGTCCATTTATTTTTTGGTTACACTGTATAGTAAGAGCGTGTACGGTATATTTCGTGGGGAAACGTGTTTTTTTTGCGTTAATCGAACATCGATAGTGTTTTGTTGTAGTTCACGGTCATTTTATATCTGTTGGAATGCGAACACAGAAAAACAGCCTCAAAGCATGAGACGTAAGCAGAACTCATAACGTTTGACGTGCCTCTCGACTCACAAAGTGGAAATAGAACGTGTTTTTTTCCTATAATGCGTTTGCAGCAAAGACTCTCTCTACGCTCACGTAAAGAAAGTAAAGAACTATTCCCCGGTGGTCAGAAAATATAGCGGTCACGCTCCTACTAGGCAATCTGTACGTTGAAGCGAGAAAGATGTCCTCGATCTTCGTTCCTCACGTGTCAAAATTCGTATATTTGGATATCAATCTTATTAGATCTCGTCTCGAATGTTTCCCAAAAAGCATTCTGACGGAATAACAGCTCAAATAAAGCGAATAACAAAGACCGAGGACATCTCCCTCGTTCCGACCGAGCTTGTCGGTTTCTCCGTCAGAGTGCTTTCGGGAAGGAACAGCCACAATACGTCTGGTCCCATAGTAGACCGCTTTTGCAGAATTCAGTGCCGTTACCTCTAAAATCGAGCGTGGAGCGCACCAGCGAGCTGAGGGATGCAGTTCCCCGTGAGCAGCGGCCAGCAGCACAGGAAAGGCGAGGACTGGCAGCCGGTGTCGCCGCCTCCGCCGAAAAAGGCGGACGAAAGTGCGAAAAGTACGGCCACTACCGCCATCGCTACCAGTAATATCCCCCTGCCCATCGAGGCGCCGCCAGCGCCGGTACAGCCGGCTCCTGTTCCGGCGGCGACGCCGGAACCGGTCACGGTGCCCACGCCGTCGAACGCGCCGCCTGGACCGCAGGTGTTTCCAGCACCCGTGCTAGAGGTATGTTTCATGTACAGGTACAGGGTGTTGCAATAAATAATGTCGAGCCGAAAATGTGGCATGCGACAAGAAAAAATGTAGAAGAAGGTGTCTTTGTTCTCGATATATAGTCACATTTGTGAAATTTGTGAAAACCTTTTCAAAAAAATCTTTTTGGTGGTCACGGGTGTTATTGGGGAAATTGCCGTGGCCAAAAAAAAACAATTTTTTTTTTTTTCCCTATTCTTCTTTTTTTTTTTTTTTTTTTTGAGCCCTGTTTTCAAAACTGCTGATGTTAAAAAATTTTATACTCGAGATCCAAAAACTAAAAACTTGGAGCTTCAATTTCATTTTTTTTTTTTTCAGTTCTCTACGACCATTTGTCCCCAAGTTACAGCATTGAAAATCACCTAAAAATTTGGTATTTTTTTTATATTCCTTAATTTATGCGCCTAGTGTAGTTGATTTTTTTATTTGTCTCTACATACCTGGTCTGCATTGCTTGTTGGGACACCCTGTACACTTTAAGATTATACAAACCGGGGCACACGGAAATTCGTTAAACACAGGGCCAGACTTAGATGCTTATTGAATCAGTGTCAAATATTTAGCGACCGGGTCCAGCCTGCGATATAAAAGGTGGGCCATCTATTGGTTTCTTTTTAAACTGAGTGTTATTTCTACAGTGCCGACAATGACGCGCTTGACATTTGACATATATGTGGTGACTAACTACTAACCACCGCTGTAAGAAACGGATCGTTTTATGCTTGAACAACGTTGGGAAATATTGTAGAATTATTTCCAAAGTGAATGCTGTGTTGCAGAAACAGTGAGAAAATTGAGAACAATTTTGGGTCGAAATGCCCACCCTAGCTTGAAAGTCGCCCTTATGGTGGGTCATACGACTGTCACAGCTGAAAGAATTGCTGCTGTTGCCCATAAGTGTGCGTGAAAACCCAAGAACCTCAACTCGTTCTCAACAGAGCACAACAACTTAATGTCAGTCGCACTTCTCTGAGGAGAATATTGCATAAAGACCTCGGATTATTTGCTTACAAGTTGCAACTTACTCAAGAGGTAAAGGAAAATGACCATCCACTTCGTTATCGCTTCTCCTTGTGGGCTTTAAATGAGTTTGAAAAGGACGCCGATTTCAATCGAAAAATCATTTTTTCGGACGAGTCTAATTTTCATCTTGGAGGACATGTTAATAAACAGAATTGTAGGATTTGGGGCTCCGAAAATCTACACATAGTCATAGAGAAGCCAATGCATCCTGCAAGAGTGACTGGTGTGGGTTTTGGAGTGGTGGCGTCATTGGTCCGTACTTCTTTCAAAATGAAGATGGTAACAGCGTTACAGTAAAAGGAATGCATTACAGAGACATGTTAACTGATTTTTTGTGGCCGCGATTGGACGATTTGGACTTGGACGAGCTTTGGTTCCAGCAGGATGGAGCAACGTGTCACACAAGCCCTGAAACAATCCATCTTTTGCACACTAAATTCGGTAACCGTGCTATCAGCCGTTTTGGAGACATTAATTGGCCATCGCGCAGCTACGATTTAACACCGTTGGACTATTTTTTATGGGGACATGTTAAGGATCGTTGTTACTCCAACGCTCCACAAACAATTGACGCACTGAAGGAAAATATCAATCGAGTTGTTCGTGCAATAGAGCAACAAATAATCGAAAATGTACTGCAAAATTGGGTGAAAAGACTGAACTACTGCCAAGCCAGCTGCGGCGGCCATTTAACTGAAATTGTTTTTCATAAATAATGGGAAGGCATACTTGCTTGAATAAAGCAACAATAATTTAAAAATATTCAACGTTGTAGTTTTAATACCAATTTTAAAAAAAAAACCCTCTGATGGCCCACCCTATATTACAAAAGCCGGTAGATTTTCTGGATCTTGTAGTAAACGAATGTGAGGTGATTTGCGCAGTGTGTGAAAATTGGTTGGATATTTGACACAAGCAACATTGTATGTGACCCGCCATGATATCCAGTACTCAAGTACTTATTTAAGGGGTAATGCCACTCTAGCGACTGAAAAAAAGGCCTATTTTTTATAATTTTTTGTGGGAGTATGGGAAGCGGAATGAAATTTCTCTTTGGACAGTTCATTTAGCATGTGTTGAAGTGTAAAAAATGTTTTTATTATCATTTTCTTCCAAAATGGCGGCGACAGAGCCATTTAAGGAGTCCAATTATACCAAGAAACAGGACTGGATTCTCAAAGCACACCGTGTCCATGCCTTGTGGTTGCAAATTATCCTTTTCTGTGCTGAATAATGAAGGTTCTCAGGAGTTTTGGAACAAATACGTACCAGAGTGGGAGTTAACAAAGGGCTAAGTAATTATATTTGCGAATACTGTATTCCTTGAGTATATAAACTTCACATGCTTTTCCGAGAAAGTTTCGTGTGTCAGGTTCCTTTTTACTTTTATTTTATATGCCCGTGTCAGCAGATTGTACCCTAAGTACGGCCCTGACATTTACGGCTTTCCGTGCGCCCAAGTACAAACTTTAAAATACACACTTTACAGCCATCAGTTGATATTGGGTCGATTGTTTCTCAAAGACTCACTGCAATGAGGAGGTTGCAGGAGAATCCAAATGACGTTCAGGCCCTCACGCAAATGTACAAGTCAAATAAAGAAGTAAGCAAAAATCCGATACTGAAAAAACGGGACTATTGTTTCTTGCAATGTTTAATTTTAGATGCAGTCGTGGGCCACCAGTAAACAACAGTTGGGACAATTTACGGGCTCAACGGGAGCGCAAATCCTGTCGCAAGCCGAACTGTCGTCTGGTTATCAAGCGTGGGCGAAAAAGGTATTGCTAATTAAAACGCAGGGATTTTCGATAGTATGCTCATCACCGCCTCAAATACTCCCTCCCGAAAAAACGTCCTCCCCCCCTCACGTTTAGCTTTTAACAAATTTTCAGGATTGGGTTTTCCCAGATGATTTTCCGATCTGTAGGAATCGCCCAAACAGGCACAGACCATTTCTTGACGGAGAGGTGGAATCTGTGGCTGTGCTGTGTGCTAGACGTGTTATACAGTCAGCAATCGAAAGTCATGATACACCCCTTTTTTTAGGGTCGCCTAAATTCTGATCATTTTTGTGCTGCAGGATTTTTTTTTTTTTTTTATTCTGATAGGATTTCAGCTTGTGAAATTCTGCGTCCAATAAGCCCAATTTGAAGGTGGTGAATGTTGATTGTGTGAAAAGATATCGCTAAAAGAGTGAACTTGTGATGTTTTCAAAAATTTTGGAAAGAATGGGATTTTTTTCGGGATTTTTTTGTTTTTTTCATTAGATTTCGATCAAGTTATTTCTTTGATTTGTCATATCCGAATAGTGGAAAATCGGGGCTGGGGTGAAATTTTGAGCCATGTCAATTCTTTACCAAACAATAAATTTTTAATTTTTTACCCCCATATTGGAACCGCCATTTTGGATTTTCAAAATTTGTTATCAGCGACCTCAAACACCCCTACATGTAGCTTTTCAAATCCGCACAAATTTTTAATTTTCCTCCGCCATATTAGAGCCGCCATTTTGAATTTTCACAATTTGATCCCAGATTCGTAATGAGTGATCTAGAAAATTCCCTGGACGCAGTTTTTCTAAATTCCGAAAATATTTTAATTTTCGACCGCCATTTTGGATCCGCCATCTTGAAATTTTAAAATCTAATTCGGCAACTCCAAAAACTGTGATCAGCAACCTCGAAAAACCTTTTCCGATCCGGATTCCAAAAAAATTTAAAAAGTGCTTCGCATTAGGAGGTTAAAGCCGCCATATTTAATCCACCATATTGAATTTTATAATTCTGATGCCAGATATGGATTCAGTGCCCCCAAAAGCTGTTAGATACCAAGATTGGTTCAAATCCCTAGAAAATTAAGAAAACAATTTAATTTTGAGCCAATTTGGAAACATTTTTAATATGAACGAATGATCTAGAAAATTCCCATCATGCAGTTTTTCTAAAATTCCGAAAATATTTGAATTTTCGACCGCCATTTTGGATCGGCCATCTTGAAATTTAAAAATCTGTTTCCAAATTCGGCAATTCCAAAAACTGTGATCAGCAACCTCGAAAAACCTTTATCTGAACAATTTCCAGTCCGGATTCAAAAAAATTTAAAAATCGCTTCTCATTAGGAGGTTAAAGCCGCCATATTTAGTTCGCTATATTGAATTTTATCATTCTGATGCCAGATATGGATTCAGTGCCCCCAAAAACTATCAAGATTGTTTCAAATCCCTAGAAAATTAAGAAAATAATTGCATTTTGAACCAATTTGGAAACATTTTTAATATGAACGAATGATCTAGAAAATTCCCATCATGCAGTTTTTCTAAAATTCCGAAAATATTTGAATTTTCGACCGCCATTTTGGATCCGCCATCTTGGGATTTAAAAATCTGATTCAAGGTTCAGCAATTCTAAAAACTGTGATCAGCGACCTCACTTGAAAGTTAAAGACGCCATATTTAGTCCGCCATATTGAATTTTATAACATTTTTTCATATGAACCCAAGGTGTTTGAAAATTATTTAATATATTTTTGGAGTTATTCACGATTTTTTTAAAACATCGCTTTGAATTTTAATTTTTTTAGCAATACCTGATCTCATAACACAATCGACATATCACCTTCAACTTGGGCTTATCAGACGCAGAATTTCACAAGCTCTAATCCTATTAGAAGCAAAAAAAAAAACGATGGTGTAGTAAAAAAAATGATCAGAAATTAATCAACCTTCAAAAAGTGGATGTCCCATGACTTTCATTGCTGACTGTATCTGACGAGTGATAAGAAACATTGTCTTGGAAATTACATTGTAATATTACAGTGGCGGTTGTCGTTAAGGTTCTAATGTTTTTTTTTGTTTTTTTTTGTCAGTAAACACGGTTGTCCCAGAGAGTAGTGGGCCTATATTGATGTCTCAAAAGCAATTTGGAAATTTGGTAGCAAAGTAGTGTCGATACACTTTCTTTAACTAAAATATGTTGAGAGATCTGCGAACTTCCGCTTGTACCGGAAGTAGATGCCAACTTACTTAGCTACATGTATATGAGCTGCGATAGCACATCTGTCACATCCGGTGCGTTGCGGCGGTTTGGGATCTGGCGCGCGTCTCTCTATTGTTACTACGATTCGTTGTTTAATTACATGAAACAAAGTTTTTCGTGTGATTCTCATCCAAGTAGTGGGTTGGTAGGTTTTCAAAGTACCCGTCATATCAAAGTGTAACGAATACTATTCTCAACCCCGGAAAAAAAGAAAAACTTACACACTTTTGTTCAAGACTGATGTCGTTACACGTGCTAGGATATTTATTATACATGAAATGCAGTTAGAATTATCCATCGAATGCAATAAAATATGGAGCGTTCCATTTGAAATGAGTAAGTCGACATCTACTTCCGTTTGGCTGTCCTTGTTACTTGGAGGTTCATCCGACATTTTTCACTGTTTCTTGTCACCGAATAAATCACGTCTAGAAGAGGTTTAAGTAAATTAGAAGTCGATGAAATTTGGCTTCTAATCTATGAAACCTGCCACCTGAGAATTTGTTTCAGGCTGTTATAATTAAATCAAGGTGCACCGATAGGAATCTTGGCGACCCGCTAAATACCTTCTTTTGGTAAGTTGTTCTCGATATGGAGGCCTTAATGGTAGTCGATTTGGCTAAGCACATGTTTCATTTGGAAGTCTAGAAACTACATAATTACAGTCTTAATAGTACTACCAAAATACTTTGACATTTGCAAAACAAAACTTCCATTCACATAGGTCTTTTGTGGTAAGTATTGATCCTTAAACAGTTAAGTAATTTTCGTCGATATACAGGGTGTTTATGGAGATACACTAAATGAATTTTGGACGGAAAGATTGCACAGCTTGAAAATTGGTGTCTTTTGGCGTTTTTCACGATTTTCCATAGCCAACTAGTTCCGAGAAATGAATAGGATCTCTTTAAATAGGACACCCCGTATATCTTTATTTAATTTTCAAGTCATGCTGAGTAAGACCTAGATTAAAATTACCTAGAAATTAAAAATTGCTCCTAATTTTACAGTTTTAATCTGAACTGAAGTTTCAGATTAAAACTGAAGTTTTAATCTTCTCTTGAAGATGCCAACTTGGTTGGCGAAACGCGCGTCGAGAAAAGTGTAGTAGTTCGGTGCCTCGTGGAAAACTCCAGGAGTTTTAATGATAATTTATTTGTAGCAACTAGAATGTTTTAATGTTTTTTTTTTTTTAAATTCATCCACAAAACTGTAGACTGAAAAATTATTGGAATGAATTTTTGGA
This sequence comes from Aromia moschata, assembly GCA_029963805.1. Lineage (NCBI taxonomy): Eukaryota > Metazoa > Arthropoda > Insecta > Coleoptera > Cerambycidae > Aromia > Aromia moschata. The sequence goes on from JAPWTK010000094.1 coordinate 263,463, forward strand.
ATGAAATTCTAAAAAAACTAATGATTTTGTTGCTTTACTCAGAACAACTTGCAAATTAAAATTATACGGAAGGATACAGAATGTTCCATTTAAAAAATCCACAGCTCCTATTTATTTTTCGGATCTAGTTGGCTATGGAAAAACTTGAGAAATCTGAAATGACAAATTTCAAGCCACCCACAACAGAGAAAACTCAAAACAAATGCCTCTTTCCGAAAAAAGAAAGAGGCATTTTCTTTTAGAAAAATTTGATCTTGTATTTTTGTTTTTGTTTTTTTTTTTTTTGACCTGTGGCTTATTGATACTAAAGGTACTAATGGTAAAATGTACAAAATATTATAAATGACGTGCCAAAAAGCTCAATCTTAGTATCAAAAATTACTCCTAAGTCTTTAACTTCCATCTCTTTCTATACACATTATTGATTTTATAAACAAAGTCAAAACAGTTATGGGGTAAACAAACGCTACAGCATTTTTCAATGTGTAAATACAGATTATTGCTCACTGACCACATATATACGTTATCTATGTCATTCTGAAGAGCTTGACTACCTTGAAAACATCGAACTATGTGAAATAATTTAAGATCGTCCGTAAAACATAAAAATTTTGTAGATACATTTTTTAGAAATATCATAAATGTATAAATTAAACAACAATGGCCCATAATGTGAACCTTGTGGGACACCAGAACAGACATTAATCAAACAATCCGTTTCAAACGAAACCCCTTTATATTCCTTACAGGAATATGAGGTAGAGCAATATGGCGACTCTAAGCACAGTGTCTCCAGATAAGGTTACTAATTTTAGTACTGCAGGATTTTAAAACATTGATACTTAACGTGGAACATTTTCAAAGGCATAGAACCAAGAAACAGTTTAGATATGTATTTTGTTAACCCTAAAATAGGTGCGCCACAAACATATTTGCACATCGAGGGAGGGGGTTGGTCTTAAAGTTGGTCTATATATAGAGGGTGCTTCACGGTGAATTTAAAATCCCCAAAAAACCCTAATTACAAATTTTCAGCTACATATCATTTATACTCCTCCCAAAACGTTTAATAGGTCACTGTGAAGCACCCTGTAGACAGTAGTAGTGTCCTTAGTCAATTGGAACAGCTAGAGGTATTTACAATGAGTCTAGTGTTATCTATTTAAATGTATGCAGAAAAATCAGCGATATTTCATTGACCCTACTGATACGAAGTCCATGTGGACTTGACAAGATGTCACGTAAAATTTGGGCGGGCCCATAATCTTCACACGTTTGATTGGTCATTGCTCTTTGCTCATTGGTGGTGAGGTATCACGTGCGTTGGTCGTTTCACTCGTCGCTCCGTTTCTCTCTCGTATCTGCATGTTTGTCTACTTAGTTGCTTCGAGACAGCGGCGTAATATTTTTTTATCTTTCCGAGCAAAGTTACCAATTTGTTTCCTGATTAAAAGCAAACTGTGGTAATTTTTACGTTGTTATAACGACATGGACACCTTTTGATGTTAGTGATAATGAGACAAACAATAATGTCAGACTAGAATCTGAGTCTACAGACTTTCAAAATAAAGACCTGCATCCGCAAAAACTTTGAGACCAAACCCGCCCTTTGTAGGGTTAATACTAGTTACTATTGATTACCTTAAATTTAGGACCAGCTTCAGACTGCAGCCCCCGTATCCGGTGGCATGGGCATGCACTTGCTTCAGAAGATGGGCTGGAAACCCGGGGAAGGATTAGGCAAAGAAAAAACGGGGACTCTGGAACCGCTGTTACTAGAAGTCAAACTGGACAAGAAAGGCCTGGTAGCAAACGAGGAACAGAAGGGAAAAATCAAAAAGCAAAAGTGCCCAGCCAACATGAAAACCTTGCAAGGAAAACACCCCGTGTCCCTTTTGGGAGAGTACGCCTCTAAAAGAAAATTAGGTGCCCCGCAGTATATACTTGAGTTTGAATGTGGACCGGATCATAAGAAAAACTTCTTGTTTAAGGTTAATTGAATTGTATCTTCGTCTCGTTTCATTCTTGAGGTAATATTCTTTTTTCAGGTTTCTCTAAACGGGTAGAATATAAACCAAACGTTGCTAGCCATAACAAAAAAGAGGCTAAGGCCGCAGCAGCGACTATTTGTCTACAACAAATCGGTCTGTTACCAACCTAACTCTGAATTGTGATATCGTAATATTTTATACAGTTATTGAGCATGAGGATCGTGTCAAGTGGGTTAAGATAGAATTTTTATAAGTTCATGTATGTATATTTGTTACTTATGGTTTCCGTTTTACAAAGAATTTGTATTTATTTAATCAATAAAAGACATGGTTATGCAATTTTGTACTGATTGTAGGATAGCCAATAATTCTCTATTTTTATCCTTTGTCCTTTTATGAGGTGTCAAAGGACAGTATTTGTCCTTTTGAAAACAAAATAATTCTCAACGCCTAAAAAAAATATTCCATTAGCGCCCAAAATATTATTTTGTTGGCAATGGGTAAAATCTACACGTGAATCCCCTCCCCAATCTCTATTTGACACGGTGAATCCCCGTTTGTCTGTATACAATGGAACTCAAACTTTTTTATTATAAAACAAATTTTTAGTAAGTGGCATATATTTACTAAGTAATGAGTATATCTGTGTGTACTACGGAACCCAAATTTGCTTTGTGTAATTGTAAGAACATTACCAGCCAATTTTTTTAGTGTAGTACCATGGGATTATGAGGATGTCGCGGTCTTTCCGTGACGTCATCACAAAATAAACCCGGTATACGTGAAGTTTGTTCTTACTAAGTCTATGGGATACAAGTGTGTATTAATTCATATCTCAATTTATTATTCTGTCGTATTGTACTTTTCGATTTTTTGTGACTATAAAATTTCGATGTAAATCAGTGAATATTACATATATTTTATCTTGTGAAACTTCTATGAATTTACGTTTGACAGAAATTTACCTAATTTGTCGTATAAAATATCTGACGCCATTATTAACGAAATGTTATTTACGCAAGAAGCCAAGGAGAAAAAATAAATGCATATAGTATTTGTCCTGACTTAACCGAGGAAAAAAACTGTATTTACATGTCCGCCTATTCCAATAAAGTTTTGCTGCAAAGTAAGGTTAGTAGCTGACAAGACGGAAATTTTAGGGTTTCTGAGAAAATTGTGAAATCCTTAACAGTTGTGTTACAAAGACACAATTATTTTAATGTACGTAAAGACATTTTAAGCCCTAATGAATTGGGTACAGCTTTAGTGGTTATATTAGGTGATAGAAAAAAGAGGTTTTGAAAAAGACTCTTCGTCGATTTGCCTAGAATGGACATAGAACCTATTAACAATTATGGAGAAGATCCTCCCAGAAAAAAGGCTAAATATGTGGCTGAAAAGGATCCTTCGAAAAGAGACTTGGCTACTTTGCCGGCAAGTATTAAGTTGCTTTATGAATATGATGATATTAAATTAATATTTGTTTTTAAATGCATCTTTTTCTTTGCAGAAGGAAATTCTTTTGACTATTTTCAGATATTTAGACTTGAAATCTATTAACAACTGTGCAATGCTGTGTTCAACATTAAATAATATATCAAAGGATGGATCCCTTTACAAGAAAGTAACGTTGAAGGTATATTTGTAAATACAAAAAATAAATCTTTAGGCATAAGTGTATTAATGTAATTTTATTTTCTAGTACAATATGAATACACATTTTTTAGAATCGTTAGTTTCAAAGGTTTCGCGCCCAAAGGAGGTGTATATAGAATATAAATTTTATGACCAGCACGCGGAAGTTGGGGATTATAAAGATTTTAATAAATACGTGGAAATGTAAGTATATACTTGTGATTACTAACGAAACCTTATTCGTCTAAAACTGTACAGAGTGAAATAAATTATTAGTTTGGTTTACGTATTTAAAGTTTTATACATTTATTTTTTTCTTTTTAGCGTTTTAAGGAAATGTGGGGAACACATTTTGTCCTTGAAGATAGAAAGTTGCCGGAATGAAGATTTATTACTAAATATATCGGAATGTGTTAATTTAAAAAGTAAGTGGTTTACTATACTTCACATAAAATAGAAAATCAATGAATGAATTAAAAAGATGAACAGTTTAAAAAATTTATGTATTTTAAGACATTGGTTGGTGCAAAAATATGCAAGTACAAAGAATGGCAGGAAAAATTGGTAATAATAGTTAGTAAAGATGTTTTCAATTAAAAGGAAAATTAGTAGAAAAAACGCACGAAAGTTTTGAAATTTTTTAAAAAATATAAAAAAATATATTATATAAAAAGATTTTCTCATAAACACCATTTGGTATTCATAGTGTAGTGTAGTTTTTGTACATAATTTATAAATTTCCCTTTTAGTAGTATTTAGTGCTACAGTATTTGTTCTCTTCCCCCTCTTCTTGGCAGCAACTGTTTCACTGTTTTGGCATTTCGCAAACGGAAGTCTGACAACAACTACATCATTCAATAAGTTCGTAGGATGATATATAGATGGCGCCACTATTGACAAATCCATATGATATTTAGATAGTGCCAACCTTCAACCGATACGTGTCAAAATATCATGACATTCCGACTATTAGGTTACAAGTTGCAATGGTTTTAGTGACACTACTTTTGTAATTTCCAAAACAATGGAAAAATCTTAATTTATTGTGTTGATAAAGCATAGCTTTTTAATGGGAAAGAATGGCTGGGCAAGTGTTATTCGGACACTACTCCATCGAGATAAATGGTAGAGAAGTGGCTTGCTTATTGTAGTTGTGGCCACACAAATACTGATGATGCTGAACGCTCTGGTCGCCCAAATTCGACAGTTGTCCCAGAAAACGTAAAAAAAAGTGCACAAAATCGTTTTGGAAGACCGTACAGTGGAGTTGCGTGAGATAGCTGGCACCTTAAAGATATCAGAAGGCAGTGTATTCACTATTTTGCGTGAACATTTGTCCATGAGACAGCTGTGTTCGAAGTGGGTACCGCGTTTGCTCACTGTTGGCCAAAAAAAAAACGTGTTAATGATTCAGAGCGCTGTTCGGAGCTGTTTAGGCGAAATAAAAAGGATTTTTTCATGGTGTCTGTTACAATGGATGAAACATGGATCCATTCTGTACACTCCAGAGTCAAATCGGCAGTCAGCTGAGTGGACAGCAACTGGACGAAAGCCAACCAAAAACACAAAAGTTGGCTGGGAAGGTTTTGGCCTCTGAATTTTGGGATGCGCATGGCATAATATTCATCGACTATCTTGAAACGGGAGAAAGGATCAATAGTGAACATTACATAGCATTATTAGTACGTTTGGAGGACAAAATAGTGAAAAAATGGCCCCAAATAAAAAAGAAAAAAGTGATTTTTCACCAAGACAATGCACCATGTCACACATCGATTGCAACAGTGGCAAAATTACACGAATTGCACTTTGAATTGCTTCCGCATCCACCATATTCTCCAGATTTAGCCCCCAGCGACTAATTACTTGTTCCCAAATCTCAAAAAAATGGAGAAAGAGGATATAAGATATGCCTATAAGAAAGGCATAGAAATATTAGAGAAGCGTTGGAATTAATGTATCTCTTGAAGGAGACTATGTTGATGAATAAAATCAATTTTGACTAAAAGTTGTTTCATTAGTCATCCTACGAACTAACAGTGATTGTAATACTGACTGTTCTGAAAATAACATATTTCCAATGCAAATATATACATATTTGCGAAACATAGTTGTTAAATATGTATATCGGGTTTGGTTAACCCTTTTTTCATTTGCCGTTTGGATATTAACAGTATTTTCGCCTTCTGAATTATTTACTTCAGCTTCCGGATTCGTTCTATTATAAGATAATAAATAAATCGTCTTAAAAGTTTCTTTTCAGGGCTGTCTCTTTATAGATGTAAGAGCTCGTTTAGCACACTGCCCTCCATAACAACGTTGACCAACATAAATTTCGTATCGTGTCACTTTCCGCAAAAAGTCGTCAGCGAGCTCGTTAACAACAACGGCAACTTAAAATACCTCGCGTTATGTAAGTGCCAACGCTTTTCTTTTCACGAACCATGTGACTCATGGCCGTTCTCTTTTAGCGAACAATATCAACGTGAATCCGAACGAGATTTGCGAAATTATGTCCAAACGTAGTCCCGACATGAAAGAGATACATTTCAGCGAGAGGAAAGCGAGTGAAATCGAAGAGCTTGAAGACCCTCGCGCGACTGACCAATCTGAGGAAGTTAGAATTGATATCGGGACCCGGGTTCGACAGTGACCCGGAGGAGCTCTCTCGAACAGCTAGCCGCTGGTTGCCCTCAGTTGGAAAAGTAAGTAGTAACATCCGCTCTTCGGTTTATTAAAGGAATTATACAGGGTGTCTGCATCGTTATTCACGTCAAATTTCTGGAGTACAAAATAGACTTTATTCTAAGACTAAGAAATACAAAAAGTGACAGGTCCTTTTCTATTCGTCCCAAAAGTACAGGTCCATAAAAATGTTTATTTTGAAATTATCCACAATTGATGGGTCGGGCGGTCCTGTTGCATGGCCACCTAGATCACCTGACCTTAATCCTCTTGATTTTTACTTCGAGGGGTTCATCATCACTTTCGAATGTTGCTCCTATGTTTTTGTACACTAACGACCTTCACAATCGATTGATTGGTCGAAGGGGTCCTTTTGCATGGCTACCTAGATCACCCGCCCTTAATCCTCTTGATTTTTACTTCCAGGGGTTCGTCATTACTAGAATATTACTCCTATTTTTTTGTACACTAACGACTTTCACAATCGATTGATTGGTCGAGGGGTCCTTTTGCATGGCCACCTAGATCACCTGACCTTAATCCTCTTGATTTTTACTTCTATGGGTTCATCATCGCTTTTGAATATTACTCCTATTGTTTTGTACACTAACCACTTTCATAAATTTTGAAACAAATTATTTGATAACGATTTACTTTAATAATGACCCTTATTTCAGCCTCACAATATTGTTTGTCAAATAAACCATGCAAATATCTTTAAAAAGGTCATTCAGAGTGACATTTAAAAGGTATATCTTTTCTGTCAATAAATTATGGAAAAATCTTATCTATTGTATATTAAACTAAAAATTGTATATATTTTATATTAAAATAACACCACTGTAAGCAAAATTTGCATGCAATAAAAAATAAATCATTTAAATTTTGTTGGGAAATGTTAATTATTGCAAAATTAATGTTGACTATAGATTTTGACTACTTATTTTATAAAGTTATTTTTTATGACAAATGGGGAATAGTAAAATTAGTTATAAATATTCCTTTTTATATTTCGTTTTATTGTGAGAATAATGGTTTTGTATCTAAATTTTTTTCGTCTGGATTGTTTATCTTTAAATCATTTATACTTTTAATTTTTAGATTGGTAATATACGGTTGGAAAGAAATTAACGACGATAATTTCATTCCCGCCTTACACATGTTTACGCAACTGAAAACGCTCGATCTAAGAGGTACCAACATAACTATTAAGAGCTGCAGGGAAGCAGCCCTCACTCTACCTTTACTGAAAACCATGGACGTAATCAAATGCCACAGGGTTAAAAAAGGGCAGGTAGGTGGGTCGAATTTTTGTATTAAAATGTAATTATTTATAGTGCAAATTTGTGAGTAAAAGTTCACATTTCGGGTTAATATACAGGGTGTTTACTTTTATTTAGGACAATTCCATAAAATCCTAATTTTTCAAGATGATCCGTTAAACTTTTTCTATTTAAAGTTCATCGAAATGTGGCCTGGTACGATTTTTTTTATACCTGCGAAATTCAACACAATCGTTTAGCAGTTATCTTATTTAAAATCTGAATCCATAGTGTCAATCAGGACTCCTCAAAACCCCCAATGTGAAATTTGAACAAAAAATATACAAGGTGTGTCTATACAATATCAAAGTTGATCAAAATATCGAGTTTGCAAGCCGCTAGACGAGTCAAGCGTGCCATGGAATTAGGACAGTTGAATGTTGTCTGGAATCACTTAAACTTGATTTTGACGTAACTGTAAACTATTTTTTGTCTACTGCAGTCTTTTTTTCTTGCAGATGCATTAATTATTGATAAACACCTACACATAGTAGATCAAAAATATTTTTCAAATAGGTCAAAATTAAGTTTAACTGATTCTAGATAACGTTCAACTGTCTTGACATAATTCCATGACTTACTTGACTCGTCTAGCGGCTCTCAAATCAGATATTTTGCTCAACTTTGAGGTCTTGAGGTATGGGGATTTTGGGGTCCTGATTAACGGTATGGATTCGGATTTCAAATTTAAAATTGCTAAATGGTTATATTGAATTTTGGGGGTATAAAAAAAATTATAGCGGGCCATTTAGGAGGAGTTAAAGTTTTATTATCTTGAGGATATGAGCATATAAAAATGAGGGTTTTATGGCTTTGTCCATAAATAAAGTAGACACACTGTACATTAAATAAATTCATAGTTTTCAGACATTTGTTTAGTTTTCGTTATTGAAAACTTCAGTGATCATATTGTGAGCGAAACGTCAACGAATGAGAACAAATAAAAAAAAAGATTTGGCATAATTTTACTGAATGATTTTTGTGTTTTTTGAGAGTCGTGGTGCTAATAATTAACGCAGTATTATTTCTGTTATGACACACAGTGTAATTGTTATAAAGCTATGAATACTAATAGTTTTATATGGACGTCGAATGTGACTGATTGAAACGATGCATTTTTAGCTTGCCCAGTTGCAGAGAGACTTCATGGAAATAGACATCCCTCTGGAATAGACGCCGTTGTTTTTCTTGTAGATAATTTTCGGTTTTTACTTTATTTATTTCAAACATTAAACATTCTGATGTATTTTTTTAATTCCGTTTCATTTACGTTTTCATGTGTTTAACGTGCTAAGTTCCATTGTGTAGTATTTAAGCAATAAGTAATTATTCTCTGTAAAAATAGAATTATTTTTTAAAATAACGTGTCAATTTATTTTTCCTCTCAACTCACTTTTTGTCAGTACTGAGAATAAAACAAAAAATTTCTTGAGCGACTTGCGTTCAGAACATCAACAAGGAGAATATTGCAAAGCAAGCGAAAATCAAGTGTACATGAGGATTCCAGAAAACATTCAATTGTCGAAATGATTCCATGGCACACTTGACTGGTCTAGCGGCTTTAATATTCGATATTTGCATAAGCAAAGAAATGTCCGTATATTTTTTTTCTCTAACGTTTTGTAACGCTATGGAGTCTGTATAAATATTTTAAATAAAAAAATCGCTACATGGTCATTGAATTTCGGGAGTATAAAAAAAATTGTAGCAGGCCATGGGTATGAATCTTAGAAGAATCAGCTTTCGATGCCCTTTAAAACAAAAATTCGATTATCTTGAAAAATGAGGATTATACGGATTTGTACATCAATAAAAGAAGAAAACACCTTGTACGTTATGCGTTTCCCCAAAATGTAGCTAAAACTTTATAATCCGATTGCATTTTTTAGTCAGTACTGAGAGTGAAACAAAAAATTTCTTGGCGCACACAAGGAAAATATGAGCCAAAAATCAAGTTCACGCGATCCCAGAAAACATTCAGTTGTCAAAATGATTCCATGGCACGCTTGACTGGTCTAGCGGCTTTAATATTCAATTTTTGCCCAACTTTGAGATCATATGTAGAGTTGCCACCTCCATGAAAATGACCCGGAGACTCCGGGTTTCCACGAAGTATCTCCGGGCTCCGGGTTTCTTACGTTATTCTCCGGGTCAACTTTGAAATTGAAATTTGTATTTATAAATTTATATAATTGTGAATCATATATAATAGTTCCATGTATATGTCGTTTAAAATATAGATTATTTGTTTGAAATCTGGCGCGTTTCTGTCTCTAGAGGGCAGTATCGGTACATAGTGCAATCTAGAGATGTTAATTTAATGTTAAATTAATTAATTAAAATCTGTTTAATTTATAAATAGTATTTATTACGTAACGAAGATCGTATTCAACACAACTCAACCAATTATGTTCAATTGTGTTTCTTCAAAAACACAATTCGCAAATTGTGTTGTGTTTCTTCAAAAACACAAAAATCGCCTTCTTCAAATATAGCGCGCTGCTTTACCCCCCCCCTCCGCGGACCAATCATATATAATAGTTCCATGTAAGTATGTATGTCGTTTAAAATACACTCAACATCGACATATCCGAACTTTTCCGTTCCGCAAAATTCCACATTTCCGAACTGTCTTCACCTCGGGATAACCGAACTGAACTGAACGCTGGCGCATGCGCAAAGGGTTCTTCTGGCTCATTCTATGTTTTTTGTCAACCAATCAGCGACAAGTTCGGTTGTGTGGAAGTACAAGTTCGGAAATATCGTGGGAAAAAGTTCGGAAGTATCGTGAGTTCGGATATGTCGATGTCGAGGGTTATTACGTCACGAAGATCGTATTCAACACAAATCAACCAATTGTGTTTCTTCAAAAACACAATTCGGAACAAAAATCGCCTTCTTCAAATATAGCGCGCTGCTTTACCACCACGTATAGCGCGCTGCTTTCTCAACCCGTTCATACTATCATTACTATCCCTAACCTTTAATCAAGTTATAACTCTTTAAAACTGGTATGGTGGCCATCTTGTTTTTCGCCATTTTGAATTTTTTCACCGCCGCTAGAATTTGCCTAGGGTATAGGTTGATATTAGTAAAGACACGACCCCGCTAAGTCTTACTGTTTAGCCGGGCAGTAGTACACCATCTCCTCGAAGGGTTGATCGCAGGCGTCAGTTTATTCGTATTCTTCTTAGCAAACCCTTTCATTCGATACCCACATTATGGGAGTGCTTAAAAATAACTAGTTCGCCATCTTGGGCGGTCCGCCATATTGGATTTAGAGTGGTCATTTTATTTTCTGCATTCTTCTCAGCAAACCCTTTCATTTGATAGCTATTTCATGGGAGTACACAAAAAATAATTAGTCCGCCATATTGGATTCAGAGTAGAGTCATTTTATTATTTTTTTCGTATTCTTCTCAGCAAACCCTTTCATTTGATACCCATATCATGGGAGTGCACAAAAAATAACTAGTCCGCCATCTTGGGCGGTCCGCCATATTGAATTTAGAGTAAATTCATTTTATTTTCTTATCTCTTCTCAACAAACCTTTCATTTGATACCCATATCATGGGAGTGCGCAAAAAATAACTAGTCCGCCATATTGGATTTAGAGTAAATAGCTAACCTTAGCTATTAATGTTAGCTAGTAACTTAGCTAACCATGCATTGTCATCCAAACAAAACGTGTATGCAAATTTCATCTCAATCGGTTGAGGATAACTACTTTAAAATTCAGTTGCAAGATTTGACCCGAACATACATTGCAAGTTAAATCAAAGCTTGTAAAAAAAATCGCCAATGAATTTCGGGGCCGGGGTATAAAAAAAAGTTGTAGCTGGCCATGGGTATGAATCGTAGAAGAATCATCTTTCGATGCCATTTAAAACAAAAAATCGATTACCTTGAAAAATGAGGATTATACGGATTTGTACATCAATAAAAGAAATATTTAAGAAAACACCTTGTATATTATGTGTTTCCCAAATATTTAGCTAAAATTTTATAATTTGTAAAACAACAGACTGCTTAAAATAATTCGGTTTTATCGTTGAATTGTTACAACAACATGGCAATTGCGTATGGAAACAGTACGATAATTCCAATCGGATGTTGTTCATTCTGTAAATAACCTTTATATGTACCTAGATTAAGTAAGTTTAATTTGTTTAGTTTCAGCGGGATTTTTGTGCACAAAAACAAGGTTAAAATCTAAACGTTAATAACAAGATTTTCTGTTGCCCGAAAAACAACATCACAAATCGTCGCTTTCATTGGTCGATTTTTATTTTGCCGCCGCGGAAGTACTATTTTATTGGCATCTGGAACACTCAAACGAAGGTGAAAGTACATAAATTGATAACCTACGCCATGATATTCGACATTTCGACAATACATCGCCTTATCATTATATTTGTTTTGCAACTAAATACAAATAAATAGCCTGATGTCCGAGGTGTCCGAGCCACAGTCAAAAAAAAGAGCAAGATGAGCAACTCGTTGGATCAACTGAAGGCTGTCACCATCGTAGTCGCCGACACCGGCGATTTTGAGGGTAAGTGTTAGCTTAAAATTTTGACCTATCACTAGGGATGGCAACGATACATCGAAAACATCGATACATCGACAACAAAAACATCGATGTTTGACATCGATGTAAGAAGAGCCGATTTATCGATGTATCGATGGCGTTTCCGATCGATGTGTATAAAATTCACTCAAATTGATATACCTACACATTAAAAAAAAAGAAAATTTGTCTGATCAGATAAATTTCATCAGTGATCAGATTTTATTGTTTAACCTGGGTGCAAGAAAACTAAACTAGGGCGGCGCCATCTCTTAACTGATAACTTACATACTGAGATATTTTATATAGAGTTCTACTTATTTCTCTGGTTCTGTTTAGTTTTAAAAAAAGTAATAATAGATAAAAAAGAAGAGAATTATAACGACAATAACACAAGCTAGAAATAGATTGTCAGGTCACCTGAAGGTATTGGGGAGATAGTAAGGTCTACTTGAAGAATATTGGGGAGATAAATAAACAATAATAGGTATAATATTTAAAACAAGTTAATTTATATATTTATGGAAAACCTTATTTATTTGTTGTTTATTATATATCTACATCTCTTTCGTTTGTAATATATTGATTTAAATACGTACTTGTAATATTCTTTTTATTTGAAAATTACGTCCCAAAAAAGTAATTTTTTCTTGTACCTGATCATTTTTAAATCACCAAAAAAATACTACAAAAGCAAGGTCGATGGTTTCGATGTATCGAAAACATCGATGTTTAAAGATCGATACATCGAGTGCATCGATGTTCGGAGTTCGATGTCTAAGTGACATCGATATATCGATGTTTTCATAATTTTTGCCATCCCTACCTATCACGTTCATTTCCATTGGCTAGATTTGGAACGATTTTTTAACATAGGCCATAGGCGTAGACGAAGGGTTTTGCCTTAGGTTACGAACCATTTCTAAAAAATATTACAGAAAATTTACTGCTTCGGAAAATTGGAAAATATAAGTATAAATTAAATATCGTCCATTTGAAAGAAAAATTACCTACATCTCAAAAAATCTATTTTTCACTTTCTTTCATATTACCACTAAAGACGTCTAGTTTCTAAAAAAAATAAGTCACATGTAAATCTCGACCAAACCAAAATAAACCAAAAAATGGCAGCAAGGTACCTATACACAGTGATATGAGCAATATTCAGAATATTGCCAAGAATACCGTTACATTTCATTTTGTCACGAGCTAAGCAGTGAGAGCTTATATTTAAAAGTTAGATTTGAATTTTGTTAAAGTTAAGGTTCAATATTGCAAATGTTTTCTTTTTTTTATTATCGTCTATAATAATAATTTATTACATTAGTTTACGAGGTGTGGTTATTAAATAATCGAACTGATGCTGCAATCAGCGCGCTGCGAGCGTGTCGCGACAACAGAACAGTGTTTGAACAGAACTGTGTCTGGTGATATTTTCTCCACCCTGAGCTCGCTGGACAAGCCAGTGGGTCGCTTATTAGCTTATTAGGTCGCAGTTAGGTTATTTAATAGCCACACCTCGTATGCTATCCCAAAGACAAAGTTATGTATCTATTATATGTCCAAAACCTATTATAATTTTATATCAGAACGCTTTTATTAGTCCTGTGCAGTTTGTATAATCTATTTTATTTAAATTCCAAAACTAAACATCTAAAAAGTGTAATCTAGTCCCTTAGTAAGAAGTTAGATGTAAATAATAATAGTTTCAAACAATTCTCAAACAAGAGAATTTACGAAGACCGATTGGTTCAAAAAGTTACACGTATTCTTTTTTTTCTGAAAAAAATCAATCAACCTAAAAAAATACACCTATGATCAAGCATGTTTTAGTGTTGAGAATATATATAGATTATGAATTTGAGTTGATTTATAACAAAATAATAAGCAATTATCTACCAAAAAAAAAGTTCCTTCTCCTGTAAAAAAAGACAGTTTTTGAGTTGTAACAGTTTTTTTCGTATTAATGATATAAGTTTATTTAAATAATTAGATTCTAGATAGAGAATTAGAATTAAATCAGAAGTAAATATACTTTCAATAGGTATGTTTCATAGCATATAAATATTCTCACGGTCATGTCAAGTTAGTTTCTTAACAAGATTTATTAATGATTAATGATCATTTTGGCATCGTACTTCACAAATATTGTTTAGAAAACTATCTCGTTTTTTAATGAGAGGATGTTCTTTCCAGCGATGAAAAAATATACTACTACAGACGCAACAACGAACCCCTCACTGATATTAGCCGCGGCGAGTTTGCCACAGTATAAACCACTGATTGAAAAAGCCGTTAATTATGGAAATAAAGCGGGGGGTACTGTGGAGGAAAAACTAGAAAATGCCATGGACATGTTATGTGTATTGTTTGGCGTGGAAATTTTAAAAATAGTACCCGGCAGAGTGTCAACAGAAGTAGATGCAAGGTAATGTAATAAAATAAGTATACATTATTTAATTTTCTGATTAATAATCTGCATTATAACACTTTTTAGTTATACAGGGTGTCTATTTTTATTTATGGACAAATTCATAAATTCCTCATTTTTCAAGATAATCAGAACTTTCTTTTTTGATTTAAAGGGTATCGAAAACTGTTTTTTTTACCCTACTGTCGCTTTAAGATTCATCTCCAAAGCCTGCTACGATTTTTTTTGATACCCTCGAAATTCAATATATTTAGCGATTTTTTTATTTAAAATCTAAATTAATAGTGTTAATCAGGACTTCTTAAAACCTTCATAATATGAACAAAAAATATACAAGGTGTTTCTTTCTATACGATCTCAAAGTTGAGCCAAGTTACGAGAGCGAGTCAAGTGTGCCATGGAATTATGTCAAGACAGTTGAATGTTATCTAGAATCACTTAAACTTAATTTTTAAGTAACTGTAGTAGACAAAAAACTATTTTTTGTCTATTATGTGTAGGTGTTTGTTAATAATCAAGGCATCTGCAAGAAAAAAATACTGCAGTAGAAAAAAAACAGTTTTATTGTCTACTACAGTTAGGTAAAAATTAAGTTCAAGTGATTCTAGATAACATTCAACTGTCTTGATATATTTCCCAGGCACACTTGACTCATCTAACGGCTCTCAAACCCCATATTTTGCTCCAATTTAAGGTCTCAGAAAGAAACGCCTTGTATATTTTTTGCTCAATCTTTGCATATGGGGGTTTCAAGGAGTCCTGATTAACACTATAGGTTCAGATAAGGCCGCACTATATAAAAAACAGCTTTATAGAACCACAGAAATGTTTGTTTTCAATTGACCTAATTTTAGTTGTTATTTAGGTTATCGTTTGACAAGGACGCGAGTATAGCAAAAGCTTTAAAAATAATAAAGCTCTATGCGGAACAGGGTATATCTAAGGAACGCATTTTAATAAAATTGGCGTCGACTTGGGAGGGTATTGAAGCTGCCAAGTAAGTACAGCTTATCCACTTTCAGGAACACTTGTGGTGTTCAGAAGCTGCTTGGAAATGGTCGGAGATCTTATCGAAATAATTGGATAGTTTTTCTTCTTGATAGCTTCCAAAAATTTAAGCGAAGATTACCTAACCTACTCCAGACCGTTTCTAAACGGTTTCAGAGCAACAAAAAAGCACTTTACGCGACTTAACGAACCCACTTTTCAGAGTTTTGGAACGGAAATACGGCGTACGCTGCAACTTAACGTTACTGTTCAGTTTCGCCCAAGCCGTGGCGTGCGCCGAAGCAGGCGTAACGCTAATTTCCCCCGTATGTGGGGCGCATTCTCGACTGGTTCGTCGCGAACACCGACACAAAATCATTCTCGACCGATGATGATTCCGGTGTGCTTTCCATCACGAAAATTTACAACTACTACAAGAAGTTTGGATACAAGACGGCCGTGATGGGTGCGTCGTTCCGCAACGTTGGTATGTATTTATATTTGAAAGTATACTCGAACCCCTCTTATTTCACCTTCGCTTAATTTACATCCTCTGTTATTTCACCACGTTTCCCCCTATTAGGTCGCGAAACCGTCCCGGTTAAGTCGCCGCCTGTAAAAGTTCTAGAACTACGTTTGGAAATTGGATTCTCGCATGAATATGTACAATTTTTATTGAAAAATGATTGTGTAATACATTTATTGATTTAAAATAGGTTAGGTGTCTTTAAAAAATATTTAATCTTTAAAATATTCATTCAAGTGGAAAATTGAACATTGTCACGCACGACTGGGTATACTTACATTGATTTTTCGTTCAGTTGGCTCATTTTTCGTTATAACAAGTGCTGTGGTATATCTCTAAATATTTCTTTTTGCAGTTAAAACACAAAAAAAGTTGAGGTTATGATCGCGACTTAAGCGAGGTAATGATGCACGGATTTGGCGACTTAAGAGGGGTTCGAGTGTAATGCGAAGACCGAGTTTTTTTTACAAGCTTTTATTTAATGCTTACATATGTACTAGTTCCCTATTTGGCGTTATGCATAGAGGGTTACATTGGCATAAAACAACTTTTGGTAGTTCTGAAGTATAGTAGGTATTGGATCATAGATCATAGATGATAGACATAAATTAAAGAAAAATGCCAAAAAAAATTGCGTTTATTTTACGTATAATTTAAAAGCAAATAAAATCTACAACGTGGCTGGTTTATTATTGTTATTATTTATTGTTACATTAGTTATCGTGAAATATTTGGGTGGCTTTGATATGAATTGGTGCCACGACAAAGAATAAATTATGTACCACGGATTACTCAGTTGTATGTTGGGCGGCCTAAATACAGAACCTTATCTAAAACTTGCACTGTATGTTTGTTTGTTTGTGTGTTCGGGTCAAATCTTGCAACTGAATTTTAAAGTAGTTATCCTCAACCCATTGAGATGAAATTTTACATACACGTTTAGTTTCGATGACAATGCATGGTTAGCTAAGTTATGTCATTCTAAATTCAAAATGGCGGACAGTCTAAGATGGCGGAATAGTTATTTTTGCGCACTCCCATGATATGGGTATCAAATGAAAGGGTTTGCTGAGAAGAAATAAGAAAATAAAATGGAGTTTACTCTAAATCCAATATGGCCGACTAGTATTGCATCCCAGGTCAAATGATTTTGCTAAGAAGAATACGAATAAACTGACGTCTGCGTTCAACCCTTCGAGATGATCTACTACTGTCCGGCTAAATAGTAAATTCTAGCGGCGGCGCTGAAAAAAATTCTAAATGGCGAAAAACAGGATAGCCACCATACCAGTTTTAAAGAGTTATAACTTGGTATAGGTTACGGATAGTATGAACAGGTTGAGAAACATTTGGATACAAAAACACGACGATAACTAAAATATAAAAAATAAATTAATGATAATATTTTCATTAAATAAGCTTTTATTTAAATGCTCTAAAAAGAAGAAAATAAACTAAATTGAACCAAACGCATCGATTTATTACATTACACAATTTATATGATATAAAAGCTTGTCACGAGATTTACTTGTGTAGATAAACAAGAATGTAATAATTATGTAACTAGATCTTGACATAAGAAAATCTAAGAAAAGAAAGTATGTATTTTATAAAATAGGTAAATACATCTACACAAGTAAGTCTCGTGACAAGCTTTTATATCATATAAATTGTGTAATGTAATAAATCGATGTGTTTGATTGAATTTAAAGTTTATTTTCTTCTTTTTTAGAGCACTTAAATAAAAGCTTGTTTTTTTTTAAAAAAGAATATTAATTTATTTAACTTCTTTTTGTGATTATTCTTTTTTTTTAGAGGAAGTTAAGGCATTGGCGGGCTGCGATCTGTTGACCATTAGCCCGAAATTGCTCGGCGAATTAGAAGGCAGCAACGATCCCGTTCCCAGAAAGTTGAGCAAGGACGTCGCCGCTAAGCTGGAACTAGAAAAGGTCGAGCTGACGGAAGCTAAATTTAGATGGATGCTGAACGAGGATCAGATGGCGACCGAAAAACTTTCCGACGGTATCAGAAAGTTCGCGGCCGATTCAATCAAACTGGAAAGCACCATTCAACGTCTCCTGAAGTCAAGGAAATAATCTTGTTGGACTGTTGTTAAATGCATTTTTATATTTCTATTTGTCGAGGTTCTACGATTTTA
Organism: Aromia moschata; assembly: GCA_029963805.1. NCBI lineage: Eukaryota > Metazoa > Arthropoda > Insecta > Coleoptera > Cerambycidae > Aromia > Aromia moschata. The sequence continues at coordinate 281,769 of JAPWTK010000094.1, forward strand.
TGTGGCTTTATCTAGCTTTAGATACTGGTTATAAATTTTATTATACGTTTTAAAGACTTGAAGTGTTTATTTTCCGCCGCGAAATTGGTCCAAGCTGGCTTGATGAGTGTCGAAAATTGCCTTCAACAACATGTTTTTGTTTTGTAATTGTTTAGGTAGAATTAGAACCCCAGTGTTGCGCCTCTGGTTAGTAAAGAAAAAGGGCGAAATATTGGATTCCAAGTCGGACGTACCAAAAAATCTGACAAATTAGAATAAGTGACTTCAATTGACACAGCAAACAAAATTACAACAGCATAAAATTAACATACATCGTGTCCCAAAAAGTTGGAAACAAGCCCGCAGAATCGAAACTATTAGTATTTTCAAAAAACAACCCCCATAAAAGGGATCTTAGAAATGGTTGACGCTTATGGAAGTACGTTGTCAAATATTGGTATTTTCAAAAAAGTTTCCTACAAAAAACATTCGCACCATAAACCGCCATCGGCCAGGCAAAACGACGTCGACATTCCTCTCGGCCTGTTTCCAACTTTTTGGGCCAACAGAGTTAATACGTAAACATTTGACTATCGCGTCGATTTTTCGTATATCGCCATATTTCGGCATTCTGAACAACTTGTCCTAATAACTTTCTTTGATTAGACGCGAATTAAGCGGTGTTGCCATTTAACCGAATTTTTTTTTTTTGATTTCTGGTACACCCTGTAGAGGAATGTCGACGTCGTTTTGACTGGCCGATGGCGGTTTATGGTGCGAATGTTTTTTGTAGGAAACTTTTTTTGAAAATACCAATAGTTTTGACTCTGAGGGCTTGTTTCCAACTTTTTGGGCCAGCAGCGTTAATTCGTAAACATTTAACTATCACGCCGATTTTTCGTATACCCCCATACTTCGGCATTCTAAACAACTTGTCTTAATAACTTTTTTTTGATTAGACGCGAATTAAGCGGTGTTGCCATTTAACCGAAACAGTTTTTTTCTGATTTCTGAAACACCCTGTAGAGGAATGTCGACGTCGTTTTGACTGGCCGATGGCGGTTTATGGTGCGAATGTTTTTTGTAGGAAACTTTTTTGAAAATACTACTAGTTTCGATTCCGCGGGCCTGTTTCCAACTTTTTAGAAGACACTGTATAGACAAATTTGAAGTAACATAACCCATCCCAACTTAAATATTTTATTGGTAAACTGTAGTCCTGTAAAGCGTAAATCATCTATAACACTACAGTCACTACACACTATTTTTCAAATTAACCCGTTTTAGTCGAAAACGCCACTCCCAGTACATCGCTCTTCAGCGCCTCATAACTAATACCATTTGCGACAGAAAAATTTGACAGGGACGTATTCCTAAAGTTTAAGGCTTGCCCTTTCCGATGGTGTCCTTGAAATTCCTCCAAAAAATTATTAATTATGAAAAAAGCAGTTTAAAAAAAAAAGATTTTCTTGCACATTTTTTTTAAATCTAATTTTCCAGAGAGGTTTCCGGTCTGCAATGGACCTGGAACCTCACTAACCGGTGAACAAAGTTGGAACTTTAAATTGTTTAAAGATCAATTTTTTTCCTTCTGCGTTCAAAATGACGTCTGAACTGCAAAATTTTTGCGTAAGAATTTTTTATTGGAAAATGATGCACTTTAAATGATAAACTGATGCAAAAAATTGTCAAGAATAAAAAAGTTCTTAAAATCACTCAATGAATGCACTGGGATTTTTTCAACTTGCTCAAAATTTTTTGAGCGTTTTTGGATTTTGCAAATGGTCAATTTTTGCAAAATTTAAAAAATTGCTTAAAAAATTCAGTGCATTCTTTGAGTAATTTTAAGAACTTTTTTATTCTTGACACTTTATAGTAAAAATGCATTGTTTTCAAGAAAAAAAATTTCTAAATTTCTATACTAATTTGATCTTTAGAAATTTTTTTCTCGAAAATAATGCATTTTTACTATAAATTGTCAAGAATAAATTTTTTATTCATTTCATAAGGGAAAAATCGATCTTTAAACCACTTATACTTAAAAGTTCAAACATTTATTCCACTGGTTAGTGAAGTTCCAGGTCCATTGCAGCGCATAAACCTCTTGAAAATTTGATTTAAAAAAAATGTGCAAAAAAATCGTATTTTTTTTAAAACTGCTTTTTTTCATAATCAATAATTTTTTGGAGGAATTTCATGGACACCATCGGAAAGGGCACGTCTTAAACTAAAAATATGTCCCTGTCAAATTTTTGTTATTAGTATAAATAAATGCTAAAAATCGTATTAAATATACTGTGGTACCAAATTTTATGGTCCAAAATTCAAATTTCCCGCCTCTTGTAGATACCTTATTATATTTAGGTTGGTACGGCTGATCAATTTAGATGATGTTCTAGTTCAAAGTTATTCGACTGATCTTGAACGGTTAGCACATTATGAAAAGTGGGTTTTAACGTCATAAAAATATCCTGTGGTGGTTAAATTGTATAAAATAAATGAGTGTTAGTTACGTGGTGTTTAGTTCGTATTTGTATTTGTTAAATAAATAGTGTTAGTTTAAAGTGCGAGTTTAAATTTTTCACACCTTACGAACCCGTAGTGAACAAAACGTTACAATACTATCCCTAACCTATACCAAGTTATAACTCTTTAAAACTGGTATGGTGGCCATCTTGTTTTTCGCCATTTTGAATTTTTTTCACCGCCGCTAGAATTTGCCTATGGTATAGGTTGATATTACTTAAGACACGACCCCGCTAAGTCTTACTGTTTAGCCGGACAGTAGTACACCATCTTCTCGAAGGGTTGAACGCAGGCGTCAGTTTACATTCGACATTCATTCCGAGCACACCCATATTTGAACCCACATTATGGGACTGTGCTCAGAATTTGAACTAGTCCTCCATCTTGGCCGGTCTTGTCACTGTCGATTTAGTGTCAAATGTCGTTGTCGATTTACCAATGTGCTTCTGAACAAACCCTTTGCGCATGTGAACCGCAGTTCAGGTGAGCGCGAAGTAACATAGTTCCGCCATCTTGGGCGGTTCGCGGAACAGAAAAGTTCGGATATGTAAATTTGGAGTGTATTCGTATTTCATCTTAGCAAACCTTTTCATTTGATACCCATATTATGGGAGTGCTAAAAAATAACTAGTCCTCCATCTTGGGCGGTCCGTCATATTGGATTTAGAGTAAATACATTTTATTTTCTTATTCCTTCTCGACAAACCTTTTCATTTGATACCCATATCATGGGAGGCGCAAAAAATAAATAGTCCGCCATCTTGGGCGGTCCGCCATATTGGATTTAGAGTAAATACATTTTATTTTCTCATTTCTTCTCAGCAAACCCTTTCATTTGATACCCATATCATGGGAGTGCGCAAAAAATAACTAGTCCGCCATCATGGGCGGTCCGCCATTTTGAATTTAGAATGACATAAGTAATGCAAAATTTCATCATCAATCGGTTGAGGATAACTATTTTAAAATTCAGTTGCAAGATTTGACCCGAACATATGTACATACAAACAAACATACATTGCAAGTTAAATAAAAGCTTGTAAAAAAATCGCTAAATGGTCAATGAATTTCGGGAGTATACAAAAAAATTGTAGCAGGCCATGGGTATGAATCATGAAGAAGAATGAGTTTTTGATGCCCTTTAAAACAAAAAATCGATTATCTTGAAAAATGAGGATTATACGGATTTGTACATCAATAAAAGAAGAAAACACCTTGTATATTATGTGTTTCCCAAAAATGTAGCTAAAATTTCATGATTTGCTTGCATTTTTGTGAAAAAACAACAAACTGCTTAAAATAATACGGTTTTGTCGTTCAATTGTTACAACAACATGACAATTGCGTATGGCAACAGTGCGATAATTCCAATCGAATGTTGTTCACTCTGTAAATAACCTTTATATGTACCTAGATTAAGTACGTTTAATTTGTTTAGTTTCAGCGGGATATTTGTGCACAAAAACAAGGTTAAAATCTAAACGTTAATAACAAGATTTTCTGTTGCGCGAAAAACAACATCACAAATCGTCGCTTTCATTGGTCGATTTTAATTTTGCCGCCGCGGAGGTACTATTTTATTGGCCTCTATAACACTCAAACGAAGGTGAAACTAAATTGATAACCTACGCCATGATATTCATTTCGACAATACCGTATCATTCACTCGTGATTGCGACATCGCTAGAGGACTGGAATCGGCTATTGGTCGCGAAGAACAAATTAACAGTGGACATCGCCTTATCAGAATATTTGTTTTACAACTAAATATAAATAAATAGCTAGGATGTCCGAGCCACAGTCTAAAAAGAGCAAGATGAGCAATTCGCTGGATCAACTGAAGGCTCTCACCACCGTGGTCGCCGACACCGGCGATTTTGAGGGTAAGTGTTAGCTTAAAATTTTGACCTATCACGTTTTGTCAAGCTTTCCGGTTGCCTTAAATTATTTAGGTAATTGTCTTACCTTCAACAGGTGGGCAATGTTTACATGATGCGCTTTACCACAGGTTTATTTTTATAATATACGTATAGGAAACATGTTTTTTTACTTTTTGCGCGATTCTGTTTAATCTTGTACATACACGAATGTTATATATGGATTTTATATGGTATATTTTTGTATACCATTCACGGTAGATGACCGATTTGACCTTAAAACATTTTGTTTAATCGAAAGCGCTTATCAACAGTGGATATTTTGAGCCCCTAGATATTTAATAATTTATTAATTACGTAGGATTATTAATAGGTTTGTAATAAGTAGTAATCATCTGAATGTATTATGTAACTTAATTGATAATAGTTGTTGTTACTGATTAAAGATTATATAAGAATGAAGTGTACTTATTTGTTTTTCATTTCCATTGGCTAAATTTGGAATGATTTCTTATAACATAGGCGTAGTCGAAGGGTTTTGCCTTAGGTTACGAACCTTTTCTAAAAAATATTACGGAAAATATACTGCTTCGGAAAATTGGAAAATATAAGTATAAATTAAATACCGTTCATTTGAAAGACAAGGGTACATCTAAAACAATCAATGATTTACCTATTACCACTAAAGATGTCTAGTTTCTAAAAAAAATAGTCACATGTAAATCTCGACTTTTGACCAATATGTGCTATATTTTCAGAATATTCCCAAGAATACCGTTACATTTCATTTTGTCACGATCTAAAGAGTGAGAGTTAAAAATTTAAATTTAAGGTTCAATATTTAAATGTTTGTCTTTTTTTTTTTTTTTATGATCGACTATAATAATAATTTATTACATTATGTTTTGCTATTCCAAAGACAAAGTTTGGTATCTACGAGGTGTGGCTATTAAATAACCGAACTGATACTGGTACCAGCGCGCTGCGAGCGTGTCGCGACAAGTTTGAACAGAACTGTGTCTGGTGATACTTTCCCCACCTTGAGCTCGCTGGACAAGCCAGTGGGTTGCTCAGTTTGACTGTAGCAGTCGTTTGAATTAATCTACGCATCAGTGACGTGTTGAAAATTGTTGTGTTAGTGGAGCAACGGGTTAATTCAAATTTCTTATTAAACTGGGGAAAACTTTTACAGAAGCTTATGCCATGTTAAAAGAAGTGGATGGGAACGAACGTTTATCCTGTACACAAGTTTTTGAATGGTTTAAACGGTTTAAAGAGGGACGTGAAACGACCGAAGACGATCCGCGCCCCGGACGGCCCTCAACGTCAAAAACGGACGAAAACATTGATAAAACTGGTAAATTAATCCGCGTAGATCGAGGTTCTGGCGGCCCTTCGTGAGGGTGTGAGAAGACGAAGACTCGATTTGTGGAAGATTCACCAAGACAATGCACCGGCCCATTCTGCTTTGTCCGTGAAGGCGTTTTTTTTGCAAAATACGGCATTACTGTATTGGAACATCCACCATACTCGCCCGACCTTGCCCCCTGTGACGTTTTCTTATTTCTCAAGGTCAAATCGGCGCTGAAGGGGACAAGATTCGAAAGTGTGGAAGCGGTTAAAGCAAAAGCGACGGAGGTTCTGAACCAGCTGACAGAAGCGGACTTCCAGCACCGCTTTCAACAATGGAAAAGTCGTAGTAGGGAGCGGTGTAAAGATCGCCAAGGGGAGTACATTGAAAGCGAAAAAGTTGCTACTGTAATTGGTAACGAATAAAAAGTGTTATGACAGCAGTGTGGTTATTTAATAGCCACACCTCGTATTATGCCCAAAACCTATTATAATTTTCTTTCAAAATGGTTACATCTACTTTTGTCAGTTCCTGTGTAGTTTGGCCCGTTTTGTATAATCTATTTTATTGAAATGCTGAAACTAAACATTGAGTAAGCCTAAAAAGTGTAATCTAGTCCCTTAGTAAGAAGTTAGAACTTAGTAAGAAGTAAAATAAAATAAATAAGAAGTAAAGTAAAATAAAATTACAATTCTCAAACAAATTTACCTATTGGTTCAAAAAAGTTACACGTATCTTTATTTTCTGAAAACAATCAATCAACCTAAAAAAATACACCTATGATCAAGCATGTTTTAGTTGATAATAAATAGATTATGAATTTAAGTTGACATAACAAAATAATAAGCAATTATCTACTAAAAAAAAGTTGCTTTGCCTGTAAAAAAGACAATTTTTGAGTTGATGTTTATTAAAATAATTAGATTCTAGATCAGAATTATAATTAAATCAGAAGTAAATATAATTTCAATAGTTTTATGGGTATGTTTCATAGCATATAAATATTCTCACGGTCATGTAAAGTTAGTTTTTTAACAAGATTTATTAATGATTAATGATCATTTTGGCGTCGTACATCACAAATATTGTTTAGAAAACTATCTACTTTTTTAATGAAAGGATGTTCTTTTCAGCGATGAAAAAAGTATACTCCTACAGATGCAACAACGAATCCCTCACTGATATTAGCCGCGGCGAAGTTGCCACAGTATAAACCACTGATTGAAAAAGCCGTTAATTATGGAAATAAAGCGGGGAGCACTGTGGAGGAAAAACTAGAAAATGCCATGGACATGTTATGTGTATTGTTTGGCGTGGAAATTTTAAAAATTGTACCCGGCAGAGTGTCAACAGAAGTAGATGCAAGGTAATGTAATAAAATAAGTATACATTATTTAATTTTCTGATTAATAATCTGCATTATAACACTTTTTTAGTTATACAGGGTGTCTATTTTTATTTATGGACAAATTCATAAATTCCTCATTTTTCAAGACAATCAGAACTTTTTTTTAATTTAAAGGGTATCGAAAACTTTCTTTTGACCCTACCGTTGCTTTAAGATTCATCCCCAAGGCCTGCTACGATTTTTTTTGATACCCTCGAAATTCAATATAACCATTTAACTATTCTTTTATTTAAAATGTGAATCGATAGTGTTAATCAGGACTCCTCAAAACCTCCATAATTTGAACAAAAAATATACAAGGTGTTTCTTTCAATACGATCTCAAAGTTGAGCAAAATATCGAGTTTAAGAGCCGCTAAATGAGTCAAGTGTGTCATGGAATTATATTTCACACTTAAACTTAGTTTTTACCTAACTGTACGACCCGCCCGGCTTCGCACGGAAATATAAAAAATGGTTATTGTGGGTTATCCCTAAGAGATAGACATATACCATTGTGTACAATATTGTAGAACATTATTTTGATCTATCTCGTAGGGTTCAGCCAGCGTTTGCAATATAAGCGCAAAAAAAAATGTGTTTATTTACGACATCACATTAGAAACCTCTAAAATTATCAGTGTTTCTCTACTATATTATGCATGTATTATACATATAAACCTTCCTCTTGAATCACTCTATCTATTAAAAAAAACCGCATCAAAATCCGTTGCGTAGTTTTAAAGATCTAAGTACATAGGTAGTAGATAGATAGATAGATAGGGACAGACAGCGGGAAGCGACTTGATTTATACTATGTTATGATTAATGCATCTGCAAGAAAAAAATACTGCAGTAGACAAAAAATAGTTTTATTGTCTACTACAATTAGGTAAAAATTAAGTTTAAGTGATTCTAGTACATTCAACTGTCTTGACATATTTCCAAGGCACACTTGACTCATCTAACGGCTCTCAAACCCCATATTTTGCTCAAATTTAAGGTCTCAGAAATAAACGCCTTGTAAATTTTTTGCTCAATCTTTGCATATGGGGGTTTCAAGGAGTCCTGATTAACATTATGGATTCAGGTAAGGTCGCACTGTATAAGATACAGCTTAGAAATTTTTGTTTTCAATTGATCTAATTTTAGTTTTTATTTAGGTTATCGTTTGACAAGGAAGCGAGTATAGCAAAAGCTTTAAAAATAATAAAGCTCTACGCGGAACAGGGTATAGCTAAGGAACGCATTTTAATAAAATTGGCGTCGACTTGGGAGGGTATTCAAGCTGCCAAGTAAGTACAGCTTATCCACTTTCAGGAAAACTTGTGGTGTTCAGAAGCTGCTTGGAAATGGTCGGATATGTTATCGAAATAATTGGATAGTTTTTCTTTTTGATAGCTTCCAAAAATTTAAGCGAAGATTACTCCAGACCGTTTCTAAACGGTTTCAGAGCAACAAAAAGCACTTTACGCGACTTAACGAACCCACTTTTCAGAGTTTTGGAACAGAAACACGGCGTACACTGCAACTTGACGTTACTGTTCAGTTTCGCCCAAGCCGTGGCGTGCGCCGAAGCAGGCGTAACGCTAATTTCCCCGTTTGTGGGGCGTATTCTCGACTGGTACGTCGCGAACACCGATAAAAAATCATTCTCGGGCGATGAGGATCCCGGTGTGGTTTCCGTCACGAAAATTTACAACTACTACAAGAAGTTTGGATACAAGACGGTCGTGATGGGCGCGTCGTTCCGCAACGTCGGTATGTATTTATACTATTTGAAAGCAATGCACGAGTTTTTTTCTTTTTGTAATTGTTCTTTTTTTTTTAGAGGAAGTTAGGGCATTGGCGGGCTGTGACCTGTTGACCATTAGCCCGAAATTGCTCGGCGAATTAGAAGGCAGCAACGATCCCGTTCCGAGAAAGTTGAGCAAGGACGTCGCCGCTAAGCTGGAGCTGGAAAAGGTCGAGCTGACGGAAGCTAAGTTCAGATGGATGCTGAACGAGGATCAGATGGCGACCGACAAACTTTCCGACGGTATTAGGAAGTTCGCGGCCGACTCAATCAAACTGGAAAACACCATCCAGCCTCTCCTGAAATCAAAGAAATAATCTTGTTGGACTGTTACATGCATTTTTATATTTATATTTGTCGAGGTTCTACGATTTTATGTGGCTTTATCTAGCTTTAGGTACTGGTTATAAATTTTATTACACGTTTAAAGACTTGAAGTGTTTATTTTCCGCCTATGAAATTGGTCCAAGCTGGCTTGATGACTGTCGAAAATTGCTTTCAACAACATGTTTTTGTTTTGTAATTGTTTGGGTAGAATTAGAACCCCAATGTTGCGCCTCTGGTTAGTAAAAAAAAGGGCGAAAAAATGGTTTCCAAGTGGGTACCAAAAAAAACTGACAAATCAGAATTATTGAGTTCAATTGACTAAGAGCATTAAGTCAATGTTCTCGTCTGCCTATCACAGCTTACCATATTTAAAAGCTTCGCCAAGAGTCAAATCTTCTCCAAAAAAAAATTCCAAAAGCGTAAAATTAACATATAGACAAATTTGAAATAACATAGCCCACGTCCTAACTTAAATATTTTATTAGTAAACTGTAATCCTGTAAAGTGTAAAACATCTTTTTAACACTACACACTATTTTTAAAATTAATATGAGGTACACTATCTATAAAATCAATGCATGACTTGAATTCTCTATAAACCTGTTGTATAAATAAATGCTAAAAATCATAATAAATATACTGTAGTACAAAATTCAGATTCCCCGCCTCTTGTAGATTACCTTATTATATTTAGGTTGGTACGGCTGATCAATTTAGATGTTGGGTGCTTTCCATTTACACGACTTCCTGTGTCGACTCGTGTCAACTAGTTTGACATTTATTGAAACTGAATTCTGCTGTAGTTATATTTTAAGGGGGTTGTCTAGTCTTGGTTGACTCTCATCAAATGGGTAAATGGAACGCTCGCGAGGCTAGTACACTCGACATCCGCATCCCATATTTCCGAACTTTTTCTCACCATAGTTCCGAACTTGTACTTTCACATAACCGAACTTGTCGCTGTCGAATGACGAATGAGACAGAAAAACCCTTTGCGCATGCGCCAGCAGTTCGTTTATCTGGAGGTGAAGAGAGTTCGGAAATGTGGAATTTTGCGGAACGGAAAAGTTCGGATATACGGATGTCGAGTGTAGTTTCGTGCAAAAGTTGTTGAAAGTAATTACTGCAAATAATTACATTTGTCACCTACCTTCACTTTCTTCAATGAGACTTCACATTAACTCTCCACTATATATTCTGCTTTGCCGTGTTCGTTTAAATTTTCGCTTCTTTTACACTCACACTCAGCGTGAACTCAGCTGTCTAACGGAGTCCGTTTGAGGTGACTTGTTTCGTCGACTTACGGCGACACAAATCAAATGGAAAGCACTTTCGGAGACCCGAGTCGACTCGTGTCGACTTGTGTCGGTAAATGGAAAGCAACTGTTCTAGTTCAAAGTTATTCGACTGATGTTTGAACGGTTGGCACATTATGAAAAGTGGGTTTTAACGTCATAAAAATATCCTGTGGTGACGTCTTAGGAAACAGGCAAGGTTTTGACAACCTTAATGTATACGTTTGACAGGAGTTTGTTATATCGCCTGATCCAGATTCAGAATAGACTCGAGATAATGTAACCCCATCGCAGTATACGTGAAAAATGGTATAAACAAAGTGATACTAATATGGCGGCTTCGCCAGAAATAAACTTAAAATTGGTCCTGAAACGTTTCATTACACAGACCCTAGATTCAAGAGTGTTTTCGTGTTTAGTCATCTTACCTAATAATAAACAATACCTAATTATAATCAATGTTTTCATAACAATTTGAAACTAAATAATAGCCTAAAATTGTCAAATGTCAAATTACCTGTGAAATGTCACTCCCAGGATATATTCTTTGTTTGCTCGGTTCTTGTGCCAACCCTTCCCTGTGTTATATGATAGTGCTAAACACTATCATATAAAAAGACAGATAACCATTACAGATTTACAATCAAGTGCTAATTTTAACATACGAAACCAGATAAAATAAAAAAAAGCACATTACTTCGTCCACAATTACTCCAATATGGCCGCTTGACATTAGGTGTACCAATGTGACGATATGTGCATTTTCCCTTGGGGTATCGCTTTTATTTTATCTAAAATCTTTTATCTGTCATGTATTTTGTGTGATATCGAAAATAAAAGAAGCTGAAGAAAAAACGACTATTTATTTTAAATCAGGGCGGTTTAAATTAATGCCAAACTCCTAATTTTTTAATGAGTACAATGTTCTCTTAAGATGATATTGGCAGTACTGAAAACAATCTGAACACCTTTAAAATGTGCCTAAATCAAAATCATCCTAATGTCAAGTCAATTATCAAGTCTGTCAATTGTCAGCAAACAAGATAACTGTCGCAATTGGGATGGCTTTTATTTTGAGGAGGCCTTAGAATCGGGGTTAAAATTTAATACAAAATAATGATTTTCTGACAATATGCGTTCTGATCAGTATGTCCATTTCGATTAACTGTGTTGTGAATGTTTTAAACGTAAATTTGCTTTTAGATAGCTTCGCCTATTTCAATCGTTCATGTAGGAGTGCTTCCTATTTTCCCCAAAAAAAAAAAAAAAACAAAACAATAACAATGAATCCTAATTTAACTCAGAAAAAGAGCGCACAAGAGGAAGAGGTCGTAATCCATTACAGCCTTAGTTTTAAGCACGTCTGTCTTTTGACCGTCTCTTGTCCGTTTCTAGCGCTCATTGTATGTTTCGTTACGGCCTACGTATTTCAAGCTAACGATATACATGAAACACATTGTCGTGTAAGCATTAGATCTGCTGCATGTACCTGAACATTTCAAATATGTTCGTGCGTATTTTAGGTGTACAACATTATACCTTCGATAAGCTCTATAACCGGCATAAGCCCACAAAGGTATTTGTGGCGGATCAGCGTTGCGTTCCATATAGGACCAAGAATTATAATTTCCGCAGTCCACCAAGCATATCATTTAAATCTGATAAACCCGTTGGCTGACAGAGAAGTAAGCAAACATTAAAATTAGTATAATAGAGGTGCAAGTATGAACCCGGCTCTGAAGTTGGTTGTATTAAAAAACGTACTTGAACGCATCTAAATTCGCTCGCCATTTTAGATGTATAGTCCTCTATCCTGTGTTCAAACCCAATGAAAATTGATACAATCCAGTTTACAATGATCCTGAGTAAGAATCCGATGTCAATTGTTTACTAAATCAATTGCTAATAGTACTTCTTGATTTTTTGCATGAAAAAAGAACTCCTAGTTGGCCATGACTTTACTCCACGGGATGCGTGAACAACGCATTCAATGCTTTTTTTATGAAACCTATCTATTAAAAAAAGTTTATGAAAATCGGACTACAAATAAAGATTTTAGAAAGGTGGATATACCTTAAGTGGGACACACTGTATATCAGGTCTGACTTTATTTTTAGGTACGACTTAAGGCGGAATTATGGTTAAAAGTGGCATTCTGGTGTAACGTTATCGAAACCGGTTCTCTTTATGGAGTCACTTATATTTCTAATAGAGAAAATTATCGTAAGTTAATGTAGGTATATAAATTTAATTTGATCGTAATCAGTCGATTTGTTTCAGCGGTACACGAAAAGTTATTCATAATTTTCATGATAAGCAGTCTCACTCACATGTTGGCGTGTATTAAGGGCATAAAGGCAGTCGCTCAAACGAGGGGCGATCTAAATTTCATCCGTAGGCGATTGCAGATCAAACAGAGTTTGTTAAACGTGTCGCTTATGAGCACAATAGGTTTAGTTGGTTTCTTCTTGGAGCACCGACTGCTCTGCCACCCGATGGGTAAGTATAGATTTTTTAGTGTGAAAAATCTGTTCTTTCATCTGTTCTGTCAGCCACAGAAATTGATTGCGTATGTCTTCTTTGATATTTCTCATGATACGTTGATATGTTTTCTGTAAATATGATTTATGTAATGTATGGCTACTAAGCAATGGAAAATCGGATACATATTTGGAAAAAAAAATGTCTAAAGTAAATATTGTCGACCACGTTCCACACAAGGCTACACGCGCAAAACATTATGCACAAGTCAAATCAAAATTTCTCTTTTGTAACGGTGCCAGGTATATTATAAATATAAATGTGTTTTACACTCTCGGTGATTACGAAATATATACCGACGGTTGCAAGGAATACATAAAATATGTGATCCGCCTATTTTAAAGTCGTTGTAATTTGCAATAATCTGTTTCAGTCTATTCATGAATGGTAACGACTGTGCCATTGTTGCGAAAATCCACACAAAATCGGGTAATATGTAAATACGGTACACGAACTCACAAGTTAGTCACTCGCGACAAAAAATTCTTTTCAGTGCAGCATACGTTTCCGGACCCTAATGATAAAGTAAATTCGTAGAATATACTTTATTTTGGTAAAATTGTGACGTCGGTGTCTGACTTTTTATACTGGGTGCTCACAAAAAAAAATTCGAAATTATGATTCAAAAAATAAAATATAAAAAAGGGCAAACGTTCAAAAATCCGTTTATCTGGAATTTTCGATTCTCCAGAATAGATCCGACTTATTCTTATTCGATATTATTCTTAATATATTATTTGTTTCAGCATTTAGCATGTTTGCGTTATGCGAGTACGTAATAGCCTTAGCGAACATGGCGTTTCACGTTACAGTTATCTTAGACTTCCCCACGGAACACTTCATTATAGCTAAAGGGATAACCTCCGGCCAGGACAGCAAGACTAACAAATACGAATAAACATTCTCAAAATTCCGTTGTCAAATTTTTGACTGTAGGTCTGATATTAGCCGTAGTGATATTAGAATAATTTTATCGCTGTTTAAAGCGTTAGCGTTTGATCAGTTGAATTCCTCCGTAGGTTTTGATTTTAGGGTTCAATGCTGTTTGCTTGAGTGAAAATAGAGAGCCCGGGGAATTCTTAAAGTAAAATCTAGGATTGCACAAAACCCGTTTGAGTATTTAGGCGGATGAATTAAGGGGGTAACACTACCTTGTGGGATCAAAATCAAGGATCATTTTCTCGAATTCATTGCAGAAAGGCAAGACAGATTATTGAAATTTGTTTTTTTAGACATAAAAAAAAATGGCGTCAGTTTAAAGAAAAAAACCACGTTTTTGTCCGAAAAAAATCGGCCCAAAATCAGCTATAAAATCGATACATTTTCATTAACCAAAAAGTTCTACGAGCGTTCACTAGAAAATTTAATTTTTTAGCTACAGTTAAAATTTCAAGTCGATCATTTGAAAATTGGAAGCGGTAGCTTTGCGGCCAGCTCGAAAAACACGGTTTCGAGAAAAACGCGTTTAACGTTTTAAGTACGTATAGTTCGATGTAATTTTTTATTTACCGCTAATCGGCGATGCCTGGGCCATACAAATGTCCGTCTAATTCAATGTTTTCATGCTGTCCTTCTGCTGTTCCCTGCTTTCATGTCCTAATTCAAGGTATACTGTGTTTACTAGTGTTTTTTTTTTCAACTATTTTTTTTTGTTTTTCAGTCCCCACTTGAAGTTTTGTTGAATATGTCGAAAAAAAATCCCTGAAAGTTACAGCCCTTAATATTAATTTTAAGTATTTTCCCAAAACGTGAAAAGATTTTCCATTTAAAATACACGTAAATCAAATTTTTTGTTTTCAAATTTCTATAAGTCGCATTTTATGCTATTACATTGGTCTCGATTTACTCAGAATAAACCACTCTACAAAAGTGTCCCTTGCAGCGATAATGTAATTTGTACTGGTGAGATGGTACGGGTCGCTGAAGTTGATTTTTACCCAAAATTCTCGTTTTTTTGCTGTGATCTCCGAAATTATTAATTTTACCAAAAATATGTAAATGAAAAATTTGTTGGAAATTTAATTTACTACAAAAAAGGTCATATAGACCAAATTGCTGAGATTAATATTTCTTGATATATTAGACTTTGACTTATGAGTAGTTACAAAATCATTGAAGCAGCTTCGATAAACCGTAAAAATTTTGTGCTACTCATAAGTTAAAGTCTAATATCTGAAGAAATATTAATCTCAGCAATTTGGTATATAGGACCTTTTTGTAGTAAATAAAATTTCCAACAAATTTTTCATTTAGAGCACAGCACAGCAAAAGTCACACAGATCACAGCAAAAAAACGATCATAAAATCAACTTCAGCGACCCATACCAACTCACCAATACAAGTTACATTTTCACTGTAATGGACACTTTTGTAGAGTGTTTTATTCTGAGTAAATCGAGACCAAGACCAATGTAATAGCATAAAATGCGACTGAGTTATAGAAATTTGAAAAAAAATATTTTCGATTTACGTGTATTTTAAATGGAAAATCTTTTCACGCTTTGGGAAAGTACTTAAAATTAATATTAAGGGCTGTAACTTTCAGGGATATTTTTTCGACATATTCAACAAAATTTCAAGTGGGGACTGAAAACCAAAAAAATAGTTGAAAAAAAATCACCCTAGTGTTTACGAAGGAATAGTGAGTGACCCCTACTGCATGCGATATCGAACGCGCACAAATTACTAGGTAAATAGCACCGTGACTTAACTCGGAAGCCCGAATTTTTCAACCACTTTAAAAATTTTCTACCACATGAAACCTTTTGGATATCATTTTGGGGTAGTTAAGGAAGCATTTAAGCCAATAAAAAAAATGGTCAAAAAATTTACAAGGTAGTGTTACCCCTTAATTTGAACATTACTTCACGGGGTGACTATCATTTGTGAATCTTTGTGACGGAAATTCCATATTTGGACTTAATATCTTGTGATGTAGATAAGTTGAAATTAGGTTATTCCACTTCTGGTTTCGCTGGAAGTGACACCAGTTTGAGATTTTTACTGAACCAGTTTGTATTTTGACAAATTTTTATGACAGTCAGCAAAGAAACTCACTTTTTGAAGCTTGCTTAAGTTCTGATTATTTTTGTACTACAGTATTGATTTTTTGTTCGCTTCTGAAAAGATTATTGCTTGTGAAATTCTGCGTCTAATAAGCCCAAGTTGAAGGTGATATGTCGATTGCGCGAAGAGATATTAAAAAAGTAAAATTGGGATATTTTCAAAAAAAATTGTGAATAACTTTGAAAACATTAAATCATTTTCTTACTTCTTGGACTTATATTGAAGGGAAATTTTCAGATTATCTGACTATCTGAGCCATTTTGGGACAAAAATTTCTAGACATTTTTTTTAAAGTTGAACCAAAAACATCGTATTCAAAAACTCCCGTACACCACACATAACTAAAAAAAAATTGACGGGTTGATATTCTAGAATTTCACGAACTGTAATTTTTGCAAGAACTGTAAATAAAGTAAGGAAGGTAGGGTTTTGAATTTTTATGATGTTTTTGGTTCCTTTCAAAATTTCTCACGTC
The DNA here is from genome assembly GCA_029963805.1 of Aromia moschata. Lineage (NCBI taxonomy): Eukaryota > Metazoa > Arthropoda > Insecta > Coleoptera > Cerambycidae > Aromia > Aromia moschata. The sequence goes on from JAPWTK010000094.1 coordinate 298,387, forward strand.
TAGGATTTTTTTTTCAAAATGGCTCAGTTAGCCAGATAGATACTCTGAAGAATTCCCTTTAACAGGTTCACTGGTTCACTTTTTTGTCACTGTTCGTGCCAAAACTGGTACCATCCAAACAATATTTGGTATAATAGGTTTTTTGAGTCACTGATTCGATTCCGAAAGTTTTTTTTTTGGATCTACCACCAAGGAAGGGTGAAAATAGGGGTTGGGGTGAAATTTTGAATTGTTTTAATTCAACCGTTCACCAAACCATTTCACATTTTATATAAAAGGGTTTTTTGTGTCTCTAATTTGATTTCAAGGTGTAATTTGTTTCATTTATCACCCCAGAAGGACGGAAAATTGGGTGGGGCTGATTTTATTAATAATTAAGCTTTTACCAATTTTATTTAAATATATGAAATTTAAACAATTATTTACAAATTCACACAATTTTTTAAGTGAATTTTTTGTTTTTAAAGAGTGGAAAATAGGCGCCGGGGTGAATTTTGAGCCATGTCAATCCTTAACTGAACCACAATAAATTGTTACAGGTAGTTTTTTGACCCCTCTATTTGGAACCGTTCCATTTCTGATTTTCAAAATCTGCTTTCAGATTTATTTGCAGTACTTCATAAACCCTTCAGCTGTCAAGATTCGCACAAATTTTGAATTTTCGTCCGCCATATCAAAAACTGAGATCGGCAACCTCGAAAAACCTTTATCAAAACTATTTCCGGTCCAGATTCGAAAAAATAAAAAAAGCTCTGCATTTAGGGGGGTTAAAGACGCCATATTTAGTCCGCCATATTGAATTTTATAATTCGGATGCCACATATGGATTCAGAGCCCCAAAAACTGTTGTCTCCCAAGTTTGGTTCAAATCCCTATAAAATGAAGAAAGCAGTTCTATTTGATCATATACAATACAATATCAGTCAACCGGTAATACGAGTTGAACAACTGAAAAGGATTTCATATTTTCGGAGTTATTTTTCGGACTTTTTAAAAACATCGCAATTTTACGTTTTCCACACGATAACTTCAGAATTTCACAAGCTGCAATCCTACCAGAAAAAAAAATTGTAACACAAAAATTAACAGAATTTAAGCAACCTTCAAAAAGCGGGTATATTTTTGTTGACTATATAATTAGTATTGGCTAAATAAAAAAAAAATTGAAAAGTGATTATAATTCAAGGAAAGTATTTCTTAGAAAACAGTGTATTTATATACATATGTATGTATGTGGTGTGTTAGGTTACACTTAATAAGGTTGTGTAGAGTTTAATCTCATTGCGCATAAAACGCAAAACCAAAAATGACCTTGCTGGATTTTAAAATTACCGATTATGGCTATCATTTTGTGTATGTGTTGTAACTGTTTGTGTCTCGTTGGCAAAAGTTTCAAACAAAAAAGTCAATAGAAACAGTAAACATGTCACAAACAATGAAATATTTCCTCTTTGATAATATAATTTTATTCCTCCTACAGTTTAAGTTAAGAACCCATGGTCAGTAAAAATAAAACAATTTAAGCAAGAATAATTGCTCTTCCATGCAATTGTTGCATAATTGTATTGCTTATTCAAGAATATTATTATTTAGGTTTTATAAAGGAAGTACGTAAGACCTTTTTTCCTGCAACTTTTTGTACTTTGTAGTACGACATGCTTCTGAAAGATCTCGAAGGAAATTTTATGCGTTCCTGCTCAAAATAGATTCATTAAGTATGAAAAACTATACAGAAACTAAGTTACTGATAAGATAACATGATCTCAACTGGAAATTATATAGGGCGTTTCTAAACAAAGTAGCGTAAATGATACCTGGAGGTCAATGTAAGTCAGTTGAACCCTGTTGAGATACAGAGCCTTAAAGGTTTCCAAACCAACATACATTTTTATTAATAAATCAAGAATGTAAAATCGTAAAAATTATCTAACTACGAAAGTACTCATACCAAACAAGAGCTTAACATGATTTTGCATTGTTGATTAATTAAAAAAAAATGTATGTTGGCTTGGAAATCTTTAGGACTCTGTATCTCATCAGGGGTGCAACGTTGGACTATAGACGTCACAATTTAATAAACCAGCGCACTGCGGAAAATTTTAGAACTAATTACTGTGCCATTGCTTCTCTGTTGTTACGTCGTGTTTAATGTGCTTGTACTCAATTATTTGCTTTGTTTTATGATTTTTGTGTAGCATTACGAAATCGTTTAACATATTGATTAAATTTTTAAGTAGAATGTCAGACATCAAACTGAGTATCTTCAGTGTTTCATTGCGAATTTTTTTCTTCATTCGAAGGGTTCTTGACAATCATTGTGTTATTTTGCAAAGGTAATTTCTTTGAAGGTAGTGCAGTTTTTTTCAATATCTCTCGGTTTTTTCAATATCTTCATGGCAAAGTAATTAGTTTGTTGAGCGACCACCAGGTGGCGTAACGCTTATATCGAATTCCCTATAGTGGTATATTAATTCAATTTGATTATGTCCAGACTCACTGGTGTCATTCTATTTCGTTTAGAAACACCCTGTACGTGGATATATTCGAGATGAAAATTAATATAATTACTGATTACATAAATTATACCCACTGGCTAATAAATACCTTCAAAATTTCGATATTTCAATAAGTTAATTAAAGAGAAAAAAAAGTGGTCGCCATCATCATAATATTATCATTTCATTGTGCGCAGTGTTTTTTTTTTACCAGATCAATGAATAGCAACAGCAGGATTATAAATCTTAGGATTCTAAAAAGTAGGTAGTTGTACCCCGATAATAGGTACAAGTACATATGCTAAGTAGGATTCTCAGTAGCCTGTTTCAGTTCTTTTTAAGAAAATACTATAGGTACTTTTTTTTTAATAATTCAATGTTTGATTGCTCAAATTTCTATCTAACGACAATTTGAACGGTTGTGTTGTTGTTTCACAAATCAGAATAAAAATGTATAGATTTTTGTTCAATGCTGAATGTGAAATATACAGTCAGCATCGGAAGTCATCATACACCTTGAAGACTGCTTAAATCCTGATAATTTTTGTAATGCAATATTGATTTTGTTTTGTTTTTGATAAGATTACAGCTGGTAAAATTTTGCCTCTAATAACCCCAAGTTGAAGGTATTGCGATATATTATAGATTGCCATATTTTCAAAAAAACCGTGAATAACTCCGAAAATATTTAATCTTGTTCAAAGTTCTTGGACTCATATTAAACGGAAATCTTCAGTGTCTACGAGGTGTGGCCATTAAATAACCGAACTGCTGTCATAACCATTTTTTTTCGTTACCAATTACAGTAGCAACTTTTTCGCCTTCAATGTACTCCCTTGGCGATCTCTCCACCGCTCCATACGACTTTTCCATTGTTGAAAGCAGTGCTGGAAGTCCTCTTCTGGCAGCTGGTTCAGAACCTCCGTCGCTTTTGCTTTAACTGCTTCCACACTTTCGAACCTTGTCCCTTCAGTGCCACCATGTCTAACAAGCCTGGATCAGTGTCAATGTTGTTTAGAATATTAGCGCAAATGTTCATTCTTGATTCCTTTTGCTCGGGAGTGAGGAGTTTTGGCACCATTTTTGCGCAAACACATTTCTTTGTCAATTCCTGTTATTTCAGCAAGCCCTCGGATGCTCGGATGCTAATTTTTTCAATGTTTTCGTCCGTTTTTGACGTTGAGGGCCGTCCGGGGCGCGGATCGTCTTTGGTCGTTTCACGTCCCTCTTTAAATCATTTAAACCATTCAAAAACTTGTGTGCGTGATAAACATTCATTCTCGTACATTTATTTCCCCAGTTTAACAAGAAACTTGACATTAACCCGTTGCTCCATCTGAACACTTAATATTTTTTCGACGCGTCACTGGCGCGTAGACTAATTAAAACGACTGCTACAGTCAAACTGAGCGACCCACTGGCTTGTCCAGCGAGCTCAGGGTGGGGAAAGTATCACCAGACGCAGTTCTGTTCAAACTTGCCGCGACACGCTCGCAGCGCGCTGGTAGCAGCATCAGTTCGGTTATTTAATAACCACACCTCGTATCTAACTGAGCTGTTTTGTAAAAAAATTTCCAACACATGAAAAATTTCAAAAGTTGAACCAAAAATAGGATGTTTTGAATTTTCATGTTTTTGGTTCAACTATAGACATTTTTCATGCCTAAGAATTTTTCACTAATGGCCCAGTTGGCCAGATACATAGATAAGTACTCTATAATTTTCTTTTAATATGACTCTCAAGAACTTTCACTTTCAAGAGTTATTCACGGTTTTTTGAAAATATCGCAATTTAATTTTTTTTAGCGAAATCTTTTCACACAACAAAAAATCTAAACAACCTTCAAAAAGTGACTGTATAACTTTCGTTGCTGATCTTCTGATTTACCTACTACTACCACTGGTTAAATAGGTGAGGTGAATTGAGAGATTTTATATATAAATTAATGTACTTACTCATATTTGTGCTTCAAACTATTCCTTGCAAATAGAACTAAATGTGTTTCCAAGTACGTTTCCTTCCATAACTATTTGTGATTAAAAAGTAGTTTTTTTTGCTCTCTACTTTTTTTTTTTGTATTTTTTGGAATTATATTTTAACTAAAAGACTTTTATTGGTAGGGAATTACCATAACTGTGTGAATGTTACTTTTTATCGTGTTTTTTATGTATGTAATTTCCTATTGATATAATTTTAAGCTAGATATTTTAATTCTAGTTTGCCCAATCTAGTCAAATGAAATGTATACATATCCCAATATTAAAATAAAAGATTTTAATAGCATTACGTTTTTATTTCATGGTGTATTCGACAGACAGGGATTGGAACAGTGCCAAGGATCATGGAACGATGGTAATATATGTATCTAATAAGTACTATAATCGACATAGAATAATAAGCATTAAATAGAAATTATTCTGTTTAAAAAAATTCATGCATCCGTTTTATAATCAAATGTACAGGGTGCTTCAAAAACGTCACAGGTTATGCAACTTTAATTTTTAAAATCTAAGATTTTTCCTTAAAGTTATGGTCAGTATTAAATAGAAGTTATTCTTTTAAAAAAACTTCATATGTAGATCCGTTTTATAATCAAATATACAGGGTGCTTCGAAAACGTCACAGGTTATGCAACTTTAATTTTTCAAATGTAAGATTTTTCCTTAAAGTTATGATCAGTATTAAATACAAGCGATTCTATTAAAAAAAATACCTATCCGTTTCGTAACCAAATATACAGGGTGCTTCAAAAACGTCACAGGTTACGCAACTTCAATTTTTCAAATGTAAGATTATTCCTTCAAGTTATGAAAAAATTTTGTGGACTATGTAACATTCCTATCTGTAACCAATTGTAAAATGTTTGTAAAAACATTTTTTGAGGTAGCATTTGTGTATAAATACAATAATTCATAAACATATTCAAAAATGGTCAAACTGTCAACCATTTTCTGCTTGACACTACTTATTTCTCGCATAAGAAACCCTGACAACTGACAACTTAGTAGTAAGCAGTTTATTTTTCAGCATACACCACTTGTTTTAAATAATCCCCGGTAAGAAATCCAGGGGGGCAGGTCGGGTGGTTGTGCACGCCATCTAACAGTTACCAATTCAGGCTTTGCAGATCTGTCAATCAGGAAGTGGGTTACTAGGAGTGTATTATGCTGAATATTTGGGGAATTAATATCTGGTGTGGTTTATTTATTGGACGATTTGAATCATACTTTTATGAGGTTATTCTGACTAGACATGATTCATTACGGTTCATAGTTAAGCAATATTTTTGAATTTGTTGAATACCACTGCATAAATTGAAAATTGTAGTTGTAATACACATTTGAGTGACTTTTCGAATGAGAGATTTGCAAGGAACCGCATTGACTATGTTGCCAGGTCGAAAAATCGAAAATTACCAGAATTTTGACAAACAAAGGCTTGATCGCAAAAAAAAATACAAAATTTTATTTTTCGCTTATAGTACCTACATATTATTAACGCAAATAAAAATGAATTTAAAATAATTTAAAAACCATATAACGTGTTTTCAAAATAGTTTTATTCCTTGGAACATTAATACAACTTTAATAAATACATAGCAGCAAAATTAATTAATAAATCACCTTTTTTAAGTTGCTTAAATTCAGATAATTGAAGGGTAGGCCGGAACAACGTTGTAAGTCCATGCACATTTTTACATGCATTTTCTATGAGAAGTGTATTTTTATCAGTATATTTCATGAAAGCAGCATATTTAATGATTTAATTTCCATTTCTATTGTTCATTGAAAACTTTGCACGATGACAAAATATATTACGATCAAACGTTTTTACTTGATTTTTTTTAAATCTGCTAATCTGGTATTAACGTTTTGTTACCTGCAAAGTTGAACCAAAACATTCTGAAAAATAACTAATCTTAAAGATTAGAAGAACGGAGTAACTAGTGCTTGCCACCAAGGCCTCCAAGGCAAGGTCTAGCCTCCGGTAAGAAGTAAAAACAACGAAGAAAAAACAGACGTTATTCATTTTATTAATCAGTAATTAAGACATTGGCGCACACTGCCATTTTCCCACTCCTCTCACCTACCAATCACAGGCGTTGAAATCCCAGATTAACGGCGTTGGAGCTTGGAGCCGTATCGTTTGGAGTTATAAAGACGTGTTTGTGACGAATATTTTCCGTGTTCATTCCTAATTGTTATTAGAACTTGCAAAAATGCCTAGGTGTAGCGTGAAAAAGTGTTTCTATCACAAAAGTGTCAATTGTGTACGGAATAAAAAAGGACCTAAACCTGTTCACTTGTTTCGGTAAGTTGACGTATTTATTTTGGCCGCCATATTGGATTTCTAGACATGGGCAGGGTCGAATTCAGCAACATTGTTGGTTCACTTGTGAAATAGTCAACATAATAGTTTATGTGTTATTATTGGTAATTAAAGAGGATTTAATACAATTAAACGTATTCCATATAATTACACAATACTCGTGCTAACAATTATTATACCGAGTGATTCCTAAAGTTGAGTAATATTTTTTAATAGCGTGTAGAACTATTCAAAACAAACATTTTTGTGGAAACACAGTAGGGAAACATACCTCATGTTTATCGTTTTTTTTGTGAATCTTTTAATCCTAGTATTTTATTATTTTTCGTTTATCGTCCCCTATCGTTTTTGTAACGAGACATTTAAACAAAGTTGGCCAGGCAAAAAGACGTATTTCTATTCTTAACATTAAGTTATCTTATCTTTTCGAGGTAAGTTTATGTCACATTATGTGACAGCCATTATTTATTTTGAAATTGTGACAGTCACAATTTCAAAATAAAAATATACAGTTATTTGAAAAAAATAAACAGCTAAGGTTATTTGAAAAAAAAAACAGTTTGTTTTGAATAGTTCTATTGGGATTTTACTTCGAGAATTCGCCCTCTGGTGACCAGTTCAGGGAACTGATCAAATCACACAGCCCCCATAGCAAAACCATTGCGCCTTAGATATTTTTGCAAATATTTATTGTTTACAACAATGCAAGTAACAAATTTCATTGAAAAGTCAAAGAAAAAGCATAGGATATATTGTGCCGTACCAAATTGTGGTGTGAAATGTAAACGTCGATTTACACTTTCATTCATTCCGCCAACGTGGCAAGCAGAAAGTGAATATAATAAATCATTTTATTTTGATAATGTTGAGAAAGTGGATTTACGGTATGCCTGGCAAAAAGTAACAAAGGCTAAAAACCCTTTAACCCACTATAAAATTTGCTCTCGACATTTTAAAGAGGATGACTATTATTTACCTGGTAAGTATATTGGAGGTTATTTTGGAGCATAATCTGTGATTCTTTCTATTACTAAATATTAAAGTTAACTTTTTTGTCATATATTTCATGTGGTTTATCTTTTAAATTCGATGTTTGTACACAAAACGCGACAAACTTAACCTCATTTTTGCAACTGTCATTATCATCACTACCGATTTTGCCACATTGTACAATGTGACCAGCACTCGCGATTTTTTTTCCTTCTACACTCGAACCCCTCTTAAGTCGCCAAATCTGTACATCATTACCTCGCTTAAGTCGCGAAATTTTGCCTTTAAGTCGCGGTCATAACTCAACTTTTTTGCTTTTAACTGCAAAAAGAAATATTTAGAGATATACCACAGCACTTGTTATAACGAAAAATGAGCCAACTGACAAAAAATAAACGTAAGTATACCCAGTCGTGCGTGACAAAGTTCAATTTTCCATTTGAATGAATATTTTAAAGGTTAAATATTTTTAAAAGACACCTAACCTATTTTAAAGTAGGTGTCCATATTTAATGTCTTACACAATCTATTTTTTTCAATAAAAATTGTATTCATGCGGGAATCCAATTTCAAACGTAGTTCTAAAACTTTTACAAGCGGCGACTTAACCGGGACGGTTTCGCGACCTAATAGGGGGAAACGTGGTGAAATAACAGAGGATGTGAATTAAGCGAAGGTTAAATAAGAGGGGTTCGAGTGTATATCATTTCTTTTGGAAGGGTTGGTATCACCCCAAAGGCAAATTTCTGCTTCAGAAATGTACATTTAAAAAAAAATAACAAAATTTTGTATTCCTGCAATGTAATTTGTGATTTTGACGGATTTTCTAATATTGAATATTAGAAAATTAGGCTCCGCCTCCAGGTAAAATCCCAAAACGTTGTTAAAAATATGAGACAAATTAGGAATTTTATTTTCGGTATATGTGTGTTATATCGGTTACTTTCAGTTTTCCCAAAGATCACGATCGTAGAGAGTCGTGGAGGATACAGTTGCACTTGGAAAAAGAGGACATTTTCCCCACTTCCAATGTATGTCATCTGCACTTCACCAAGGATTCATTTGACTTTGACAAATCGCCTTTTGCACTACATTTGAAACAAAATGTTATACCAATTAAGGTAGGTGAATTTTTTTGTTAATATCACGTGATTCACGTGTGTGAAATTTATGTTTATAGGTATGTTGTATAAACTTTATACATCTTATATTGTGTTCTATATATTGTTTTTTGGACAGAAGAATTTGTAATTTCATTTGGCTTCATACCTTAGGACAAAAATTAAATTAAAGAAAAATAAATAGTTTTTTTTTCCGAGAGTTTCCCAGAAAATCGAGACCAAAATTTGGACAATTTCTGGGAAAACCGGGACTAAAAAATTCCAGTTTAGAAATATTACACTAGATACACTATTAATCGCTAACATGCTATAATTTATTACTAGATAGTAACCAATTTGTTAAAGCCATTGTTAAGTTTTGATTTTGCTTTCTCATTAAAATCCTAAATACGCCCCTGGCTATTCTCTTACCTACATATTACATATCTCATCCGAACGAGAAATGAAGGTTGCCAGCCTTCCTGTATTCTAAATTCGGTTGTCCGTATGATCTGTTTATCTTTTTCCTTTTTTTAATACTTGAATAATGGTTACATGTTCAACAAAGATAGTTTTGCCCCTGGCCGTACGATGCGCAGTAGACAGAACCTGAAAAGTCGGAGCAGACAGCGGAGCTCATTTTTCGTGCAGTTGCAGTCGCGAACGTTTCGAGTAGTGGAGTGTGGAGTGTAGTGCACGATTGTTTGTAAATATATAGGCACAGTTTAGATTATAAGTTCAGATATAAGTATGTTTGCTGTGTTGCGAGTTTTATGTAAAATGTAGTGGTACTAAAACTTTCTAAAAACGTTTTGTGGACCCTGCAAGAATGGAGTTTAAAAGTAAAGTGAAAAATAAGGTGATTTCGGGTCAAAGCCGCGAGATAATATACTATATTCTCAAGTTTATGAAGGACGAAGCAAATGCAGGCGGTTGTATCATACCTTTAGCGGACGTCAAAGAACGTGTGGCCGAAGCAACCGGAGTTTGCGTTCGGACCATTAAAACTATAGAACAAGAAGGTACAATAATCGAGAATGGCGAAAAATCATCATTTTCAACGCCAGATAAGAAAAGTAAACTTACCCATAAGGTAATATGCTCATTTTGCAATGACAATGATAAATAGGAGGTATAGGTAAATTCTATTTTGTTTGAAAAGCTTCTGTCGCTGATATCGCTGGTAACAAGTGTAATAGATTGCGGGCAAAGCTATTCTTGGTGTACTGTACGTATTTATAGATCGCGCACGCGCACATATCTAGTCTCTATAAGGCAAGGCGCACACTTGCCACGGCAAAATGGATTATGTCGAGACCATTTATATTACAGCTACGAAAGAGCACAAACAAATGTCGCAATAAACAATAAGATACAACAAGGTACATATTATTATCAAGAAATATAAATCATCCAAGATATGATGACGAGAAAAAAATTATTGTCTTTTTCTGTCAGGTTGTGTATACAAAACAAATCAAGAAGGCGTTATTGGTTTATGACTTTCAATTGAACACTGTAAAACGTTGCTAATAAAAATAAGTGAAGACCGTAGTGAAGATAGCTATTAATTGATATTGTAGGAGGGATACCTTTATTAGATTGTGTGACATTGTGCTACAATCTTCTAAGATTAAGGGATACAGTTTGTACACAATTCACGACAATCGCATTGGAGTAAAAATGGGACCAGTTGCATCTTTTTTAGTCGCTGCGATATATTTTGTCGCATATATGTGTGCATTCCCATTGAAGATTTTAACGTTTTATAATTGCGATAAAAAAACTGCTGTTCAATAACGCAAGTGTGCGCCTAGCCTAAAACCTATACGTTTTTTGCCTAAAACATAAACTGGTAACCATAGAAAACCATGCTACGCATGCGTAGCATGGTTTTCTATGCTGGTGATATACCTAACCTATTTTCATATTTATAATATTTTTCTGTCGTCCCCAATATCACTGTATTTGATAGAAAATAGAAAATTTATGTGCGCAGCATTTTTAATCTCGTAATTACGGCGATTTCTACGTGCCTGTTAAGACATTTTTTAAAAAGAACAATTATTATTAAAGTCCTTGTATTTGCAGTATTAGTTATCTTTAAAGCTTTCATTCTTCCAATTAGGATGCCGAGTTCTCGCAAAATCAACAAGAAAGTACTATGGAATACCGTAAGGTCGAGGGTTGTTTGGCCATCAAGTTAGAGGAACCTGATATTAAAGAGGAAGAAGATGGAGGTTGTGGGTAAGTTTTAAGCACTATATTGATTTTTGTAAGAACTCAATCGCAATAAAACAAAGGATTTTTTTATCTTACGATACCCGCTTCTTTTATGTGTACAATATAATTTTTGTAAGCATATTACAAGTGTTGGTGAATATATTTTTTTGGACATGAGATGAAAGTCGTTCACTAATTGATTCCAGTAACATACTTTCTGAGGATAAAGAAGTTAAACCCTTTGCGGATCAAACTTTTAACCCAGAGCCAAATCGAATGTCAGTTGAAGGCGGCCCTTGTCAGGTAATGAAATACCCATATAATACTGCAAAGCAAACGTATAGTCAGGAACGAAAGTCATCACTAAAGTTGGTATATGGCATTATCACTAAAGTGCGATGGGGTTCGTCTCAATTCATATTTATTGCAGTAGTCTCATGATAGCCGGTGCTGTCGTACAACCTCCGCTGTATGTAGGATGTTGATTAGTGTGATATAATTTCATAATAAACTATGGCAACCTACGAAAGGCTACTAAAGTTACTTTTGTGCATAATGCTTATGATTATAACGCATTTCATGATATTTTACGTTTTACGTTATTCACGGTTTTTTGAGAATATCGCAATTTCACTTTTTTGGCGATATCTTTTCACACAATCAATCACCTTCAACTTGGGCTTATTGGATGCAGAATTTTACTAGCTCTAATCGTATCAAAAGCAAAAAAAATCAAAACGCACAAAAATTGTCTGAATTTAAGCAACCTTCAATAAGTGGGTGTATGATGAGATGACATTTGTTGCTGACTGTATACAGTGTGTCCCACTGACTGTCTATTCCGATAGTCTAATACTGATTTTTTTTTAGTAAATAATTGGTATCGGATTCTTACTCAGGACCATCATGAACTGGATCGTCCCATTTTTTTATTGGGTTTGAATACAGGAGAAAATATGAAATTACATACATAATGGAGAAAATTGAAATTTAAGACAATATCAGTCATCAAAATGGCATTAAACTAATATTGTTGTGGGACACACTGTATATGTAAGACTGTTTATGTTTTTAAAATATCTGTCGACTGTGTCACGATTTCATTTTTTTTTTCATTAGGACGGTAATTCCACACAAAATCAACTAAAAAGTGTGAGGGAATACTATGAGTCCGCGGTGTCTTTGTGCATTAAATCGGAGAAACTCGACATTAAAAAGGAAGAAGATGAATGGGATGGGTGAGTTTTGTGTCAGTAACATACTGATTTTTTTTCCTGAAAGCCAACCCACAATAAAATTTTGGAAAGGAGAGGTAGTACATGCAATAAGGAAATACATCTTGGGAAAATTGATGTCTACATTGTGATTCAAAATACCTAAGTCATTACAGCAAAAGTCATAAAATATAACAACTCATATGTTTGCATGAAATCTTCCATAAAATGTTTTTCTTTAAATCATACAGCCACTTTAAATCGCAACGAAGCTAAGGTTGTTCAGAATAAATTCGTTTGATCAACCATTTTAATGGTCTGGATTGTATAAACTCTTGATCCAAAAATATGTTTTAACAGTGCGAAATATATGAACTTTTTACTTGAAATCATTTTTTTTACAAAACCCTAAAGTCCTGTTCAAAAAAATCTGGGACATACTGTATATAGAGATAATAAAGAGACATCCAAAAAAAGTCATCAAAGTTGGCTATGAACGAAAATAATACATATAACGGTCATGTCGAAGCTTTTCGTTATGTTAAACTTTTGACAAGTGACTGTCACAATTGTAAAATAAATAATGGCTGTCCAACAGCTTTGCCAATTAAATAGGGTTATAAATTTAGAATATGATAGAAATACGTCTTTTTTTACTAGGCCAACTTTGATGACGTTTTTTTTATGGCTCGTTATAAAGAGACATCTGAAAAAAACGTTATCAACTCTGGCTATGAACTATTGCATATGAGGGACTTAAATTTATTATATAGGATTGAAAAGTCTACATCAATGAATTTGATGCTACAGCGAAAAGGTTCTAGTTTGCCTCTTGAATATTTCGTAAACCAATTGTCTGGTTCCTTTGCATATAAGGGACTTAAAAATTATCGTGCAGGGTTGGAAATTCTACAAGTCTTTAAATGAGAAAGCGTTTCTGTGCATATGCTCCACCCCTAAATGCTTTTGTTTAGCTGTCCCTGTTGTGTCGTTTGTCAGTTATAGGCATAGAAATCCGTTATAGGCGGCTATAGGTGTGGCCTATACTGAATCAGCTATAAATCCACTATCTCAAAGTGAACGTTTTCCATACCTGTATACATACTATTATATAATTATCATAATTACTGTATTACTCTCCAAAAATTTGTTTTGCTGCACTTTGGCAGATGGAATGAGGTAGATATTTATATAAAGAAAGAAACACCGAAACAATGCTGAATCCTGTCGCCGAGCCTTTTTACCAACTGACTTTAGATAAACTATAAGCGTATTTAATTATTAGGCACAATGGCAATGACGGTGTTTGGCATAGCAGTATATTTTTTTAGGAATGGAAATAATGAACATTCACTAATTGATTCCAATGTGAGACTTTCTGAGGATGCGGATATAAAACCTTTTGCTGATATCACTTTTAACCCAGAGGCCAATGGTGCAACCGTGGAAAGTGTCCCTGGTCAGGTAACGAAATACCCATACAATAATATAGAGACATCCAAAAAAAACGTCATCAACTCTGGCTATGAATGAGAGAGATGGGAATAGCGGTTATGTCTAAGCTTTTATAGCGGTTATGTCAATGGTTGTCAAACAAATAAACAATGGTTGTCATATGCTGTGACAGTCTTGACAAGTAAATAAGGTTATAAATTCGATTAAGGATAGAAATACGTCTTTTTTTAGCTCGGCCAACTTTGATGACGTTTTTTTTTGGATGTCTCGTTAGAAAACAAACGTAAATGTATTATTTCCACAGAAT